>VYZT01064736.1:18336-44266 GCA_013400735.1 Pomatostomus ruficeps
AAAAAAAAAAAAAAAAAAAAAGAAAGGAAAAGATGAGGGTATGACCATTACATAGAGATTTTCTTTTAAAATCTAGAGGGAAGAAATGCCAGCCTGGCACCTGCCTGGCTCTGACACCCAGCAGCAAATGCAAGCTTTCAAAGGGCAAGTGTGATTTTTGATGCTGTGGAAAATGTGCAGGAATTACAACACCTCTCTTCAAAGTTGCAGCATAACTGCCCTTGGAAGAGCACAGCCCAGTCAATCCAGAGTGTCCAGCTGGAATGTTTCCTCCTGTTTTAATAATTACAGAATACAAATATGAATCTCTAATTCAGGCACAGGAGGAAGAAATCGTGTGGGTGTTTTGTGCTCAAATCCATTTTGTGCAAGGAAGGAGCAGCAGAGGCCCAAACTGCCCCTCTGAAGGGTTTACTGGCATGGATTTGTCTTTCCAAGCAATAATTGTGATAATTGCCTCTACAACAAGGAATCTTCCCTTTCTGGACTGATTTCTGTTCCCTGCAGGACAAGCAGGAGCTCAGGATTGATGTTCCCATGATGTTCATGTTCCTGTACAAGGTTGGGCTTCACCTCTGCACCTAAACTCCTTTTATAAACACAAACCAACCCATAACAAATGAGTATTTGTTTCCACTTCAGATAATCTGTCCATCAACAGTTTTAGGACAACAGCTGTGGCCATTTAAATGGTAGAAAATAAATAAATCCCATTTATTAGCAGCTGAATTTTTCATGGCTGTGTTGGTATTAAATATTAACTGTATGGAATGTTTCTGTATCAGCTTCTGAAAGAGCATGGAAATTGGTTTGCAAGTTACACACACTCCTAAGACACAGAGGGTTCAGGATCTTTTATTATCATTTTAAAGTGAAGATGCATGGAGATAAATTTACCTGAAAAGCAAGCACGCACCAAAGGAAAGGGCAAACAATAATATTTATTGGCATAGTAAGATCCTATTTTCTGTTAGGCCTGTGTCAAACTAAATAAATATTTATGGATTGGGTTTTTTAAAATTTTATTTATAATTTAAAAAGAAATAAACATGATTAACAGCCAAGGCAATTCCTGTTGTTTGTCCCACACATAACTTGGAGCTTTAGCAACTGCACACACCAGGCAGTGTTCAGCATCGAGGTTGGGATCCAGCTTCCAGGGAGATCCTCAAGCCTCTGTAACTGCTGCTCTACTGCAAATGTCACTTTGAGTCATGCAAAAGGTGAGGACTGCTGTCACATTAAGTAAAACATCCCAATTCAAAAGAAACTCAGAGACCACAAAGCCCCTGATATCAACCTTTGGTGCCAGCTGTCATCAGGGCATTTCTGGGCCAAAGGAGCTCCCCATTTCTTGCAGAAATGTGGATAATTTGGTCACTGTTCTATGTTCTCCTGCAAGTTCCCACTGAGATTTTTCATTAGACAGTGCCTGAACCCTGTGAGCTGTAAATTAAGCATGAGAACAGCTTGGCTGGCATCATGCACAGAGATCCTGGGACAGCCAGGGCCAGGCCTGGGCCCTCAGATAAAACCAGAGATAATTCCTCTGCTGTCACCACACTTCTGCCGTTGTTCCCCTCCCAGCGCCAATCCCACCTGCCCGCTGCTCATCCCTTTACAGCCCTCGGCCACTGCCAGATTTGCATTTTTATCTTTCAGCAGAAGAGGCAAATAGAGCTGCTGGTTGAAGTTCTGGTGACTCCCTCTGCTCTAATGCTCCCCCAATAATTCCCACCAGGCAAATGCATTCCTCAAAGAAAGAAAAGCCTGGAAATGTTTTGCTGGATCAGTGCATCCCAACTGGATGTGTTTTTATTTTCAGGTGGATGGCAGTGGTGGCTGTGACTGCAGGGCTGGGACTGTGACAGGCAAGCACCTTGGTGGCGTTGACAGGAGGCTGCTGATGCTGAGGAGCTCTGCCAGCAAACCCCACCTCGGAAGAAGCCTTTGGACCTAATTAATCACAAATTATTCTGGACTCCTGCCAGTCTGAGGCACCCATGCAGGTGTGCCAGTGCCAGGGAGCAGCAGATCACTCCTCTGCACAAGGCAGGCCTTTGCTGAGCATTGTACCACGATATAAAATTCCATCTTCTGACTTTAAAGTAAAATTTATTAATTTGGCTGTTCATGATAAATTTTGAGATTTGGGGGTCTCCCTGCACAGGAGCCAGGCTGAATTCTTTAACTGGTAAAAGTGGACAAGCATGAAATAATTTGTCTGGCTGTAACTGGGACACAGCTGCAGTCCTGGATTTCCTGCTGCATCTCAGGTTAGGAGATGATGGAAAGAAAGCTAAAATCTGTTCCACTAAAATCTTAAATGGTTTCAATGAAGCCTTTAAAACCAGCATATGCTAATTTAAGCAGCTGTGAGGATGGTCAAAAAGCTGACCCCAGTAGCAGAAGAAATAGGAGTTCAATGGAAATCCGTTTTCAGGAAAGCTCATAGACATGTAGTGAATATTGAAAACATCAGAAGTGTAGCTTTGTGATCACCGCAGTGACAGGGACCCTCTCACAATAACTCCAATCAGATATCAGTAGGAAAACACAAAATCACATAAACACACAGCAGAAAACCCCAAAATTAACTCAAGGAATCAGAGTCAGGGTGCCTGAGCCCAGGTTTTAGAATGCAAGTGTTGAGGTAAACCACATGGAATGGCACTGGGCTATTGCTAACACACAGGAACAATACAATTTAAGCCAGGCTTAAAACAGCCTCATTTGAGCCCAGTTCTTCTTCCAGGAGCAGGTTTCACAGGCAATGACTTCGCTGTGTCGTTTTTCTCACTCCACAGAAATGTTCCCTTCCTTGAGGAGCAAACAAAGGCCTTCGCTTTGCCAAGTTATCCACATCAAAAATATCGAAACTTCATAAAACATCTGGTTCTCTCTGTTTCGCAGGATTCTTATTTGGTCACTGACTGAACTCTTATGGTCCAATTAATTAAATTAATGGCCATCTCATAAATTTAAAAAATATATACCCCATGTCCTTAAACCTCCGAATCCCAGCTGGGAACCTGAAAGGCGTGAAATACAAAGTAATCATCTCACATCAACAGAAACTGATCTTAAAGCTGTAATTACATGATAAATGTCTTTATGACACATGGCCACTATTTGGTCATGCCCTAGAGACAAATGCTCGGAGCCCAGAGGATGGCGAGGGGGGAGGAGAGGTACCTGGGAGCCAATCCCTTCAGCCTGTTTGCAATTTCATTGGCTTTCTTTCAATGACCTGAGCCTTGCGAGAGCATGATAGATATTTCCTAAATATTTTACATTCAGGTAATTACAGTAGTATATGGATTTGCTCGTCAGCTTAGAGGAGACCAATTAATTGCTGCAAATCATGGTGTAAGAGATGAGCTTGCAGCAGGAGAGGGGTCACGTCTTAATAAAATAGGCAGAGCTGGGTGCATTTGACTAAAGTCTGCCTCGTGCAAGTTCACCACAGGCTGGAAACCTCGACAGCATTTGCTTTGAAAAAATCTTCATTTATTTAAGGATTTGCCTGAGTTAGATATATCAACTCAGGCCCTAAATTTCTGCAGTTTGCTGCTGGCCAAGCACCAGAGTAGAACAATTTTACATCATATTTTATTTCAGCACAACATCCTCTTTTTCATTATCTTTTCACAGGATTTCAACAGCACATGATTTAATTTTGATTCTAATTTTTTATCTGATTTGCTCTGAACATTTTCTCTCCCAAGATACTAATTTAACACACTCCTTCAAAAACAGCAGCCAAGGCAGTTTTAGAACCATGTTCTCTGTCCTAAATGGTGCAGAAAAAGCAGGAAAATGGTTCCCACAAAAACCAATTTTGTACTTCCTAAAAAGTACAAAAAGTCTCATTAAAAAAGACTCAAATTATTGGTGTTTTACCTACTGGAGGAGAAACATCTCTAGTTTTAAGGACTGATGAGGATATGGGCAGCTGAAATTCTCAAGGCCTGCAAATTCCTTTCAACCCAAAAACTGGGATGAAAATCTCTTTCAAAGGATGTTTTTATATCTCGTAAGCCCCCACAACACACATGTCTATTTATTTTTCTCTCTCAGGTTATAAGCATAGGGTCACATTTGCAAACACACCTGAGTTGCAGAGGAGCTAAAGTGAATCATGCAGCATTAAAATGATCTTGTTAGAGCATCACATTGCACCCACAGGCCTCTCTACTTCTATTAATTTCTGCATCACAGACAGATGATAATTTTGATTGGAAAACAAGGCAACACGGAGATTTTCCCTTCTTTATCATCCCAGTAAATCTGGCTGAACTGCATCACAGAGCAATTCTGAGTTAGTAGCACCACATCATAGCAATGCCTTATTTTTGTAGCTTCTTGTAACTCATTTTTGAATATGCTTTGAAAATTGTTTTTGGAGCCGTTGTTTCTGTGATGCCGTTAGATCGCAGTGCCAGCGATCGATGGTGCTGCTCAAGGTTAATGACAAAGATAACTTCTGGGTTCTAACACTCACATGACGTCTCCTATTGACTCCGGCGGGAGTCTATCTCAGCACTGAAGCTGGCACTCCGAAAGGAATAATGAAGAGCCAGGTTCATCATTAATCAGCATACAGATGTAATTATCGTGATATGAAACGCTCTTCCATATAAAACCCCATCAAGAGGTCCCCCCTCCTGTGTTACTTGAGTTCCTGCTCTTTTTAAACTTTTCTCACTTAAAAGTAAATACCCCACTTGTTTAAAAGAAATGTATGCTTGTGCAACTTTTAAAGCAGTTTCAAAACAGGTTTGAAGAACAATTGGCTTTTGCACCCTGGTTGTTCACACCAAGCAGAGAATGAAAGAGGAGAGAACCTCGGCAGGCTGATCACATTTTAGAGTTTTACAGTGTGACAAATACAGATATCAAAAGGCATGCAGAGCATGCTGGACAATCACCCTGGTTTTCAAGGAGCCCTTGGGTATTTGCACTCTAACACAAAGGGACAGCAAGGACACAGCCATCGGGACGGGCTCTGGCTGCCCTGAGGAGCTGGGAGATCATCTTGCCTCTGCTGGGAGCATCCCTGATGCAAAATGCGCTTGGGGAAGTCATTGTCCAAGCGTTGTCCTTACAAAGCTTAAAGCATGACTTTGAACTGAAATAAAGACGTTTTGGATGGGATTTTGGGAAGGAATTGTTCCCTGGGAGGGTGGGGAGGCCCTGGCACAGGGTGCCCAGAGAAGCTGTGGCTGCCCCTGGATCCCTGGCAGTGCCCAAGGCCAGGCTGGACGGGGCTGGGAGCAGCCTGGGACAGTGGGAGGTGTCCCTGCCATGGCAGGGGGTGGAACGAGATGAGTTTAAGGTCCCTTCCAACACAAACCATTCTGTGATCCCACAATGACAGCGAGTTTAACAGACTTCAGCAAACAAAAATTATTCAGTAAAATGCATCCACACTCATATTTTTAGTTTCTGAAAGGAATTGACATTAAGGACAGCAACAAAAAGATTTCTGTAGAGCCAAAGATCAGGGAGGGCACTGGAGATAATGCAAAAGAGCTTCAGGTAGTGAGGCAACGCTGCCTGAACGCATTAAATGCCTCTTCACAGAAGCTCTTGCTTAATTTTAAGCCTGTGAGGAGTTTTGCATGCTCAAGGTTAAAATAAGTGACAAATAGCTTTGTGGAATAGCAGCTGGAATTCAGGAAAGAAACCAAGTGTGACAATAGAATCTATAACACAGTTATAAAAATACAGAGGTGCAATAAAATGCAAATTTGAGGTGCACAACAAACGGAGCACCCGAGCCGTTCGTCTCAGCGTCGTGTTCTTTGTGGAGAGACGAGGATGTGGAGTGGAATCAGCTTTTATATAACCTTAATCTCAAATAGCCTTCCTAATATTAAATGCATAAATTAGGGTGGCTTTTTTCACTAACGTTCTCTGGGAAAGCTGCAGTTTTAATGCAAATTAGTCCCAAAGAGACAAAGCGAAAATAAATATTTGTTTTTCATTCAATGATCCTGTTAGGTGTTATCTGCTGTGACCCTCCCCTAGCCTTACCATCAGATATCCATGCAAACAGGGCCATTAGAAATGAGCAGCTTTTCTTTGAAATTAAATATAGATTTGCCTGGAAATTTCCTTATCTCCTTGCATTTACATTTCTAACAATACCCGTGTATTATTGCTGGGCTCACCAGTAAAATACAAAGGGGTCATTAATGAAAGCTTGTTCTCATATAAAGGATTTTAGTGAATTGTTTTGTGAAGAAAATTCTGCTTGTTTAGTGCACACTGTAATTGCTTCCTTTGGCCATCTGCTAAGCAGGAGAAAACCTGGAGTTCACAGAGGTATTTTTTTATTTCCAAGCTATTGGAAGCACTAAAGGAGAGTGGCCACATCTTGTCTATATTGTCTGTGCCTCCCTCAGAGGTGAAGATGCAATATGTGCTTATCTGCATTTTACTGGCGTTCCCTGAAGTGCTGAAACTCCTTCTCTGTCCTGTTCCTGCTGATGTTTCTGTGACCACAGATCTCTGTGCCTGCTCTGCTGCACATCCCCTTTGCCCCGGCCCTGCTGAACAGCTGGGAAATGACAAACTCCCCCTCTGACTCCCTGCCAGCCCTCTCAGGCAGCAGAAATTTTGGAGCCTGTGGAGGGTGGGGAGTGCGTCCTTGAAGCAAAGAGGAAATTGGATGCCACCTCCAAGTAACAGGCAAACATTTATTTATTTTTCAACATTTATGGATGTTTAATTACCTGTGTGTTGGAGACCAGGTATGAAGTCCCATTAAACAGAGCTTTTGCCTGGGAGTGTGAGCATGAACATGAGTTAAAGGTGCTCTTGTGCCTGTGAATAATAATGAACAGTCAGTAGGTGGGGAAAACCTTCCAAGGGATGCCTAAAATGCAGAGCTAGGGTTAAAAGAAGCAAATATTCTTAAAAGAGAGACAACAAAGTGATGGAGTATCAGCTAGCAACTATCTGTGGGGCATTTTCATAGTCCATAGGACAGTTTTGAATCACCTGTGAATGAGATTCCAGTGAGCTGGAAATTTAGACACATGATGGTTGCAAGAGCTGATGGAGGGCCTAGAAAGACCTGACAGCACGGACAGAAATGGTTTAAGATCCGATTGTAAGCTGGATCATAAACTAATTAACTGACTCCCATTGAAATTCCCGTCTATTCCCTTTAGGCCCAAGGAGAACGGAGCTGCACAGACATCCCGTTGTGTGCTGTCCCAGGTGATGGGGCTGAGTCCCAGCCTCTCCCAGCACGTGAGAGGAGATTTTCCCTGTGTTTTAGGGCCCGAGGTGAGAGCCGTGCCTGCCAAGGCTGCTCTGTTCCTGAGGGCTCTGCCCTCCTCACAGCCCTTTTCCCCTGGGAGTTTGAGAGCATTAAAGGAGAGGTTGCCATTTCTCTTCGGAGGGCCCACAGAAGCAATGAAACGTTTTTCAAAGCAATGCCAGCTCGGAGAAGTGTCCTTTCCAGCACGAGGCGAGCGCTCCCCAAAGGGCCGTGCGCTATTCTGGGATCTGACCTTTCGCTGCAGGAGGAATTTGGCTGCTGCAGCAGAGCCAGGAGCATCTCCTGTGCTGAGCACCAGGCAGGCTGCCCATGTGCTGTCACCTTGCAGGCTCCAGGCTTTCACAAGCAGAGCATCCCTCGGGTTTTGTATCCAGCTCCTGAGCTGCTGAGGAAGGAGAGCCAGCTCCTGCCCCCATGGAAGCAGGGAAAGGAACTCCTTGACTGGATTGGGAAGGCATTCAAGTAATGAATCAGGTGGTTTTGGTGGAAATTTGCAATTCAAAGGCTGCCATTAGAAAAGTAGCATTTGAAACTGTGTTGCTGTGTTATGCCTCATGTAGATCAGTATCAAATTAAATTTCCCTATTGTACCTCTTATGTTGTTAACACAAAGCAGGGAGTGTTGTTTGCCTCATCTCCATCCTCCTAACTGCAACATCCTTTTCAGTTTAAACTATGCAGAAGTGAATCATTATTGGGGCCTTCTGTTTACCATCTTTAGAAGATTTAATTTATCCCAATAAACATTGTGAAGCAGACCTTTTGCATTTGCAATGACATATAATTTACTTGGAACAAATGCTTTGGGTTCGGTATAAAGACCATTCATCAGGCAAATCTGAATCAGAGGCAGCTTAGAAAAAGAATCCTTTGTCTAATTGTTTTCCATCACAAACAACATGTGGGAAGGAGATTTAGGCAATATTTTCAAACATTATAAGCTACATAATTATTGTCCTCGGCAAACCTGGTGATAGTTTTTGCAATCACAATTGCACTTTATCTGTCTAATCACCCATTCACTGTGACCAATTACAGACTTGGCATTGATGAGGAGGCATTTAATAATATTAAATACAAAACCCGAGATTTGAATAATGTCGAGTTTATGACACCAACCAACAAAAGCCAGGAAATTCAAAGGCGAGGTTTACGCTCCATCCTTAATTCATGGCATTCTGCCGAGGCGTAAGAGCACACACGGGCACTGCAGAGCCCTCCACCACACAAAGATCGTTGCGGTGCTGAGTTGCAAAGGAATAATAAAGTCTTGGAGATTAATTTTTAATGTTTAAGTCTTCTGCAAATTTACCATGTAGCTGCAATGATCTTCTTGTTGTGTGTTATGTTTGCAGAGCTTTTTTTAACTCTACAAACTTTTGGGGATAAAAAGGAGTTGGAGCATGGTGTTTCTCACATCCATTTAATACCACTGTCCTGGCACAAAAGGAAAGCTCAATAAAACTGGGAGCTCCCCCTTGTTTTCCCCCAGTTTCTCTCTGCAAAAGTTGAGTCCTCTGTCAGAGAAAGAAGTGGAACTGATACACAGGAAATCCTTCCCACTGCCATAAATTAGAGGAGTTTTGAGGTTGCTCTGAATTTAACCAAGCTGAAATCAATTTCTGAATACCTTAAGCAAATAAATTGAAGGAGAGGGGGTACAATAGCATCTCTTCTACATCCTCCTGTCACAGACTCAATCCAGTTTGCCCACACCTGGAAATAGGTCACAGTATTTCCCTAGGTCTGTACTGAGCATACCATGTCAAAATAATGTAGAAAATACACTTTTCTCTCTTTTATTCTCAATAAAGGTGCATCTTATAGCTCATAGTGTGCACAGACTGCCTTGTTCTAAGTTTTCAGTTGCATTGCAAGAAATGCAGCGGATCTCAGAGAGATATTTTGTGAAATCAAGTAAATAAACTACTGAGATCCTGTTACTAATTTTATACCATTTATTTGTTGTGCTGTAGCCTAGAATGGCACCATCCTGGGCAGCAAGGCCTCCCTATCACCATGGATTTAAAGCAGATCCTGCCTTGATGAGATGGCTCCATGCAGCTGTTCTGGGCTGTCGTGTAAATCCTTCCTGGTTTGTGGGTTATTGACCCACTGGACTCTAATGGGAGTCCTTTGGAGATGTTCAATCCATTGTGTCCACCCAGCTGCATCTCTTATTTGCCCTTCAGGGCTATTCCGTGAGCCCAGCGGCTGACAATAAATGCAAATAATTCTTATAAATTATCAGATGCATAAACAGGAGCATTAACCCCTTTTAGACCTGCATTTTGGGGACTTTTTCTCTCCGGCCAGGATCACGATTGTTTTTGACAGACGCTTGGGCAGGCAGGAGGGAGAGAAGGCAGGAGCAGTTATTGATTGTTGGGAGCCCCCAGCTTGGGAAGCACGGGATGGGAGGCGGCTTCTGGAAGGAAGGAGGTGAACGGAGCCAAAAGGGAGCCGGTCCTTGTCCACTCCTGCAGCTCTCCCGGGGATGGCAGCAAAGGGGAATCGTTTCGTGTTCCTTGACACTACAGAAGTGGATCAGTCACTGCAGAAACGGAGGTAGATGGGTCAGCAGAGAGGCAGAGAGAAGAAATTCAGGTGATAAAGGGAAAGTTGCTGACCAACGCCAAAGGAGCTCGAGGTTACTGAGTCCCCAGAGGAGCAGCCAAACCCCCATCCCATGTCCTGTCCCCTGGGTGTCCCCAGCTCCACTGCTCACAGGAGCTGTGAGCCACCTATTCCTGCTTTGGTCCTAAAGCACAGGAAAAGGGGGGAATCAGTAAAAATAAAAAAAGTGATGTTTGGGCCACGAAATACCTGAAAGCAAAATACTTCCCAAGTAGCTTCTCACCAAACAAGGGGAGGCATCTCTGGGTGGGAAGTGAACATTTTTATAACCACAAAGGAAATTTAATCACATTTTTAACTACAATTACTGGGAATTTCTCTAGCTAAAATATTTTTTTTATATTTATTTATATAAACTCCTCTCTGATGCAGCCTAAATTCTAGATGTCAACAGAGCCTGAAAGTCACAAATATGCATATATTGGAATGGTTCATATTTATGCCAATATATGTTAAAGAAGCCTTTATTTTCTTCTGAACATTACCCTCATTTTAAAGACAGACCAAAAAAAAAAAAAAAAAAAACCCAGAGAAATCACAGATGACTTCTCATTCATGAGCCATGATTTACCATGGCTGTAATTCTTGACCTACAATTTCTGCAGGACATTTTAGAGCTATCAAACAACAGAAAAAAAAAAAAAAAGCAGTCCTGCACTTCTGGGGAATCAGCAGCAAAAGGGGTTTCCTTGAGAAATAAAGATCAAAACACAAATCACCTCGCTGCATAAGAAACACAATTAAATTAACAATTATAATCTATCTTTAAAAAACACATTCAAACATTTCATTTGCATAGAAACAGGCAGCGCTATTCATTTTGAGACAAGAAAATCAAAAGTCATAGCTAGCAGCCACTCTTCTAAACCAGATTTTGAGCACAACCCCCCCAGGGCTGTTTCTACCAATTTTCCAATAAATCATGTAATGACTTTTAGAAAAGACAGATATTTAATTCTTGAATTAGAACTATAGGACCATAACCAGAGACTGACAGCTCTCTTATTCTGCCACACTCCCATACAAACCCTTTCAGCCAATTGGCTGTGAAATAATGCAATAATTAGGCAATTAGATATTTGGGAGAATGTAGAATGAAGCACTGAGCGCTGACCTTTATTACATAGATCAAAGTACACTGCAGGAATTGCCAAATATATCTTGTTTACAAGCCCTTCTCCATTTTTTCTCAGCATTTCAAAATTAAGAATTAGGGGCCGTGCCTCCACAGCTATATTTGCGGTTGGTATTAGATACAAAGGAGAAAAATCACATTTTTTGTGCATAGAAAGCAGGAGTTGTTTAATTGCTGGCTCTTTGCTTGCACATATTGATTTAAACCTATGACATACATTGTGTAGCAATGTGATAAACATTATAAACCAAAAGCTCCCAAGTAACTGTTCCATTACCCTTAATGGTGCCACTTGGACGAGTAAGGGAAGAAATTAAAATTAATTATAGATAAAACCAGCAAGTTACGGAGATCATCTCTTCCCTGAGTCCTACAGAGAGGAGTCTCCAGTCAGCAGAGGGGAATATCTCTGGGCACCCTAATTTAGAAAGGAGTTTTGGGGTATTTTTACTCTTAATGGTGAAAAATGTATCACACGAGGCAGCTGAGGTGGGCTTGGGCCTTGTAGTGAAAGGTGCCCCTGCTCATGGCAGGGTGGAAGGAGATGATCTTTAAGGTCTTTTCCAACCCAAATTATCCTACTCATAAATCTGAATAAATAATTTAAAATGAGGCTGCAAGAACATTCGGGGAGCAGGAACAGCTTAACAGGTAAATTAACTAAAATTCAGGTATTTCAGCCATGTCTCTGTTGACCTAAACCTCCACCGTGTCTGTTTTTAGAGGAATTCTGAGGTGTTTGGTTGCAGAGTGATGCTTCTGGAACATCTGCTGCTGTCCATGGACCATTCAATGGATGGCTCACATGGAAAATGAGTGTGGGCACGACATTTCCATGGTTTCTGTGTTGGCACCAAGCCAGGGGAGGCAGCTCTTTGTGGGAAACCACAGGCACTGGATCTAAAGATAGGGAAATCTTCAGGGTGCAGTGACATGAGCTGTCAAAGGAGGAGAGAAAAGCACTGTAAAACTTATTTTCTTTACTTCTACAGAGTTGGAATTTATGTATTGAACTTTTTCCCTGAGAGGAAGGAGAAGGATTTGTACATTTTTCAATTAGCCGGTCAGAAGTTCCCGATTGTCCCCGTTGGTGGCATTACACTTGTCGCCAGGGACAGGGAGCTAATTAGGAGGTGTGAGGCAGAGCCTGCTCTTTAGTGGCAGTTCCCTCAAACGACTGAAACTGTGGAGAAAGTCCTTCCCAGTCTGTAAAAGTTACGGCATAAAATTTTTATGTCCTGCACAGCTGGAAGCGGCGAACGTGGAAGTTCCCTCTGAGCAAGGCATAGAGTGAGACACAAAGTCTCTTTAATGCATAATTTGTGAGGGAAGCCAATTTTCTCCTTTAAGTTGCATATTGTCTCGTTGGGGTTTTAAAAGAATATTTGGCTCTAAAAGTGAGGAATGTGATTATCTGTGTGTAACCCTGTGGAAGACAAGGAGAGAGGCTGGAAGGAGCAGATGCACTTCAAATATGACTGTTTAAAATATAAACCCGGCATCAGAAATTACCCACAGCCCTTTCCATCTCCTTCCTCCACCCCTAAATAAAAACACAGTTAAATTTGCAATTAAGGAACATCCTCTGGCTTGAAGGTCGTGCTGCTGGAGCCTCCATGGTGCTACAGCAGACTTTGGTAATTAATCTCCCTTTACAGAGGTGAATTTACAGCCTTGCTTTCATTAGAGATAACTGGGATGCAAATAAAAATATTCAGATATCATTTGTGTAAATTGGTATCATATACTGCTTTTTTATGCTGTTCAACAAGTAGCAGGAAGAATCCGGTGGCATCCACGTGGCCAATTGCAATTTAAGAATTTGTATTTAGAAATATCACATTTTACCATTTGTGCTTCAAGACTTTTAAAAAAAACATACTCCAATCTTTAATAAACATATATATGTATATTATAGAGATATATATATGTCTACATATTTTTAGACATTAGGATTTGTATTAATATATTACAAATATATTTTATGTATTATATAAATCTCGACTCAAAGCAGGCCTTCCATAATCTCCCACCCGATCCCAAGATTCTAAAGCCAAGAGGAGCTGGATGGGATTTGAATTAGGGTTTAAAACTTCCCTAAGAAGAGGAAAAATATGAGCTGTGAATAGCTCTGTAGGAAAAGTAAAATATTTACAAGTGAAACTTTGCTTCTTTCATGTCCATCTGAGCTGCCTCACTCTGCCCTGGGCGTTTGGCTCATCTGGATGTCACGGGACTTGAAAGTCTCCCATCTTTTGTATCATGGATGTGGCTTTTAAAAAGCACGTCCCTCCACATAATGCAGAGATCAGTTGGAACAGTTTGCTCACTGAAATTCACATTGGAGCACAAAATGAGTGAAGACCAGATGCAAATATACTCACTTAGAAAAATTCTTTTCCTTGTTGACCTCCTAGGAGTAAAACCAAGGCCCTGGGACATGCTGCTGTCACCAGGTGTTGGTTAAAGTAAATTCCACTTGTAGATGAAATATGCACAGAGTTTTCTTGTTGGGATATCTGGTCAAGGAACATTTTAAAACCAACAAAATAGAAGAGAAATGCTCATTATCTCTTTTTTGTTTGTTTGTTGGTTTGTTTCTGGGAGCAGACGGAATGGAAATCTCCAGGTGTGCTCTAAGGGGAGAAGTTTCCATGGAGTTTTATTTACAGAGTCAGGATTTGGGGTTTATGCCCAAATGTGAATGTAGTGCACACTTAAGAATGTGAATTTAAAAATTAACCCAATATATCTCTGTACCTCATGTAGACAGAGGCTGAGCTGCCAAAAACACTTCCATTTTTAGCAAGTACCAAGATCACCATAAAATTAAATAAATCAAGAGAATAAGCCAGGGGAACGGATGCCCGGTTTAGGCTAAACCTGCCATAAAAGCCCTTTTCCAGTATAGTACAAACAGCAAAATTATTGATTAACTTGTATTGCTCCACAAGAAGAACAAATTATTGCTGATTAAAGCCATGCAGGTGATAAAGGAACTTAACCAACAAAAGCTGGCAGCTTTAGGTTAGGAAACAGCTGTGTCCCTAATTATGCAGTCTGATTTATACTCTATTAAATCAGTATATAAGTAACCCATTTCTCTGAAAGCATTTAAACCTCTTATATTCCACCAAACACGGCAATTTTATTTGAAATAAATGTATCCAGCTCTTTTGGGAACATATGGTATATTTCTCTCTTATTAATAATTCAGTTCAAATGAGCAAAAATTAGTTGGTGCAGTTACAGCTGATTTTGTCCTGAAAAGATCTGCATTAATTTTAGACGTTTTGTAAATTGGGCTATTAAATAAAAGCATTATATGTGAATTACCCTTTAAATTTTAAGCAAGTTGGTAGTTTAATGGTATTTTCTAGTCAGATTCATTTTCGATCTCTAAAAAATTATAGTCATTACAGTAAGACAAATTTTTGAAACCAGCTACTTCCATCCAATTACGTATCGTGCTAATAAGTAAACTAGAAAACTTTTATGCCTCGTTCTCCCCATTTTGTCTTTTCTGTCATGCGGCAATTTCTCTCTTCACTTCCTCTGGTGTAAATAAGGAGCTCCAGCTTCCTCACAGAGAAGGTCCACCTCCAAATAATGGGATTTTCGCTTCTCCTCGCTGTAAACTCTGCCAGTTGCTGCTCCCACACATCATTCCTGGTCCATGGGTGTGAGTTTTGGGGCTGGCAGGGATGTGCATCAGGGAATTAGGAGCAGTTCAGGTTTTGCATTAGGGAAATTCCAGCGTGCTGCTGTGTCTGGGGTACAGAGATATATTGGGTTAGTTTTTAATTCACATTCTTAAGTTTGCACTACATTCACATTTGGGCATAAACCCCAAATCCTGACTCTGTGAATAAAACTTCTCCCCTTAGAGCACACCTGGAGATTTCCATTCCGTCTGCTCCCAGAAACAAACCAACAAACAAACAAAAAAGAGATAATGAGCATTTCTCTTCTATTTTGTTGGTTTTAAAATGTTCCTTGACCAGATATCCCAACAAGAAAACGCTGTGCATATTTCGTCTACAACTGGAATTGGTGACAGCATCATGTCACCAATTCCAGGGCCTTGGTTTTACTCCTCGGAGGACAACAAGGAAAAATTTTTTCAAAGTGAGTATATTTGCATCTGGTCTTCACTCATTTTGTGCTGCAACGTGAATTTCAGTGAGCAAACTGTTCCAACTGATCTCTGCATTATCTTCCAATGGGTTATGTGGAGGGACGTGCTTTTTAAAAGCCACATCCATGATACAAAGATGGGAGACTTTCAAGGACTTTGACATCCAGATGAGCCAAACGCCCAGGGCAGAGTGAGGCAGCTCAGATGAGCATGAAAACAGCAAAGTTTCATTTGTAAATATTTCACTTTTCCTACAGAGCTGTTCACAGCTCATCTTTTTCCTCTTCTTAAGCATTAATGGGAGTTACGCTCATGACCCAGGAGGATGTGCCCCCGTAGGTGCCAGCTCTGCTTCCACTGCCACGGCCAAACTGGTTCAAAGATGTGCAGCCAAACTGGGACACGATGAAATTAAATTCCCAGCTCACCCCTTAATGAGCAGAAAGTCTTTCAATTTTCGAAGAACATCCAGAACCACAAACACATGGAGAGGATACAAATTAACCCAGAAATGTGAAACCTGAGTGGACTTCTTGGCAGCTTTTTTTTAGTGGAGCCTTTTGATGCCTTCAGAAGGTCTGTGGTGTCTGACGAGCTGCCACCGAGGAGTTCATTGCTGAACATTCCTCTGTTCGTGTTTTGCATGGGAGTCTGGCACGAGGAAGTTGAACTCCTTGATTTTATTAACAAATTTGGGCCTTGGAGCCCATGGTGCCTGCCAGCACCCTGTG
Organism: Pomatostomus ruficeps; assembly: GCA_013400735.1. Classification (NCBI taxonomy): domain Eukaryota; kingdom Metazoa; phylum Chordata; class Aves; order Passeriformes; family Timaliidae; genus Pomatostomus; species Pomatostomus ruficeps. The sequence continues at coordinate 34,272 of VYZT01064736.1, forward strand.
AAATATCAAACTGCAGCTTTTCTTTCCTGTTGCCCTGTGTTTATTTGAGTACTTTGGCTTAGTTTGCCTACTAATTGCCCCCCAATTAGCAGCTGGATATGCATATTACAGAGAACAGCCTCATAGATCTCCACGTGTAGGATACCTCAGAATGTAATAGCATCAATCATTCTAATTTTAATAACGGCTTTGCTCACATATCTCCATCCACGCCTGCTCCTTTTTTTGTTATATTATCTGCCATTTTAGAAAGCTATCTAGCTTACTTACAGAGTTAAATTCAAATAGTCGAAAGGTTAATGTGAAACACTGGCAAGACATTATGAGCACAGCAGTATATTTTAAAGGCATTTGGCTGTTGGAATTACTGAGAGACAATGCTCAGTGTAAGTTTTCACCTCTGCATCCAAAAAGTTTATTAAAAAATCCCTTCTCCTGCTTGACCAGGGTGTTCTCTGTGCCCTGTCTCACTGGCATTGAGGCTGTGACGGTGACCAGTCTCAAATATAAATCTCCGGGAGTCTTTGCTTCGTGTGAACCCACCCAGAATCAGATTCACAGCTCGTTTGACTCCAAGGTTATGTGGTGGAGGTACCTCAAAATTCTCGTTTAGGTACTAAATTCAGAATTGTGAGTCAGGCACTCAAAGGAGGCTTTGGAAGTGCACACCCCTGGATCCTGCAGCCCTCTCACAGCCCAGTCCAAGTGTCCTTGCAGCACCAGAGGACAATCCCAGAAGGGGCTGCTCAGGAACAAATGTCATTTTCAGTGGGTGAAGTGGCAATGGAGGAGGTAGAGAATGAAAATTATCCCATCTGGAACAGGTCCGTCCATGTCCTGGTGGTCTCCTGCCACAGGGAATGGCCAAATCCTGGTCCCCTCCAGCAGGTCTGCCCCATAAAATCTGTGTTATCCATAAGGAAGAGCCAGGGAAGGGACTGAGTCTGATCTCCTGGGTGGTTTGTGGTGTTTTATCTAAACTTGCTCCCACTAGGAGTCCCCTGCTTTTACAGCATTCTGAATATGACACTAAAAATTGTCTTTGCTGGATGTTTCCATTCATTAAGCAGCTGAATAAATAAAAAAGTTTCAGGAGTTGTTTGAGTGCAATGAAGAAAATCCTTGTCAGGGGCAAGAACAACAGCTCTGCCTCTACTGCCAAGTTCACAGATCAAGGGGAGTAATTCCAAGCTCCAATTTAGGAGCTGTATTTTTCCTTGAAAAAAAAATAAAGCGGGAAGATTTCCATAAAATGCGGGGAGAACATACATATTTATCTTATTCTGGAAAACTTACAACCCTTGAATGAAAGGAAGACATCTGGCGTGCAATTCCACCCAAAGCAGCTGCGCTGGGTGTTGAAATCCACTGACGGGTACTTTTTCCTGTTTTTTTCCTCAAACCGAGGAGGGAGTATCTTTCCACTAAAGCTCCTTGCAGTGTTCCACACTTATTTTCCGTGGTTCAGTCCCTCCTCTCAGTGCAAGGCAAAGGGAGATGGGCAGATAGCATCAGGCTGTGCTGTTTTATTCACTCCCAGGTCACAGCAGAGCCACTGCTGGTGCAGATCCCGCTGTTCACTGCTTTTCTCCACGAGGACTTTCTGCTCTGCGTGACTTTTATCGGGATATTTATATGAACCCCTGGAATGTGTATGGGTGGAAGGGAAGAACATCCTCTTATCACCTCAGCTGTCCCCCTCCTGCCACTGCTCCCCCCTGACGTCCCCTGCCTCCGCAGCCCACTCAGACAGAAATCCTCGGGTTAATAATGGCAAGTGCTGATAAGATGAAAAAGGCAATAAAGTGTGTTCAAAGGGGCACTCTTTGATCTTGCAGCAATATTCCACTTCCACTGATCCCCGGCACTGTCAATACTTTAACGACACAAACAACCTGGCCCAGAGGGTGCAACGCTGGTGGAGCTCCATCAGTTTAACTCCCGGCCCGACCATTGTGAACAAACCCCAAACAAACGGGGCATTTCCACCTCTGCTGAGTTTGGGGAGCAATAGATCACGATCCCTGCTCTTTTCAGTTCTGTGATTTATTTGGTTCAAGTCAAATATCCTCAGTCCTTCAGCAGAAAAATTGCGTTTATATTATATTCTGGTTTCTCTTGTTTTTTAACCTTTATTGCACTGGAAAAGCAATTTAATAATGAAATCTATTACTGCAAATATTTGATAAAAAATATATTCCTGCAAATGAGAGGCAAGTAGGTCATATTGGCTGGGCAGGTGCAGCTGGGCAATCTTCCCTTTGTTCGGCTGCTCCTCCAAGACCTTCCACTGCCCCTTCTTTGGGTTTCCCTTTCCAAGGGAAGAATTTTCTCCTAAGTTCCCATTTTCCATTGTGAGAACATGTCGGGTCTGGTGAGGGTCTGATTGCCTCGTTCCTCATTATCCTGTGCTCACCCTGTCCCTCTGCCAGCTCCTCTCAGCAGAGCAAACCCAGCTGAGGAAGGAAAGCAGGATTCTGCCCAGAAAGGGAGATTTTTCTTCTGAGATAAAGATATCAGGCGCTCGCTTTTATAGGAGTTAGATTATTAAGACCATTAAATCATTAAGGCTTTGAAATAATAAATCCTCAAAAATGTTAAGATATGCATGAGAAGAAGTCACCTCCCTCGATTCCCCATCATGCCCTGAAATTAGCTGTATTATTCCCTTACAAGTTATTTTTTCCATAGTCTTTCCACCATTTTCTTTGCAAGGCCTCACATATTTTTCATCTGACTCCCCATCCCATCCATGTGAGTTCATCGTGGAAATACAAACAAATCTGCAACCAGTCCAATGCAACCCTGTTCGTGGCAAAGGAAACTCCACTTTTACAGCCGTGGCATCACCATAACTTGAGCCAAGTTTTAATGTAATAATCGAGAAAATACAAGATATATCAGTATGTTTTTAAATAGGAAAAAAAAAATTAAAAATGCAAAATATTGCTCAGGGTACCTAACTACTGGATATGTCCCCAATGTTTTGCACCAACCAACAAATTGCCCTAAATGTAACTTAGCTAATTAGCAACAAGAAATACAAAAATATTTTTTAGACAGATTTAAAAGGAAGTGAGAGGAGTATCAGTAAACAATTAAACTGCGGTTTTACGATGACGCAGAATTTAGCAATGAGGATTCATATTTGTCTCCAACATGCAATAGATTTGAAATAAACCCCATTCCGTGTCAGGGAAAAAGCAAAGCCTGAATTGACAGTGCAGCAGAGAATTTATTTTTTGCCTTTTCTCCTTAGCTGAAGTTATTATCACAACTGCTAGAGAATTTGTGAGATTGGGAGATAAGAATCATTATGATCCATTGGGGACTCGTCAATCACAGCAAACTGCTACCAGAATCGAAATTGCATCTGCATTTGAATTAGCAACATTACTCGCCAATTTAGTTCAGAGTGAACATTTTTCCATTGAAGATGGAATTAAATTAGAAAATGAGTGAGTCTTTAATTTCCAGATTATAAATCACTGAAAATAATTCAACTCCTGTACCTTAAGGCCAATTACATTATCCTAAGCGACATTTTATCTCACAACCTTCCAAGTGATTTCGTGATGGGGAACCATCACACAAATCAGTTTTGCTCTAGTAGCAAGAAATATATCTGCCCACAGAGTTACACATAAAATACCAGGAACAGTTTTAATGCAGCAGCTTATTTTACATGAAATTTGATCGTCTGTTTGATAGCATATTTTCCTCTATTAATGAACTGATGCAGACACCAGAAATGGTCAGCTTAGGTGTCCAAATCAGACAGAAAATGTTAAAAGTTAGGCGTATATTTAATTTTTGCTGCTGTAATGTCTCAAATAACCTTTAAAATAGTGTACAGTGGTACTTTGAGTGCAAATAACAAAGATTTAAAATCATGGCGTTAAAAAAGCATTTTTTCCTAAGAGCCCGAAGATACCAACACCAAGAGAATTTAATGAAAATAAGAATTATTTAATTGTGACAAAAATAGACAGCTTGTCCATTGTTCTTCTAGGAGAAATAAGTTGTTCCTAAGTGCTATGTTTTTGTCCATTTTTTACCTCAAAAGCCAAGAAGATAGGATAGCAGGCTGCCACTTTCCCTGTGCTGTTTCCTTTGAAAAGGGTGCAGCATTAAATCTGAGTTTATGAACGAACGTGGGCACCTCTGCACATGTTTGCTGAGCCCACACCCCCCGTGAGCTCCCACTGCCCATGTCGCCAGCTCAGCCTTTACAAGGCCAAAAAATTCATTTTCACAACACAAAGATTTTGGTTCGTCATCCTTGGCATATCCAAAATTTCCTGATCGGTCATGGCATCTTCCCACTGCTGCCTCAGCAGCCTGCGGGTGGTGAACCCAAGCCAAGATTATCTCCTTGACCATCCCAGGGTTCTTTTTCTGACCCTGAACCAGGAGATTTCACCCAGTTCGACCAGTTACCCTTCAGGGCTGCTCAGAGTGAACGGGATCGTGGATGAGCATCGCTCTTTGTATCCCTCTCTGGAACACAACTTGGCAACTGCTCTGTTTCCAGACAGAACCCTGCTGGCAGCTGATGTCCATTCCAAGAGCAGATTCATTCTGGCTCTTGAACACCTCAGAGCCCCAGAAAAATGTCTGGTGTTCTCACGGAAGTAACAGCTGCTTTTCCAGGTGTTGTGAGGGCCCAAGGAAAACCCAGCCATGATACTGCTCAGAGAACTGTCCTTCCCTTTTCTCTGAAGATTCTGATCACAAAAATTTCATTTTCTCACCACTCTTTGATTTTGTTCCTCCTCCATCTCCTGAAAGACTTCTGCAAATTGTCCGTGGCTGGATTTGCCGTGCTGGTCACTGGTCATTCTCCTCCTTCATTTGCTCTTTCTTCTGCATTTTCTTCAATGGACTTTTTCACCCCTTCCTGCCCCTGCCTGGTCATTCTCTCCTGCCCTTCCTCTTCTGTATTCACATTTCATTTTTGCCATGATGCCAGAGAGAAGCAGCTTAAATAATAGTCCGTGAACAGCCATGAATAAAAAACACAAGACCTATTTTTAGATATGTAAAATACATTGTATAGAGACCTAAATTAAATATAAAAAATAGCAAATTCCCTTTCTGTTAATTAGCCGTCTGAGTGAAATTTAGCTTATTCTCATTGCTGATTACTAACTCTTAATTAGCTTTATTCATTCCTTCTAATTGTTCACTTCATTGAGTTGTTGCCTTTTATTAACCTCTGTTCCAAATACATGAATCTGTCCTTACATTTCTTAAAATATAAAATCATGGTGTGCATGCCCTACTCTAAAATATAATAAAATATACCATAAAGTACCAAAAATATATGTTATGCATATACTTTATAATATAATTTTTCTTTCTGGATGCTACCTGGCCACTCTTTGACCAGTCAAAGACACCTACAATTTTTATTTTTAAATCACCACCGTGCAATACAGAAATGCTGCTCTGTTTTTCCTATAGAGGACTTCTGTGATTCTTTTTGCCATGTCCTGGAACAGACAGAGAGAAACAAAGTCTAAAGATAGGCCCCTATTTAGGACCTCTGGATTAACCCTTTAATTAGTAAAGCTGGTTATTCAGCCAGCCAGACTTAGTCTGTGAAAGGTGATAAATTGCAGGTGACAGATTGCACTGTCCATCTGATCTTGGTTAGGCAGCATCAGTATCAGACTTGGTGATATTAAATGGATAAATATCCCCCATTTCTCATTTTTCAGTTCATGTCAGCTCTCCCCAGGTCACTATTGATGTCCAGAGTATCCAAAGCAGAGCCCATCTGCAGCATCCTCCCGACACCCTGGCAGCAGGAGGACCCAGAGCCGTGCACGAGGCACCGGCCAGGATTTCTGTAGGAAACAGGAACGTTCCTCTGGCCCAATCCACAAACCCCCTGCACAACTGGAGGCTGCCTGGGCCAGCAGCAGGACACACAGAACCTCATTCCCTACCCATCCTCTAAACTGAAATTCCTTCTTCTGTTCGGGCTCCACATCCACGCCCTCTGTTCTGAAGTCAGGCACTGGCTCAAGGTGTTTGCCAGGAGAGAAAAGGGATTATTTTCCTGGGCCTCCTGTCTGCAAGGCCTTAGTCAGACACACCCCAAACTAACTCAAACTCCTGCTCCCCTTCCAAGACCTTGCCCTCAACCTCAACATTTGCATTTAATTCTCCTAAATGGCTCTGGGGGTGGGTAAAGGCCTCTCTGTTACTCAGGGAGACACGGGCCGGTGCCTTCCCAACAATGGGATGTTTTTCACATGGATGGGAGTGAACACCTCACCACCATCACCATTTTTGAGCCGGGCTGTTGAAAATTTGGGGGTTTGACATCATCTCCTCCCTCTCCCCTTTGAGTCTGAACTCCTCCACAGCCATTTCAAGGCCGTGCTGATGCCCTGAGAAGTGGACCCCTGCAATCTGAACCCCAGAGTCTCCTGAAGAGCAGAGTCCATCCATGTGATGGATTAAACTTTTCCCTTGTAAATGAAGATATAGTCCCTTGGACAGATAATTTTCTGACAAAATGAATTGAACCATCTTTCTGTTATATTTAGCCTCTAATCCCCTATAAATGCATTTTTGACCAATCTTCCTTTCGTTTTGTCATGGTCTACAGATTGTGCTCGGAATTTAGCAATGCCATAGTAATTGAAAACTGGATAATATTTCCCATCTGGATTTATTTGAGTTCTGTCCTGCAACACCTTTCTATTATTCTATTCATTTAACTTTGGCAAGGTAGCAAAATAACAATAAATATGTAATTGTTGCATTTAATTGAACATATAACAAAAAGTTGCTGCTTCTCAAGGCATTTTGTACCCTTTGCTTCCAGCACATTTAATTATGTATGAACTCTTCAAAAAAACCCTCTCAAATAATGTGAGTCGTCTTCTAGGAGAGAAGATTTGAAGATGATAAATGTTATTTAGAATCACTGTGATATGATTCATATTGTGATGCGATTGGGAACAATATTAAAACCCACCAAGGCTATTATACCTAAATTTTTGTTTCAATTCATGCAATATTGCTGCTGCTTAATATGATTTCTATTTACTCCTTTCCATTGTTAGTGTTTTATTGAGGTTGTGTCGGCGCTATCAGGCTGATCTCTGCTGCAAATGGAGGTCAGCAGAGCCAAAGCACTGGCAAAAAACCTGTCTCCATTATATTCTACTGGGTATGAATTTACTCAAAAATCCTCTCTCTAATATAAACTCTTCCTTCGCCATTCTTCGATTATAATATTTCTACCTGCACAAGCCCTGACAGCTTGATATTTAAAAGCTATATAAACTCTCATAATCTAATTTTATATCCTTTTTTTTTATATAAAAAGGGACTGTGACTCATTTTAAGAACGACGAATGTATTCATCAAAAGGTTTCAAATGGAGCAATCCTGGCCATCAATAAAAGCTTGGATTTCAGGTGGTTTAAATTATAACCTGAAAACATGCACGGCTACTCTTAATGACAGTGACAATGAGTCGTTAATTTGTGTTCCCCCGGTGTCAAGGGTGAGGGGAGCAATCCTGCCGTGCCCTCGCTGGAATACGATTTGGCAAAACAGGATATTGGAGAAGCTTTATAAATCTTATATCTCTATTTCTCCTTGTACCGGTCTGGGGAATAATGAAAAGGAGCGAGACATAAATTTACCTACCAAATGGGGTGTGCTCTCTCCCCTGGATATCCACACACAGCTCCCACTCACATTAGTATAAAATATACATGCACGGCAGGAGGAGGGATCACCTCCCAGATATCCAGAGGTCTGGGGCAGGAGCTGAACCATTTTCCCTTTAGCAGCTGCCAATCCATCCCAGATCACAGGGATTCTTTTTGTCTTTTTTCCCAGTTTGAGTTAAGAATTCAACCTCACAGACTTGCATAAAAATAAGTACAGCCAAACTGAAAACACTTCAGAGACAGTCTGATTTTTTTCTTTAATGTTAAGTTTACTTAGTTCCAGTTGCAGTTTAAAATCTAAGAAACCCAATTTAAAAAAAGACAGAAAAAAACAACCCCTCAAAGATATATTTTTTAGTAAGTTTCTAAATATGTTATTGGCGAGGTGATTGAAATCTGACAAAAACCACAACGTTTTATAATAATGTCCTGCAGCCAAAGTACGGCACCAATAACTAAACAATACTTTATCACCTTTGCCACTCTCAACAGCTGCCATTAATACCGAGATCATAGTGTTAGGCCTTCTATTCCCCTGCTGACCATGTTAGTGACAGCCAGGGCTTAGGCAATGACATTGAAAAATATTTGCGGTGACACGGCCACAAATCACGGCGAGACGAGTTTAAAACTCAATATTCACTAAACTTGCATCTGTTCTTTTCTTGTTAGAGCACCTACAACGCATTTGTTACAGGCTGAGCTCCTCAAAGAGCCCAAACATTGATGGAAAGTGATAAAAATTATTGCCTGAGGAAACTCAATGGGCAGAGGGGCCTTTGTCACTGCATTTATTCACATGAGGTTATGGTCTGAGATGGAGTCACCTGGGACACCTGAGGAAGAGATGTCCTAAAATTATTGGGTTTTCCACAAAATGCACCCAGTCAAGGAGCACAAGGAGCTTTAAGTCAGATTTTCTAAACAGTCTCATCATGCACATATTGATTTGTATTTTCATCTCTCCCAGGGAACCTGAGGAGACATTTGGCTACTGAATGACTGCCACAGGACATTGTCTGTCCCCTGAGGTTCAGCTCCTCTCCAAAAGAGCTCTTTCCTGAGTTTGGTGACTGCAGATGGCGCAGATGCACATCCATTCCCACATTTCAGTTTCAAACATCCCTCTTCTTCCTGAGAGATGCAGGACACATTTTCCCTGATTTTTTTTCACAGACTTATGTCACTAAATCCCTTAAGCAGGACCCAGAAGCTCCTGAGGACAGCAGTGGGCATCTGCACATCTTTAAACTGGTAAATCTGTTTAAGTTAAATACAAGGTGAAGGTAGTGACCTTCTGCCTTTTCTCCCTCCAGGAGACTGTGAAGAAGGACAACAGCGGCAGAATCAGGAAGGCAAGAGGCTAAAGGAAAATCATGAATAAACACGAAGAAAAGTTGACTGTGGTGTATCTTGTGATGTCCCTAAACCAGTGGGTGTAAAACAGGGAAATAGGAGAGCCCTGGGCTGCAGAAACTGTCCCTGCTCCACACTCTGCCTTGAGGAGCTTCTCCTGCTGCTGCCATCTGAAGTCCAGGCAAATTGGACCACAGGTTGGAATCTTCTAAGGTGTTAAAGAGAAAAAGATGTTTCTAAACCCTGCTGTTGTTAAACCCTGTATTAAAATCCCATAATTAGATTTCTTGTGACCCACACCCGACGAGAGCAGATGACTTTTCTGGCTGGGAATACGTTCAGAAGTGGCAACTTTTTGGAGTGCATTGAAGAGACTGCTCAAGGAGGAGAATGATTAATTCTTAATAGGGAGTTTTGCAGCATATTGAATGACACATTCCTACATTACACATTGATATATAACAGCCTGGTCCTCTGCCATGCTGACTAGAAGTTCATTTCCGACAAGGCATAGTTATAGATAATAATAGGGTGAGGGACAGAGCCATAAAACTCCGGCTGTTTCAGTTGCACCAAAATCTTCTGGAACTTCACTGTGGTTTGAGGGATGACTGCCTCGGACGTTGATATTCAGCAGAAGCAGCAATAAAGGTGTGCAATGCCAATTCTGTCCCCACTTCCCCGAGGCAGGAGGCACAGCCCGAGAGACCAAAATTTAGAGGAACCACAGGAAGTTCAGATGCTTGTCTGAGCATGAATCAAACTTCTTTGTTCAGAACTTTAGTGTGCCACACTTCTGTTTCAATTTCCAGTGTGTTACAAGTGTGCTGGTGGATGTTGCATTTACCAATCCTTACAACTATCTATAGTTATATATAATTTATTATAATACTCCTAACTAAACTTCAAAAACCCAAATGTTGCTGTTTCCTTGCTTTA
>VYZT01064738.1:0-10652 GCA_013400735.1 Pomatostomus ruficeps
TTTACCAGCCCTCAAGGCATCACCACAGCCCACATTTACTCCCGGAATTTGCTTTCCTGGAGGCACCAGTGCCACACACAAGAGTTCTGTGATTCTGCCCCTCTCCTGCTCCAGGTTCCCGTTTTTTCCCCTCACCCGCAGCAACGGGAGCAGCGCACGGTTGGGACCGACGCGACGAAGGATGAGGGCTCTGCCTTGCACCTGCTGCCTCGTCCCTGGCTTCCATCAGTGCCACCGCACTAAATCCACCCGCAGAGGCTCGAGAGGAGGCAGAGGCAGCCAAGCCCGGGGAGGGCGAACAAGAAATCATTCAGCTCCGCCATAAATCGCCGCGCGCCGTCACTCCTCGCGCCTCCGCCGAGCGCGAGGAGCCACAATTCAACCCTTATAGCTCGCGGAGAAAACCCCGGCGGGAGGCTGCCACGTGCAAACCCACGGGTGTTTTCTCTGAGGCCGGGAATTATTTTCCTTGCGGCAACAAAAAACGGGGCCCCGGTGTCGGCTGATGAATTGATGGGAGCGCCTGAAACAATTGCTCCTTAAACACCCGGGAGCTCCCTGCGCTCGCAGACCCGCGTGGCGCGGGGCAGACGGTGCCCCGTGACTTATTGGCTGCCCCTGACGGAGCGGTAAATGCCGCCTGTTTGGTGGCTCGGCCTCGTGCCGCGGATTTTACGTGGCTCGGCGGTGATTAATGCCCGAGCTGCAGCCAGAGGCTGAAACACAAGGCCACACTGTGAAACCGGCGCTAATAGAGCACAATTTATGTATATAAAAAAAAGGGGGGGGGAATGTAAATATTTAACCGATCCAGCCAGAGCTGGGTGCTTTGGCCGAGCCGGGACTGAGCGACATTGATTGTTCAGGAGGAGCTTACGCCCTAAAACGCGCACAGGCCTCATCTCAGACGGGCTGAGAAGGAGGAATTAAAATTTAATTTCTTCTGCTAAAAGGCTGGTTTTTTAAATTTTGCTTCAAGTCGAGCAGATCCACTGGTGAGAGCTGCTCCGTGTGCGTGTGGAGAGCTGGGCTGAGGTGTCCCCGGGAGCGCTGAGGGAAGGACCCTGCCCCGGATCCTGCCGGCTCCGGCGTTCCCCGGCTCAGCATCCTCGGAGAGAAGCTCCAAACCAAGGCCCTGCAGCTCGTTTGTGGTCATCAGCAGCCTCTGGAGAGGGTGGGGAGTGGGACTGAATTCCCTTTTCGTGGTTCTGGGTTGGGTTTGAACCACAGCGGTGACACCACTCAGCCTGTCCTTGTCCAGTCCTCATCCTGTCCTTGTCCTGCCCCTCGTCCTGCCCCTCTTCCTGCCCCTCGTCCTGCCCTAGAGGCACTCCCGATCCACACGGCAGCCAACAAAAGCAATTACGCAGGTAATTAGTCGAGGTTTACAAAGGTTTACAAGGCACAAAAGGTTTACAGCAGCGCTTCAGAGGTTTCTTTTAAATCCCGGCATTGATGGAATTCATGGATTTAGCCACAGTCACAACTTATTTACTGTAAGAAAGTTTCCTAAATCCAAGGTTCGGCCGGATCTTCTGGATCTAGATACTCGCTAACATCAGGAAAAATTAAATCCAAATTTATTTTTACTGTTGCTTTTGGGGGGATGTTAAGTTTTATCAGTGGAATATGGTCTTGTGCTGTTTCTAACGATTTCTAAGGATGCTCCAGGGAATCCCAAACCATCAGGGGCACGCAGAGCTCAGCCCCAGCTTAAAAACAGACACCAAATCCAAAGGTTTGGCAGAATCAACCTCCCGAATCCTGACATGATGCAGGAACCCTCCTGCACCTCCCAGAGCACAGCCAGGGCTGGTTTCCTCTCTGAAAACTCAATTAAGCCGTCACGAGCCTTCACCTTAATTGCACCCAGCAGCAGGAACGTCTGCGGGTCCGTGACCCCGTCATGGTTTCGCCACGAAACCCCAGCCCGCGGTCTCTAGAAGTGAACAGCCTGTAGGATGGGAAAGCAACGGCAGAACGGGAGCGGGGCAGCGCCGCCTCACTCGGCCCGAGCTGCCCCAGCGGCCGCGGGAGCCTCGCGGAAGGACAAACCACCGATGAGTTTTTTATGAGCGCCACAAACGAGGAGCTGGGCGTTCGGGGCCACCGGGGTTGGGTTTCAAAGCTTTGAGGAACTCGTTAGGCTGGAACTGGAGCTGGGCTCCCGCTGGAAGGCGAAAAAATCCAAATAAACACGCGGAGCGCGGCCGGATGGAGTTGCAGGGTACCCCTGGTCGCTGTGCCAGGGCCACAGCAATTCCGGGGATTTGTGGGGATGCTCCCAGTCCTTGTCCAGGCCAAAGGAGGAACTCAGCACCACCAAAGTGACCCCAGGCCCAGGGCGGTCTGGACGCTCACAGGGTTCCCCTCACTCCTGCCCGTTCCCAGCTCTCAGCTCCGGGAATATTCTGCATTTCTGGATGCACACGGAAAACAAAGCTTCTCCTCGAGGGTCCTGGAGAGTCCAGGGAGGGATGGGAGGAGCATTGGGAGGCAACTCCGCGGCACAGCAACACCTGGGGTGTCCGAGATGGACGTTCCCCTCCAAAAATCTCGGAGTTTGGAAAGCGCTGAGATCCCTCCGGAGTTACATCCTTGTGACTCCAAGGGATCCGCTGATGCCTGATGGTTTTTTGTCTTTTCTTTTTATCCCCTTTTTATCCATGTTTATCCCCTTTCCCTGTGCCCGTCACAAACACTCCCGGTCCCTCAGCCCTACATGTGGAGAACCCTTGGGGGCTGAGATTGAGCCGGGAAATGGAGGTGCCGGAACGTCCCGGGGAATTCTCACTCATATTTACAGGCTGCTCCTCCAGCTTTTCCCCGCTCATCCGTAACGAGTTCCCAAACCGCTCCTTGTGGTCGAGGCAGATTTTTGTGCTGTTTGGGTTTTCAGGTTTCCCAAAGTTCACGCCCGGGTCCTTTCCCCGCGCTGCCAGGAGCTCCTCCCTCTCACCATCACGTGCAAACCCAATTTTCCCAAAACAGAGAAAATCCTGAAGGATGAAGGATGGAGAGAGATCTTTCCAAAGTGAAATCCTGATCTCCTGAGGCAGGATTTTGGGGAGGAGGATTCCTGCAGAACACTGACTGCACAAAGTCTAAACACCCCATCAGCGATAGGAGAAATATGCTGGAACTGCGCATTTTTTTATCCTGGCAATTATCACGTGCAGGATTCTACTCAAATATCACCACCTAACACCTGCTTAATTGAAATTAAAGTGCTGAAGTAACCGAACTCCTTAGCCCGTGGCACTAAAAGAGTAAAACCTTCCCGCTGTTTAACACATGGATGCTCGAGGAATATTTGAACCTCATCCAGATTTTACTGAGATACTTGGAAAATCCAGCGCCAGTTGATGATTTTGGATGCTGTTTCAGGTTTGTGCCTGTCTTTAATCCTGCTGAGGCCCAGCACTGCCAAGCTGTGCATTTTCTCACCCAAATTCCCAAATTAATTCGCTCTGACAGGGGGCTGTGTGCTGCTGTTACCCACGGTGTTCATATAAAGCCAGGCACAGCAGATCGGAGCATTACAAAAATCTTTTACAAAATTAGCTATTCAAGCCTCAGGAGGGGCAGAAAATGAGAGATTTGAACTCAAAGAGAGCAGGTTTGGATTAGAGATCAGGGAGAAATTCTTCCCTGGGAGGGCGGGGAGGTCCTGGCATGGAATTCCCAGAGAAGCTGTGGCTGTGCTGGATCTCTGGAAGTTTCCAAGGCCAGGCTGGACGGGGCGTGGAGCACCTGGGATGGTGGGAGGTGTCCCTGCCATGGCAGGGGGGGAATGGGATCATCTTTAATGTCCCTTTTAGCCCAAATCTGTCTGGAATTCTCTGATTTTTCCACCCCATGCTGTGGTCAGGGACACCTTCCCCTATCCCAGGCTGCTCCAAGCCCCGTCCAGCCTGGCCTTGGACACTTCCAGGGATGAGGAGTCCACACCCTGTCTGAAATATTCTCAATTTATGCCAAAGGCAGGGTAAAAACCACTCACAAAAAAAATTAAATAATCCAGGAGTGGATTCCACAGGGAGGAATATCCTGGGTACAGGGATCAAAATTATTCCTGCCGCATCCAGGGATGCTCCAAGGCACAAACCACCTCTCAGTGCAAACACAGACAAATAAAAATCATGAAAAATGTCTTTTTCCACCCCATTTCTCAGCAGATTGGCTCTGGTTTGGAATGCCCAAGGTGGGAATTCCCGGGGGATGTGGTTCCCTGCAAACCACGGAGCGAATCGTGCCCTGTGATTTTGGTTTCCTTGATTAAAGCCTCGGAGCCAGGAGAGGATTTGATCCCTGCACAAACACAGACACAGCTGAGAGAGCCAGAGAGGGGCTGGGACTCAGAGTTTGGGACGCTGTCACATCCCAAATCTCACCAGGGACAATTCCCAGAGCATTTCCTGTGCCCAGAAACTCTGAATACCAAGAAAGTTCATTTTAATTACAAGACTGATGCGGACAGTGTGGAGATTTTTACTCATCACAGCTTTGCTGCTGCTCCTTCAAGCTAAAATTGGTTAAAAAAAGGAATTATTGCACCAAACTTCTACCTGAGCCCTCCCAAGAGAGTGTCAGCCTGAAGTTTCAGTCTGTATCCAAATAAATTCAATTATTATTTATTGTTAGCGATGAGCAGAACCTCCGTTACACCCTTCCAGGATGGAATTAATTATTAAACATATTTTATATGAATTATAACCATATAAATTATTAAAGAGGAATGGGAGGAGATGGAAGTGGGGAATGGGATGAGGCACCCGTGAGTTTTCCAGGCTCCACCTGCCCCTCGCAAGAGCTCTCCCTGTGGATCTGAAGCTCTTTAAGTGTAGCAGAGGAAAAGAAAATCTCTCTACTCCTTGCATTTCCACACTGTGGCACACAGACAGCAGCACCTTCAGGACACTCAAAAAAACCTGAATTCTTTCCCAAAAAGCTGAATTCTTTTCAAAAAAGCTGATTCCTTTTCCAAAATGCTGAATTCTTTTCCAAAAAGCTGATTCCACTTCCAAAAAGCTGAATTCTTTTTGAAAAAGGTGATTCTTTTCCAAAAAGCTGATTCCTTTTCCAAAAAGCTGATTCGTTTTCCAAAAATCTGAATTATTTTCCAAAAACCTGAATTCTTTTCCAAAAAACTGAATTCTTTTTGAAAAAGCTGAATTCTTTTCCAAAAAGCTGATTCCACTTCCACAAAGCTGATTCCTTCTCCAAAAAGCTTAATTATTTTCCAAAAAGCTGAATTCTTTTTGAAAAAGCTGAATTCTTCTCTAAAAAAGAGGATTCCTTTTCCAAAAAGCTGAATTCTTTTCCAAAAAGCTGATTCCTTTTCCAAAAATCTAAATTATTTTCCATAAGGCTGAATTATTTTTGAAAAAACGGAATTATTTTTGAAAAAACGGAATTATTTTTGAAAAATCTGAATTATTTTCCAAGAAGCTCTGGGTGCAGCTCCCGCCCATATCCAGGTGCTGCTCCCCCATTCTGGGAGGGTTCTGTGGTTGAGGGAGCTCAGAGCAGCACAGAACCCCAGAAATGCCCCAAACTTTTGGGATTTGGCTCCCTGGGTGCCGTTATCCCTGACTTTGATCTCGGCTCCGCTGGATAAACCTGAGCTGCACACACAGGAGTCCTGGCGACCTCGGCCTGTGTTTGGATGGCTTTATATTTCAAACATAAAGCGCAGGCGGGTTTACATTTCAAATAAATAAATACAAAAATCCTTCATAACCATTGGAAATCAGTGTGGTGGGATTAGCTGCTCATGTCCAGAAAAAGTCCCAGCGGCACCGAGCGTCGCTGTGACGGGAAGGAGCCAGGCCGGATGGAGAGGGGCCAGGAGATTCCCTGCCCTGAGTGATTAAACTTGGAGCAAAACCAACAGGGAGCGAGGGAAAAGAGGAATTTTCCCGGGGACGTGTTTGATTTGAGCAGGGATTTCTCCTCAGCAATGAACAAATTAATATTTGTGTGCGTCCCACCCCAAGAGCAGCCCCACGGAAAGGAGCGGTGGCACTGGGATCACAGACATCGAGGAACGGGCTGGAATTTTATCTGCTCAACCATCGCTCAGGATGCTGCTGCTTTTGGGAAGAGCCAGACAGAACTCCAGGGGAGCAGTGAGGGTTTTCAAGAGGCTCTTGGGCTCGGTGCTGCTGCCATCGAGGCCTCGGGAAAGCTGCCACGGGATTAGGAAACGCTGAGCACCCCTGAGAGCTGCTCAAGAGCCCTACAGAGCTCTCAGCTCCCACTGCTCCACAAGAGACAAGCGAGGGAAATAAAGGCAGAAAAGAAAAAGCAAAAAAAGGCGCAGAAATGTTTGAAAGCCTTTCCAGAGCGTCCCAGCCCATTTAATCTGCTGCAGGCCACTTCAGCAGGCCCCGGGGTTTAATTAAATCAAATGTTTATTTACACAGCTCTCGAGAGGGGCTCGCAGCCACCAGAGCCACCTCGCTGAGGTTTGTGCACTGAATACTTGGGAATTTGGCGCTCTGGGACCTAAAATAAGGCCGGGATTGATGGAACTCGGAGTGATCCGGGGCTCGTGGCTCCGTGACTTTTGTTGGGAATTTTTTGGCACTTCAAGAAGCTCCTGCTCTGATCCAGGAGACACAAAAACCACGAGAGCAGAACCCAGGAGCACCCAGCGACCCCGGGCATGAGGCAGAGGGGCTGATCCCACTCGGGAGGGTGTGGGGAATGAAATGAAATGAAATAATGAAAGGAAATGAAATAATGAAATGAAATTAAATGAAACGAAACGAAACGAAATGAAATGAGATGAAACAAAATGAAACAAAACGAAATGAAATGAAAATAAAAGAAATTAAATTAAATCCAAGGTCATGGAGTTTGCTGGTGGAACCCTGACAAAGGTCAGGCCCCTGCAGAGGTTCAGAGCTCGGCTCAGCCCCACCAAACCTTCCCCGCACGCAGACCCCGAGCAGAGGAATCGCTCGGCCCCAGGGTTTGCTTTGGCACCGCTCACGTGCACTCAGCGATTTCAGAACCCCGGGATTTCTCCTGCAGATCTCAGAAAGAGCTCTCAGAGCAGTTTCTGGCTGGGTACGGAGCAGACAAACGAGAAAAAGGAAGATTTTTGTTTTCACCGGGCTGCTGGGTCACGTTGAGCAGCGGGGCTCGCGTTCTTTGCTGAGGGGGACTTTTACTACGTGAGAAACGACGCAAGGTGCTGGGATTTACGCAGTAACTCAGCCCCCAGTGACCTTTTATCCTCAGATATTTGTACTCCTCAAAGGTGACCGGGGAGGACAGGAATGAAGGAGCTCTCCCTTCACACAGCTCAGGCTTCCACGGCGCTGTCAGAGCTCCCAGGCCTCGAGCACTGGCCCAGGTTCATTTATCCATTTAAAGATTCTCTTTAACAACCTCAGACTGAGGGAGTTGGGATTCAAAGGGCTGTTCTTCACTAAACCTGGATGTTCTCTTCACTAAACCTCACCTCAGCGTGCCCAGGGGCTGATCCCAGCCCTCGAGCAGCAGCCCAGGTTCATTTATCCATTTAAAAATTCTCTTTAACAACCTCAGACTGAAGGAGTTGGGATTCAAAGGGCTCTTCTTCACTAAATCTGGCTGTTCTTCACTAAACCTCACCTCAGCGTGCCCAGGGGCTGATCCCAGCCCTCGAGCAGCAGCCCAGGTTCGTTTATCCATTTAAAAATTCTCTTCCATGACCTCAGACTGAGGGAGCCGGGGTTTAAAGGACTTTTCTTCACTAAATCTGGCTGTTCTACACTAAACCTGGCTCTTCTTCACTAAACCTCACCTCAGCGTGCCCAGGGGCTGATCCCAGCCCTCGAGCAGCAGCCCAGGTTCATTTATCCATTTAAAAATTCTCTTTCATGACTTCAGGTTGAGGGAGCTGGGATTTAAAAGATTGTTCTTCACTAAATCTGGCTGTTCTTCACTAAACCTGGCTGTTCTCCACTAAACCTGGGTTTAAAGTGTCCCGTGGCTGATCCCTAAGGGTGCCCGTGGTTATTCCCAGGCTGAGGAGGCCCAGGCTTTGTCCAAAAGGAGAAAATTGGTGTTTTACTTCACCGAACGACTCCACTCAGCTCTGACAGGAGAAATATCCGGCATTACTGCAGAAAATCCAGCACTTTTTGCTGTCCAGAATACAGGAAATAATTACAGATTGAAGGAAATCATTTCAAACCCAGGGAGGTGCTGTACAAGGTCAATTATTTTCATACAAAAGCAATTATTGGCTATTTCCTCGCGCTCATCTTCACCCAAAACTAAAAAATTCCCGCAGTAAAAGCCGAGCCTGGATTAAAGGTTTGATGCCTCTTTTCCATGCCCTGCTGGAGCAGAGGCAGCTGGCGGCACGGAGAGGGGGGATCTGCGATGAAGAACGCGTGAAGTCGAGTGGCGCAGGCTCCGGAAAACCCCAGACAGAGTTTTTTTTTGTTGAAAAGGGTCAGGGGAGGGGAAAAAAAATTTAAAAAAAGGAGAAAGCTAATCCTTGAAAAATAATCTTCCAAATAAACAGAGGAAGGATCATCACAATGGCTGAGGGAGCAGCGGGGATAGCTCGAGAATGAGTCTTTCTTTACCAACATCTGACCCTGCACCTTGATTCTTTACTGAATTCTTTCCTAATCACCGCCTTGCTGGCTGTGAGAGTGATAAAAATGGCAAACACCCCCAGAAATAAAAGAAAATTGGTCCTTACTTAGGGGGAAAATGGAGCAAAATGAGAATTTCATCAAAATATCTGCCCATCGTCCGCTCCGCTGGGTGAGGAGCTGTGACCTTCTGAGTTTGGGTGAGCAGCTCTCACGTGAGGAGAATTTCACCTCAAAATATCCATCCACAGCCCCACAGCCCCTTGAAATCTGGTTCTACAAGCTCTTGGGAGATGTATTTTAAATCAGCGTTTCCACCTTTCCTACACCTCCAGAAACGCAGGGAGGGATACAAAGAATTGGCATAAAAATGAAAATCGATGTAAATCCCACAAAGAGAGGGGGGAAACCCCACAAAAACAGCCCCAAAATTGAGAACTGCAGATCTAAACAACCATTTAGCTGGAGATGAGGGAAAAAAACCCCCAACCTGCAAACCAGACCCTGTAATTTCTGTGCCCAACGCCGCATTTTTGAATGAAATCGCTGAAAACCCCGCACGGTCCAGAGGTGCCTGGCACCCCGATCCCCCGGCGAGGATGATTTATAACCTCGATTTTTAATTTTCCCCTCGGAGCCCGGCCCGTTCCGAAGCCCTTGAGCTGATTCGGGGCTTTTTAGGAGAATTTGGAATTCTCCTAACGCCGCCTGGCAAAAGCTGGGAGCGAGAATCTTTTAAAAGCGTTCCATTTTTAAAAAAGATTTACTGGGAACATAATCGCAAACATGGTCGGGATCAGGAGCCAAAAAAGGTTTTTTTTGGGTTTTTTTTCTGGAGAGAGCAAGTAGTCTGTTGTTCCTTCCATCTGGAACGGTAGTAATCTATTCCTTAAGCCCGAGCAATCAAATTACTCTAATTTTCTGTTGTCTTGGCTTGAGTAAATATTTTCAAGACAAGCGACGTTAAAAATACGCGCACAAGGCCGGCTGGCGGAGGGAAATGTGTTCCACATCTGGGCCGCGGTTCGGTGTGGCGAGATGGGAAGGGACGGCGGGAAAATCGCTCCCTCTCCACCGGAATTAACGACCCAGCGAAGAATAATTATCGCGCAAAACGGGGGGATTGAAGTGAGTGATGCAGGAATAGATACGGAAATAAAATACGCGGAATGAGGGAGAAAATGGAGAAATAGGGGGGAAATGAGGGGAAAATTGGGCTGGGAAAGAGGTTGGAATTCCTGTGGCAGCTGCACGGGGTGAATCTCCGAGGGGTGGTGGGCTGCAAAGAACAGCTTTCCATAATTTCATGGGATCCAGGCCTGACTGGGCTGAGTGGGCAACTGGGATAAAAAAAATGAGAAAAAAATATAGGGGTTTCCTGGAATCCCCTCCCAGCACTTGCATGTCGAGGAAGGGATTTGGTTTTTAGGGAAAAAAATTGGAAAATTGGGGTTTTCTCATTGCAGCACCAAGAACTGAAAACTTCTGGGAGGTTTAGTGAAAAAACAAGGGATAATAATGATAATTCTCAATCGATGATAATTAATTCTGGCTAAAAGAAGGGGGGGAAAAGCTCCCACTTTTCCAGCAGATGGAAAAGCAGAGCCTGTTGCAGGTCCCACCCTGNACAGGGCAGAGCAGCACTTGCAGGTCCCACCCTGTGAGGGATTTGGTTTTTAGGGAAAAAAATTGGAAAATTGGGGTTTTCTCATTGCAGCACCAAGAACTGAAAACTTCTGGGAGGTTTAGTGAAAAAACAAGGGATAATAATGATAATTCTCAATCGATGATAATTAATTCTGGCTAAAAGAAGGGGGGGAAAAGCTCCCACTTTTCCAGCAGATGGAAAAGCAGAGCCTGTTGCAGGTCCCACCCTGTGAGGAAGGGATTTGCTTTTTTAGGAGAAAAAATGGAAAATTGGGGCTTTCTCATTGCACCACCAAGAACTGAAAACTTCTGAGAGGTTAAGTGAGAAAGCAAGAGATAATAATCATAATTCGTATTAAATGATAATTAATTCTGGCTGAAAGAAGGGGGGAAAAGCTCCCA
>VYZT01064739.1:0-27964 GCA_013400735.1 Pomatostomus ruficeps
CATCTGTATCAGAGGGAGGATTATGGCCTGGCCGTGTCCCTGCCAGCATCTATGTCACCATATGTCACAAAGGGCCCTTGGACACCCCGTCCCGTTCCATCCCACAGTGACCATGCTGCACCGTGCATGTCACAAAGGGTCTTTGCACACACTGCCGCGTGCCCCGGGGCCACCCCCACCCCAGCCAAAGTGGCCCAGCTTGGAAGGAATCCCTAGCCCCAAGTGTCTAAGACAGTCTGTCAGAGTCCACTCAGGGTTACAAAAGTCCCCCAAACAAATGAGCATTTTATTTTC
Organism: Pomatostomus ruficeps; assembly: GCA_013400735.1. NCBI lineage: Eukaryota > Metazoa > Chordata > Aves > Passeriformes > Timaliidae > Pomatostomus > Pomatostomus ruficeps. The sequence continues at coordinate 295 of VYZT01064739.1, forward strand.
TTTAGAATTACAGATCTCTGATATAGATCATACTTAACAGTTCTCTGTGGGTTCTAATTCTTTGTTTCAAGTTAATGAAACATCAATAGCTGCTTTAGTGAACGTGTTCTTTCTGTGGTCATCAAGCAAGGAATTTAAGAGTCCCATTTCCTGGAAACATCGTCTCTATCATTTCATGCTGCCTTGGAGGTAAAAAGAAAAAAAATTATATTATTAGGCAAAATTTAAAAATGAAAAGTGCTAACAGTTATGTAAATAAGATAAACCACTATGCTGATCTTGGTTTGTCTGCTTTAGCTCTCAGGAAGCCTATAGCAACAATGAAATCTTATTCCTTAACACTATTTTGCAAAGGAAACTATGCATTCAGATTATGTCTAGCTACCCACTGTGCTTAATAGATTCGGGGTTAGTAAAGGAAACAATTTACCAAGGCAGTTTGAAAAAAAGGACAAAAGCATGAAATGCAGTTTATCATGTATGCTAGGAGGTCTGGGCAGAAACTGTGTGATGATAGTAATGCTGTTTCAGAGATTTGTTCATTTTATGCAACATCTGAATTAATGAGCAAATGTCCTTTTCGGAAAATGAGCCTTTGAAATGATATTTTACTACTGTTGCCACATTTTTCTTCTGAACTATGCTTGAAATAGAGAAGTAATTTTGATAATTCCAGTTATACAGTATTAGAATATGATGGGATATCAGGAATTATTTCAAAATTACTATGCACTGGCTCATTCTATTTCGTGTATTGTCAGCATGGCAGAATAGGATAAACCAAAGTTTCCCAGACTAGGATACTCTGAATGTTTGCAATGGGCATGCAGACCTAGGTACTGTAAATATATTTCATATTTGGTGCTTAAAATCTCCTACTGCCAATTTCATTCCTCTGCCTCACACTGAGCATCACTTGACAACATATATAGTTATTTCTAGGCTGAAGCATCTGTGAATCTTGTATTTTAGCCTTTTACAGTGTTGCTCTCTTAGAAGCATGAGTAATTTGCAGCACCAGTTAACAAAATAGAGATGCAGCTCAGACAGCTAGAAAGATATATTGAAGCTCCATGCAGGTTTATGTATCTCAAGAGAATTATTTGTGCCCTAGGAAACAGTGGTGGAGATTATATATGGCCAAAAATAAAAATCAAACAGAAACAATAGAAATCTGACAGTGCAACCAGATTCCTAACCCTTTCCAAAAATCAGACAGTTCCTAAATAGACACGGAGATCCATATCTGAGGGATTTATTTAGAGAATAAAACAAAGAGTGGAAAAAAACCTGTGGCAATACTGTGAGATTCCCCATCCTGGAAGGTTAGATGTAACATAAGAGAAGTTTAGAGAACAAATAAATGTTACACTTAATGGTTCTACCATGTAGTACAGCTCATTCTGTCTCTACCAGCAACCTATTGAGTAGTTCTACAAAGTTGGAACCAGGAGTCCAATTTTAATATTAAAAAATATATTTAGACAGAACATAGCTGACCTATTGATATCTGTATCACTAACTGTTCTGTTGTTACCAAGAAATTATTCTTAACTTTTAAGTTACTTATGATTTCAGGCATGGGAAGTTAATCATCTCCTAAGCATAAGAATTGCTTTGAAAATACCTATTTTCTTTTTAAGTACAAATTTTAAGATTTCTCTGTGCCCCTGTTGCAGACACATCTGTAAATGAAATATATATCTCTGTCATTCAACAGAAAGAAAATAGAATAAATCCTGGAAGTTTAACTATGATGTATTACAAATTTTAAACCAATGACTGACCTTCGTTTATTTATTTAGTATAGGTATGAATGTGAAGCATTTTAAGCATTATTAGTTTGACATATGAAGCATCAAAAAATAAGTTTATTTTCAAGAGCACTGAATTTTCTTCGACTCTTTTCAAAATCACTGGAACTCATAAATTTCCTCAATTGAGACAGTTTTTATAAATCCCATAAATTTGCCCAATATCTTTATAAGCTTAAATTGAGTTTTTAAAGAACACATTACCAATCTAATCTGCAATTTTGTTAGCTAGTTCTAACACTGGCTTTCTGACTAGATCAGAACTGAGATTATGACACTCTACATAATATAAAAGGCCAAAGCAATTTTTTCATCAATTGTTCAATTTAATTTATTATAACTAAAACCATATTTAAAAAAAAAAATTCCAGTTTTAATATTAATAATAGCCTGATATTTTCACTCAGTATTTAAGAAAATCTGACATTAATTAAATAGATTTTTAAATGGATAATTTCTATTAAAAAAATTTAAAAATCAAATTAAAAATCTTTGGACCTGTCTTATATTCCAGTTGGAGCACTGCTACTTAACAAAGAACTACATTATTCTCTCTTTGAACTATGAAATTTCAAAATCAAACCAGACTTTTGGATGACACCTTTTATTTTTCATTACCATTTCAAAGTTCTTCCTACTAAAATATAGAAGAACTGTAAGTCATCAAAACCTGTTTGAAATTATTTTTTAGTTTAATTACTTTCTACCCCAAATGTTGGATTTACAGAATTGTGACTAGAAACTACAGACAAAATCAGTTTACAAGGAAAGTAATTTTGATACCTCAGTTGCAGCTTATTTTTACAACCACAAGTGTGTAAAATGTGTTAATGGATTAAAAACCATTCTATCAGAAAATAAAAGATATTCTTCACTAATAAAATTAATTAAAAAGTTGAAATATGAAAATTGCTTATGACTTAGGCATAATAATGTTTTTAGCCTTAAAGCTGTCCTGAAAAGTTGAGAGATGCACTCAGAAACTCAACAGATTTGTTTCTCATATGACTTGAATACTAGAATATGATTCCAAAGGAATGCAATGACATTCTATCATGGAATAAATCTCATATTTTTATAAATCTTAATCATTGTATTATTATAAAGATCTTGAACGTGAAGAAATCTAGGTAGGAATACTGCAGTACAAAGTAAGATAAGTTATAAAATTATTCCTATGCTTAAAGGAAAAAAAAAATCACCCCACACATCCATCTCATGGTGGCAAAGGTTTCAAATGTAATATGACATATATGCAATTTTAAATTACATCAGCTTCAGCCAATAATTCACGTAGCATAGATAAGAAGTCAGATAGAAATTCAGCAACTTAAAATGAATAAGGCCAAAGAAAGAGAAAGGTAGAAGGAAATTGTATCTACCAGATAATTTTGCAGTCTGGAATTACCAGAATAGAAGAGCTGCCAATGAAACAAAATGACTGTAATATGTCATTGGAAAAGAAGAGAAAAGAAGAACATAAAATGTTCAAATTGGTCTTTAAAATTGATTTGTCTCTTTTTTCCACTGATCTTCTGTCCCTGAAAGCCAGTGTGTGCACTTGGCATGTAAGAAATTAACTCCGGGTGGTTTAATGAAGGGAACATCCATAATGATTTGAACCAACTTTCATAGTTTGCCTTATCTATAGGAAGACTTTTTAGTAGCCTTTCAGTACCCAAAGGGGCAAACAAAAACTGGAGAATAACATTTTACAAGGACATGTAGTGATAAGATGAAAGGGACTGGCTTTAACCTGAAAGAAGTTAGATTTAGATTAGATATTTGGAGAAAATTCTTTCTTGTGAGTGTGCCGAGGCACTTGAAAGGGTTGCCCAGAAAAGTTATGGGTGTCCCATCCTTGGAAGTGTTCAATGCCAGGCTGGATGGGGTTTTAAAGCAATCAGGTCTAGTGGAAAGTGTCCTTGCATATGGCAGGGGGATTGGAACTAGAATTGTTTTGATGCCTTTGAAATGCATGACAGTTTGTAATTAAGAACTATGCTTGTTCTGCAGTGATGGGAACCAAAAAATGCAAGAGGTGCATGAGATACAGGGAGTATCAAGATCCAACTGGCTGAATTCTCTACTTACCAAGAAGGAAGCAGCCTTCTCCAAATTGCATATCTTCAAGGAAGGTAAAGGACTCAAGAAAATAAACAATGTCTACTTGAATAGTTTCTACTAAGAATGTATACAATGGACATGATGAGGGAGCAAAATAAAAGCAGTGTGTCCTAAAGAACAATTTGTATTTCACCTCAGAACAAAAGATATATTTCTATGTTTGCTTACAAAACAGCAGCAGAAAAAACCTTTTTGAACTGAAAAAACAAACTAAGTTTATTCTCAGCATCATTCTAGTGTGCCAGTTCATAGAATGACACACAGGACATAGTGTATCCAATATGTTGTTTAGTGTTCTGTGGTGGTGAAGGAATTGACAACTAAGGCCAACTGCCTGTGGCTGTGGCTGTCACAGGAGATTGTGCGCATTCAATGAGTTTCATATGAACATCTGAGTTCAGTATTTGGGCTTAAAGGAAGAGATGTTGCCACAGCTGCACTACTAGAGAATTTGTTACTTTTAGAGTAATAAATCTGAAAGGCAAAAAAAGGGAAACAGTATATCAAATTGAGAATAAAGGATTAAAATGCAAGGTTAGATACCAATTAGCTCTTATTTCTACTGTGAGGCAAAAATTATTTTTAAATTTTAGTTAAAACATGCAGGACAGTTGTGGGTTTTTTTCTTTGCCAGATGTAAGGAGCTATTTCTGACTTTGAGTAGCTGCTGAATGCAATATGTCATAGTTTCCGTTATTCTGAGTAGAGACTAAGAAAAGGATCCAGTCATTGGAAAAGAAAAAGACCTCAATAAGCCTCTTTTCTTTCATGTTTCTGTTTCTCCTTTTCTTTTCCTTAAGTTGCAAAAGAGGTATTACATCCTGACTGCTCCAATTTTTCTCTGATGTTTGGATTAAAAAGGAGCCAAAAACCCAAAATAAACAACTTTTACAAGGAAAAGGCAGTCAAATACTCAGTCCCCTGATATTTCTCAAAACTAAAGACAATGTTAGGAATTATTTTCATTATCCATAATTTTTACATACATAAAGTATCCATCAATTTATTCTAAAGACCTTTGGAACTCAAGAGATATGGGCATAAGGCTGAGACTTGTGTCTCTTAATCTTTGTGACATTGCCTTTAAAACCTGTAAATCCTTCCTGCAACACTGCCACAGGTTACACTTGGAATTCTAATTCAGTAAAATACTAGAATCTGGCCAGATCCCATCCAGAATATATTTTACTCCCTAAAACAAAATCACAGCATGAATTGTGTTGCAAGGTCAAGTTTGCTTATGGAGCATGTCCCTTCTGCTCTGTTTAGTGTTGCACATGCCTGATCAAACACACATCCTGCTCATTCAAGAGGATGTCTTTACCCGAGCTCAGAGAGATAACAAATACACCACATCTGCATCATCACCAGATGAAGCTTTCCGTGACACATTTGACTGTGTCATTTACTCTCACCTGCTATTTGGCAATGATGAGAGGCCCACTAAATACACTCTTCTTTATGAAGACTGTTCCCTGAACTGCTTGAGAAATTCTCTAGCTATCACAGCTATTCCAAGAATAAAGTATGCAATTTCATAGGGCTTGGTGGCTTTTCAAAAGGAGCTGCCTACATATTAAAGTAAGGCTCTTACAGCTTTTGAAACTATAAAGATTTTATTCTTCCCTTGGCATTATATGGAAGCCACTCCATGCTACTTGGTTGATGCTGCATTTCTCATGGATACTACCAGACATAAATCTAAGTTTTGTAAAAGGCAGACAAGCTAGAGTTTTCTGAAAAACAATAGCTATAAGTGCTACTTTGCTTTTTGTGTCAGAGGCAGGTTTGTTTAGGGTTTTGATTGTTTTCTGTGGTTTAGGTTCATAGGTTTTTTTAAGGGTGCAATTACCTTCTGAGAAATATTCACATTTTGTGTTGGTTAGTAACAAAAAACATAAATATTTCTTAATCCTGGAATTTTTTAAAAGTTTGTATATGGCCTGCCATCTGAAAAATTCCTTTAGCAAACAGACTTCTCTATCAAACAGGGAGCCTGGCCACCATGACATAAACAGGCTCATTATTCACTCCTAATTCATTGCAGTAAACACCAAAGAAGCAATTTCTAAATATCTCATTTGTGGCTATTTATAACTCTGTGCAGCTTTTTCTTTCTTATTTTATTTCTTTGAAGCAATCTTCTTTACCCTGTTCCAAATCTTTTTGAACTCAGAGGCATTTCTGTTTTGTTGGCACTGCAATTTTATTGCAATACCCTTTAAAAATGCATGGAAAATGATTCACTTTTCCAAGGGTATTGAATCATTAAACTTATATTGCTAGCCGTCATCCTGTTTGCTTGTGAGATAAAACACAAGAATTATTTTTTAATCAAAAAATTGGAAAATATTCACTATATAATTGAATAGAGTTGCTAATTATCATCAGTATATTTACTTACTGAATCCCTTAATAAATACAAGCATTTTAAAATGAAATTATAAAAATAAAAATAAATGTTAATGGAAAAGAGATAGATGTGCTATTATTACTGAACAAAAAGGAAGGCATATTTCATCTTAATGATGGTGACTCATTTAAATGTGTCAATTATATGAATATTGTTCAGTCAGTTCTTAGACACTTGGATTAAATCCAATTGCATGTCATGTGTATAGGGAGGGATATGGGCAGAGAGAGCCATAGAGAAAAAAAGGGATGAGACAGAAAACAATACCAAACAGCTGCAAAGACAAGCACAGATTTAAGGTAGTTTGTGCTGCTGGTAACCTTCCACTGTTCTAGAAAGTAGAACTTAATTTATCAAATAAAAAAATTAAGATCACATCATTAAGAATCACTTGTGAGCAATTGCTTTGAAGTGACTATCAAGCATTACATAAGGACAGTATGGCCAAGGGCAAGAAAGAGTCCAGTTTATCAAAACAGCAATCACATGTAGTAAGGATAAGACCACACTATTTTCCTGCTATTTTCTGTCTTGTTCACTACACATAAATTCTGTGTTGCTCCCTGTGCACGCATAAATGAGATCCACAGAGCAGAGATCCTGCAGAACTGCTTAAAACAGAACACTGATTCATAATCAAAAGACATTTATCATTTGAATCTTTTTAGATGTCCTTTAAGTGTGACCATACATCTCACCAGTGACTGAATACTGGACCGGCAATATCCACATGGCTGGCACTGATACCAGTGGGACTGGCTCAGTAACAACAAGCTAAAATACGCTCTGCAGAAGAGGACCCATGGGAGACCAAGTCGAAAGCGAATAATCAAAGAATATTCGAAATAGGTATTTAGAAAAATAGTGTTAGCAGTAAGAAGTGTCAAATATGACAGCAGGCTGCCTAAGAGGGCTGCAGAATCTCCGCCCCTGAAGATATTCAGATCTTGACCAAACAGGGCCTCCAGCTGCCTGCATTAAACTGACCCCTTTGATCATGGAGTTGTATCAGATGATCTCCAGAGCTCTCTTCTGATATAAATCACACTGAGATTTTCTAACTTAAAGTATTTTAACTGTGTGTAGGTGACATCATGGAGTCTTTACAGATAAGTCAACAGAGTGTTCTATAGGTTAAGCTTTCTTCTTTCACCTGGTACCATATGAAGGTCTATGGCATCAAATACTGTGCTGAAGAAGGATAAGGGACATCTCTGACAACATTAAAGATAAACTTCAAAATGAACAGCTACACGAGATCTCCTCCTGAAGAATCTTCTCAGTAATACCTTTTGGCTAAAATAGATGTAAAGAAAGGAAAAGGGTAGTTCTGAGTACAAGAGATGGAAGAACTAAAGGCATTTTATGCCCAGAAACTTTTCATAGTATTCATTATTCTCAGAGTAATCTCTTTATTATGGGTCTTTTAAGCATATAGATAATTTATCTCCAGGAGGAGACTATATTAAATTGATTTTCTTTTTTTTATCAGGAGATAACCATCTAAATTTTTGCCATGTCTTAAAAAATTAATCATCAAACATCAATATATACAGAACCATGTGTGTAAGTATATTTAGTTTGGGAAGGATAATTCTTTTTCATCTTGTCCTCTTTTATGATCAAAAATAAAAAATTAATATCAATCATTATTGTCATAGATTTTTATTGACTATGAATATAACAAAATATTTACATTTTGAATAGAATTTTTAAAGAGGCTTTTAGTTAGAAAAAAGATACATTTGAATTTAAAAGTCCTAAGAAAATGGAGCACTCACAGTACAAAAAACTGGTAGAAGAATAAACAAAACTTTCCGTCAAATACTGATTTTTTCTTATAGCTTTCACTGAAGATTTTCTGCCAGCCCTGCTGATAACTCACTGATGATGACTGCTGTCCTTGTAGATTTTCAAAGAAAATAAATGAAGAATAAAGAGGATATCTGTGTTTATGGAAAAAATATCACATATGTACTACAGCTACTGCTTTTAACATTGTTTAGCCAGTTACTGTGGGACATAGGAAGCAGAGAGGGTTGTACGTGTATGAGTGTGTGTTGCTACAACATACTGATTAAGTTTCCACAGTTTATGATTAATCATATTTGCTAAAATTCTAAATCATGACATGCAATTGGATCACTAAATGTTTCAGCAAATACACTCAGCAAAAGGCTTTATAAATTAAGAAACACAAAGTAATTTGATCTGTCTGTATGGCAGTAAGATTCCAGAAAATACATAAACTCTCACCCAGGGACAGAAAGATCTAGACAGAAAGGACATGCACAAAAATATTTAATCTGATGACTGATAGGGTGATCGTCTAGGTAACTATGCCCAAATTGCTTACACATTTTGTTAAAAAATGCCTGCTCTGGCAAAAAGCTGTTATTTGTGTGCTGCACCAAAACCCCTGCTTAGGCCCTTGAGCCCCTCACTACCTGGCCTTCTCTCCATAAGTAAAAGAAGAGTAACCTTGAGGTGGGATGTTCCATGCTCATTGTTTGTGACTGCATGTCAAAAAGAAGAAGAAAATGCTTTGTTTACTAAGGCAGGGACAGAGAACAATGACAGTCACTTGGAAATAATATCCCTGTTCTCCCAGAAGGATGTTAACAGTTATTATATTACACCACAAGTATGTGTCATCTCTAACCCAGCAATTCATTTACTCTTCTCTCAGAAATGAATGTACTGTAGCAGGAAATTTATAACTAGAATTTGAGGGGAAAGTAAATCAATCTTATCTTCAGCCAGCAAGCAATAATACACACTAACAGGGGCAGACAGGACTTGTCCAACATTGTAGCTCACTAAAGAGGAAGGTATTGATTTGTGTTTGCCTTTTTCTATTAACAGTAAAGAGTCTACAGCACTTTCACACATCATAGGATAAGGCTTAAGGGTGTCAAAAAGCAATACACAAACCTCAAAATGTTTGTTGCTTTGATTTGTGGAAGCTATGATCATTTTGAATGCTTATTTAAAGGGTTTTTTTCTGTATCACCATCTTCCTTCAAACTAAGAGAACTTTTCTTCTATCATTGACCTTCTAATAATCTGTTCTTAACAGATCAGTTTTCACTATATAAGTAGTCCCATTCATTCTTGCTGCTTCGTGATACCAGAATATACTGAATATATTATACATTCTTTTTTCTTTATACAACTGACTTTATTTTTGATGTCCTTGGGCTTGAAGGTATTGGCTCCAGTTTGTCAAACAAAATATAAAAATACCAATAATTTTGATTACAAAAGGGTTCTTATAGCAATACATTTTGGAATAAATTTTGAGAATATCATAAAATAGCAAGATTATTTAATATGTGATTTATAGTCAATTATACAACCTCACATCATTATAAGCCAGATAAATACGCTAGTCTTCTGAAATGTGATTGGCCATGGACAGCTATTGTCCTGCTAAATAAAAAATACTTGCATTATTCCTAATAAACTCTCTCATGCCATCAGAAGAAATTTTTTATGTATACCTCAAGTTGTATATTCAGATGAAAACTATTTAGTAGGTATTGCATGCTGAATTACATGCTATGGTCATGGAATAAGAAAACCATTAAGCAGATTTTCAAAATTCACCAATATACTTTCATAGTGCAAGACGAAAGAAGATGTCTCCAAGGAAAAACTGCAGCTCTAAGATTAATAGGCAAAGGTGACATTTTGACCAATAAGTAAATAGAAAAATGTGTCTTTTAGTAAGCAATTTTTGAACAAAAAGAAAGAAAACTTTTGTTAATTAACAGATTGGTATGGGATAGTCATATCTGTGTTGATAAGTTAACATCTCAAACTTTTTAAGAACTATATATTCTAGTAGAACTGGTCTTCGAACATCTCTAATAGTAGGAATGAATGGAAGAAAGAAATACAAAGGGTACTGGGTCATATCCTCAGCCACAGAATCAACTAGAAGGAGCTGTGTATGTATATGAGAAACATTTAAATGCAAAGCATTTTATTCTTTGACTTAATTGATGCAAAAAAATGCAGTTTTATTTCCTTTATTTCCCTGGAACCTGACAGATATTAATGGACATTTTAGATATTAGATTACTCTGTGTAGCTTTCCAGTGGCCAGGCTGTGTCATTTTCCTAGAAATTCAGAAAACTGACAAGCATGCCAAGGGATTGAAGGAAAAACCGCTTGTGCAGCAAAGGAATGTTGGATGCTATACTGTAAGACACTGAAAATAACATTGAAAAATTATGTTTAAGAACTGAATCTTACCCTAGGTGATTAATTTAAGGTGAGATTTATTCTCCTTTAAGTTTGGGGCAAAATTTAAATGTCCCATGGCCTCCTAGTGTTATTTTAGTAATATGAAGTGTCCTACTTGGTCTCTAGCAACCACTTCAGAAAGTTAAAGTGTCTCTTGTCTTGTGTCACAATTGGTAGACTATGCAGATGCCTGTCTTGTAATATCACCCAGGCCTGTTTCACCTGAGTCCAGTCACCTGCCTGAGGATAACTGAATCCTGGCTCTGCTGCGCTGGCAGCTAAGTTAGACATATTCTTCCAAGTGTGCCCAATCATAATAGACTCCTAACCCTGGTCAAGTGAATTGAACTCCTCCTGTATCTCCTTCTCATTCTTTCTTTTTACTATCAGGAAACTGCAGCATTTTTCTCATGGGTTTGACAAGCTAATAGCATAGTTAACTACGTCTCTGACATCATAACTGAAAGTCATGGGGAGTGAGGATGGGTTTTGTACACCCTTATGAACACAAACAAAGAAGCAGAAAATTGAAATTATTGGTCATGTATCCCATTAGCACATGATTTACTTCAGCACATGTTTATTCCACTGCCCCTAAGGGGATGTTTTCATTGATATCTATAGAAAGAACAAGTGAGTTGTACACAGAGTATTTCAGGAACATTTTTCAGAATCACATTGAAATCACACTCCAAATATTCAAAGTCAAGAAGACTTCAGATATATATGAATGAAATTTTAAATTTTCAGGTAATAAGACTAGCATAAATCATTTCAACTCATCTGATTTTTGCATCTGAATCTTAAAAACACTGCTTATGTATAAATGAGGTCTCAGTGATATAAGGCACAGGAGTCAGAACTTTATACTTCTGTTTTGATTGACTCACATTTTCTCCTAAGTGGGAAAGAAACTGAAAACACTACCCATCATTGTAATTTTATTCTCTGACCCTGAGAACACCTATGCAAATGTATGCATAGTTCTTTATGTTGTCTCATAGAAGACATAAAAGTTACACTAATAAAAAAATGTCTTTACTTGTTTATATAACTTCCAGCTAGATAGTCACCCTATATAGAATATATTAACTTCCTGTGAGCTGTGAGGCATATAGTGAATTCCACTATATTCTCCAGGCTCAGAAGTTATGTGTGCTTCAGTTCAGGAATGCTTGTCTTTGATATGTCTGAATTTCTGAAAGGGTGACGGACAAGAGATATTTTGATCTTGCAATTTTGATAAAGTGAGCTGGTGTTATATTTGACTGATACCTCACTTAAAAGCACTATTGTAAGTCACAGTTCTTTCAGCCTGAGTTGGTATTGCTACAGCTGCTGCTGCTGGAACTTCTTTAGTGTTCCATTAATCCTGTAAAAGACCGGCTTGCTCTAGAGTAACACTTACACACATACACACACGTAAAACCAAAACAAAACAAAAAACCACACCTCTGACTGATTAATTGTGATGATGTAATTGGACTTTAATAGGGGGAATCCATTTTACATGATTAATGCTCATTTAAAATTTATGTGTTTGATACCATTTTAGTATGTCTGTTGCAAACAATACATCTTATAAGATTGTGATGTTATCTTTCTAAGACCTTTATAGGGCAGGGAACTATTATTCTCCCCATTGTAAAGATTTGTAGACTGCAGCAAAGATTGGTGCAGTGACTTGCCTAGTGGAGGGTCAGCTCTCTCAATATTGCTGCTGCATTCCATTTTGAAGCATTGGTGAACTTCTGTGTTGGACTTGCCTGCGGCCATTAGATGTGAAAATGGTCCACTAATAGAGTTTTTATCAGCTTGAGACAGCCAAAGTGCTCCCTCTGCCAGTGTTCTGAAAGCAATTTAGTAGGTAACTCTTCATGACTGTGACAGGCAAAGGTAAATCCCGTGTGGGAGTTCTGTTTTCCTTACTTTCTGCAGCAGTACAAATACAAGGTTAAGAAAACTGAATGATGGTTCAGAAAGTGTCTTGCTGTAGACCTCATGATTTGATGTGTCACTAGCAGGCCATATACCCATTAAATTCCCATTGTAAAACTCTAAACATGTCAGAGAAAATCTGTCATAATAAATCTAAAAAACCACAGGTTTTCATGGCTGTTTGGTACTTTCTCTGAATGCTAACTTGGTATTTTAATGCTATCCCATGCCATTATAGTGCCAGAATTGAATCCTGAGCATTGTACCTCCTAGAACAATTTTACCTATTCACAGAGGTCTGCTAAATCTTCGAGTGACTAATATGTACCACGTTCTCTTCTGCTGTAAATTTAGGAATACATAGAGTGACTGTAGTGCTTTTGTAGCAATATTAAAGTAAGAGAGCTAGTAATGTTTACTATCATGAGCAAAGATAAAACTTGGAATCCAAATCAAAGACATGGAAACATTTTTCATCAAATCCAAAACTTAAGACATAAATTACATGGTACAGCATTAGCTGAGATTTAGTTCCTTTTACAGCTGAATAAAAATTGTGAGGATAATAGTCCTCCTGAACTTTTGGCCAAAAATAGGGAAAGAGTTTCTGAAGACAATTGTGATGCAACCAATAACCCATCTGGACATTTCAGTTAAGCAGAACTCAATTCCTCATTCTTTTTCAGCCCCTGAACTACATAACTGGGCCCCAAAACACTGTGTTAGGCTAATCTGTCTAAATAGGGATTCCTTCAGGGTGCTTGAACAACATGAAATATTTAATTCATTAAGCATAAACCACACTATCTTAAATAATACACTAGATAATTCTAGAGTATCACTGGAAAATATTATTTCCGATAGACAGTGATTTGCATTTGTCTCCTGAACTTAGAATATCAACTTGTTTGCTGTTTTCACCACTTCTGTACTTTGTCATTAAGAAATATAATAGAGAGTGCTAATTTCACTAATCAGACCATCAATGTCTGTCTGATTTCATCTAAAATGTTAATGAAGATACCTATGGGTCTAGTTATAATTTTAAATTAAGTTGGCCTTAATGAAGAAATTGCTCCTTCTTGCATTAGTTTAAGGCAGGGCAAAATTTGCCCAAGAGAAACAGAAACTACCTATTGCTTAAAAAAAGCTGTTAATTTTTGATATTTTCTCCCTGGGATCCAGTGACAGGACCAATGGGAATGCCTCAAAACTGTGACAGGAAAGGTTCAGACCAGACCTTAGGAAGCATTTCTTTACTTTGAGAGTGATCAAACACTGGAACAGGCTTCCTAGAGAGGTGGTTGATGATCCTTGTGGTTTTCTTCAAAAACTGAAAATATTCTATTCTAGAATATTCTAGAATATTCTAGAATAGAATATTTTCAGTTTTTGAAGAAAACCACAATAGAAAACCACAATATTCTAGAATATTCTATTCCATTCCATTCAACTCAAGTCAACATTTTCCCCTTTGTTTATTAGTTGAATCCTAACAGTTTCTAGTTGTACCATAAGTCCTTTCAAATAAGCATATAGTATAAATTTTCAAAGCAATAATAATTGCAAGTCAAGTCACAGGTGTCATATTTCAATGTCGAAAAACAAATTGGAACAAGAAAACTGAAGACAATTTTTTTTACAAAACCAGATAATTTTTTGCACAAATATGTATTTGCTGTAGAGATAACAACATTGTACAATGTAATGATGCAGACTTTCAATAGGTAACTTTCATGCACCCAATTTATTCTCTTTTTCTATGTTATTATTTACTCTTGCACATTACCAATTGTAATAAAAATACTGATTTTTTAAAAAAATTCTGTACTAGATCTTCATCTACTTTAATTCAATGGCATTTGCAGCTGCAGGTGCTGAGTTAAATACAATGAGATTTTAAGCTTTTTCCAGAAAACAGATTTAACAAATGTGCTGTATGGACAGTTAGATTAAAAGGTTGTGTTCTTATTCTACTTGTTAAAATAATAAGAAAAAATAAAATAGACCCGCATTCTATTCTCCTTTATACTCATTTAAACATAGAATTATTTTGGAATATCAGGAATAAAGATTGCCAGAGTAAGCTATACATTCCTCACCTCCAGACCTTACTATTTCAACTCATTATGTCTGTGAATGAATCCAAGCAGGTGTTGAAAAAGAAGTTTTGAAATTCATCAACCCATCCTCTTACTGACACATAGGTCTCTGAATACATCACCCCACATTATAGTTTACCTTAATATTCAGAGTCTTCCATAGCAAAGGACCAAGCTTTTCTTTTCAGAAATCATGACCTCCCTTGACAGCTGTTATAATTGAAAGACACCATAAAGTTTTCTGTCAAGAAGAAAAGACTTGCAAGCATAGGAGATAGAACTTTTGCAAGAACTGCACAGAGATTGAGGAGCTCTCTTTCACATGTGATATGAGCTTGTGAAATGAGCTCAGATTTCACAGCTTTCAGATTTAAATGCAAAATCCATTTCTTTCACTTATCTTTCTCTAAACAGTTTTCTCCCATAGTGTTTTTTTATGACCTAGCTTAATTTTTGTGGCATCAAAGTGAGAGCTTAGAGGACAAACAAGTACCCAGACAGACTCTTGGAACAGTTTTTCATCTTTTTCTCATCTCATCCACAGCTTTGAAGATTTTCTCAGCATAAGAATACAGAAAGTTTGTGACATTTTTCCCCTTCTCTCCTGTTTTTAATGCAAAATTTCATAGAGGTGTCCAAGATGACTTTTCAGTTTATCTGTCCTAGTCACAGATCCAAAAATCACATGGGTTCTAATAGGCTCAGGATGGCTGGAGACAAATCTACACTGGTCTGGAGTCAGTGCAGCTCTGTTCACATGAAATGGCTGCTGAAGTCTATAGAGCAGGGTATATTAGTTTTCATGTAGAACTACAGGAACCTAAAATTTCAGGATCCAAGTTGGTTGGTTTATCTACTACTGTGCTGAGCCAAGTAGGTTAAGTGTTTGATAATTCATTCATCTCTATCCCCAATTCATTGTTGGAGACTAGTTATTGGTTGTTATGTGCGACTGCTTTTTGATCTTGCTGAACAGTCAGTAGATTTAACCACTGAGGAAACATACAAAGGGGTACCACATCTCTTCACAAAGATTTCTTTCCAACCCTACATTCCTTTCAGTCTTGCTGGCCTGTCCACTTGTGTTTGGTATTCTTTTCCATATAGCTCAATTCCAGCTATATTTCTCTACCTTATGAAAGAATAAAATTAAATAATACAGCTAAGGGGTTTTCTGCTTTTGTCATACAATTACTATTATATAGGGTGTTGTAGCACTGGGTCAGGCTGGCTAGGCCGAGGAGCCCAAAGGAGAGCCAAATAAAAGACCACACAGAGACAGCAAACGGAGAGGGCAAAAAGAGAGAGAGGGCAGAACCCTCTGCCTTTATTTATATGTTTTTACAAATCACCATGGATTGGAGGTAGAAATGACCACCTCTCGATTCCATTGGTCAAAGCATCAATCTATCATATTTCTCCACCCAGGATAGTGAAATAATAAACACACAGACAGTTAGCAAAACATAGATAGTTGTTAAGAAACCATGGCCATGTTTACAGAAGAATGTGTGAGAAAGTATCACAGCAAAGAGAAACACTGAGAAACTGCAAAACTCAGGACAACAGGGTGTTTTACATTCCATACTCCAACTCCAGGATATTCATATCATGACCGTAAAACATAAATCATCAAGTCATCTGTGTTCATACAATGCTTATCTCAGAGTAGTTCTTTTCTTGTTTAGGCTTTGGGTAGTGTGACAACAAATACAATCAATAGCAATAATAATAATAATAAATACAGATAATCACAGCTCATTTTCAACATATATCAACACAAAATGAAATTTAATGGTCCCAAGTATTTTGCAGGCTTGATAAAATGATCCTAATAATCCTTCTTTCCTTAACCTCTATGAATCTTTGAAGATAATTATCTCTTCTAACTTTAGTTCCTTGAAATCTTGAAAGCTTCAAGACAACAGATAGGGAGATTAGATACAGATACAGAATTAAATTGGTTACTGTGTGCAAAGAACGTGGGCTTAAAAACATGCTATAAAATATTGGCAGAGTTCTGAAGGAAAAAAAGCAAAACAAACCCTAAAATTATGAAGACAAATAAACAATGTCTACTTGTATTTTGAACTAATGTATGTGAAAGAATGCATGTGTATAGCATTCACTATGTTGTCGAATCCTTAAGTAAACAATTCTTTTGGGATTAAAATTTAAAAGGGACCACTGTATTTCCTACTTATTAAAATGGACATAAACTCAAGTTAGTTGCTAGGTTTATTCCAGTAATAACCTTAAAAGAGTAGAACTGGATATATGCCAGTCAATGCATTTAGCAGAAGAAGAAATTAAGTTTTACTTTGTTTCTCCCTAAATAGCTGTTGCCTGCCTACCTTGTCCACTTTCTCCCTAGTAAATAATGATGTTAATGGAATAATCCCAGTCGAATCAAACACATGGAGAAGAGCAAACATAATATGTTTATTTAACTGGATGTGAGAGTGATCAGATGTCCTGGGGTGACATTATGAAACCACTTTATTCCTTACCTGCCTGCTTAATGCCCACTGCCGCTGTACCTTTAAGACAGACCCGAGGGGCGGGGCCTGAGCTGGGGTCGGTTTAACCGAACCGGCACGTGCAAGGCAGCGATAAAAGCGGCTCAGCCCAACGGCCAAGGGGGTCAACNTAATAGATAGTTTTTTCCATGTTAATAAACAGTCACCTTTTTTTCTGCACTTTCGTTTGCTGTTGTTCATTTGTTTCATTGGTGGAGGGAAGAGGGGAAGCCCGTCTCTCTTGGGAGGAGGCGCTCATCCCTGAGCGTTTCCTCCTGAACACTTTTGTCTCCCAAACCAAGACATCAGAGTAATCACACAGTTTCTAATCTGTCATCAGTGGTTTGAAAATATTCAGCAAAAGTTTTAAAAGAAAAAGTTAACTAAACACACAAGTAGGATTAACAAATAGGTGTGAAATTTAGAAATTTAGATTGTGATACCTCTATTTGATAACAGCTTTCAGAAGGAGGACTATTGATTTTCTAGGCAACAGGAATGTAAATTGCCTTAATCTAGCTCTACTTAACAAAGTATTTCACATGGTTCCATGTGAAAATCTATTATCCAAACTGGGTACAGGGGTATACAAAAACTGACTTTCAAAGAGAGGAAGTGAACAGTGCTGAAAGAGAAAACATAATTGTACAGGGAAGTTACTAGTGCAATTTTTTGAGGATGGGTTTTAAGATTAGTCTTATTTTGTAATATTATTCATTTTTTGATGTGAAAAATAGATTTGTAGAATGAAATTTCCTATTGATTCAAAGACAAGGGGTTTCTGTTCATATGGGGGAGGAATAACTGCAAAGGAAATGAGAACTTCTTTATTGCAAAATCCATTCCCTTAGATAAATTGAGAAAAAATTGTTCAGTCACAGACTCTCAGATTTCTTTTTGTTTATATAGGTTACATGAGTTGAATAGAGTTCCAGGACAGAGCCAGTGTAGGAAACTGTTACTTTTGGAGAAGCATAGGCACCAAGGAATGGTAGATATGAGCTCAGGCTTGCTGGAGAGCCAAGTTCTCAGGAATTCCAGCTGGAAGTCAGATGAGGTGGAGTATTTCAAGTAAGAGCTGATAACTACATGTGGTGTAACCGAGTCTCATATTGCATTTCTTACTACTGCAAATGCGTAGCTCACCTAAATATCTTATAGACCCTTCCATTTAAACAAAAATGAGTTTGTGAGTCTGGAATATGAAAATGAATCCTCATCTTTGAGCTTGTTTCAGCTGCCCACATACACACATCTGAAGGGATCAGAGAAGCCTGTCTCAAGATGTCACATCACAGTTTAGGTCATATCTGTCAGTCCCATGTGATGCCCAAGATAACCAATAATATTTGACTCCATCTCTCCACTACCTGATGTTCATATCCCAAGTAGCAATAAAGAGGGATCTTCATATAGTTTAGCTTTAGATTAATAAAAAAGGTGGAAACAACAAATAAGTTATGGTGATAGAATACATTCTGCCTCCAATATACAAGCAGTATAAAAATATAAATTCATATAATGTTTCTTGTTTTTCTTGACATTTTAGGATATTTTCCCTTGCAGCAACATGGCTTGTGCAAAAAAAAAAAAACCTTTTTGGATCTTGTGCCTTTCACATGAACTCAAGTTCAACAGATATATATGATACCTATATAAAAAATTTTATCTCCATACAAAAGTAACACCACTGCCAAAATTGTCCTCCTCAGTCTTGTATAAAGAATTCATTTAAATGCTGCCCATGCTGGCCATGTATAGACTATATGTTCAGTTTTGGGTATTTTGTCTCATGGTCACATTTCAAATTATTTTCTTTTAAAATCTTTATATTTTAACAAGATATCAATTATTGGAATGTCATGTCAGTAGTGGGCTTTTAACATAGTGATGCATTTCTCTTTCTTGCTCCTTTAATTTCGACCAAAAAAAATATCCACCCTGCATTTCCATCAGAATAGTTATTATTCTTGATGCTATTAATCTATTGTTTTGAGGCCAGGGGAGTTTGAGTTCCTATTTTTCACTGCTTTGGCTTTTCCTGCTGCATTATAAAGTATCACCATACTTCATTTCTCACATTCATTATCTCTGGATTTAATACACAAAACCTATTTATCTCTAATAATATGAGATAAAAATTGATTATTTTCTATCATAAACAGTATTTACTGCAAGCAGAAAGTTATAAGTCAAATCTGCAGAGTTTAAACTTGGTCTGACAGAGAGTAAATAAAGCTATATTTTGTGTTCTGATTTGGCCAGCCTTAGTGCCAGGATTATTTTTGTTTGTCTTTTAGAGATCAGAAAATTAGAGAACTCATCTTATAAAAATATTCCTGGCTTGGCTGACACCACTGCATTTGATTAATATTGGCTTTGTCTACCTAAGGGATCTTCAACAATCATTTCATAGATAGGTCAAGATTCAGGTTAATTGCTATTCTTGGATAATTCATAGCTTAGCTTGAATTAGTTGACAAAATGGATGCTACCTAAAAACTCTTCATCATCACAAGAAACTTCTTCATAAGGCACAGTTTTTTTATAGAATGCAGGGATCTTTTCCCATGTTGTTGTCTACCCATCCACAGAATGAAATCCACTGATATGGCACTCCTCAGGCAGGCCTCTAGGCCGAGGGCCTGAAGGAGAGCCACACAAAGAACCACACAAAGGCAGCAGCAGGAGAGAGCAGAAAGAGAGAGGGCAGAACCCTCTGACTTTTATTTATATGTTTTCACACATCACCGTGGATTGGAGGTAGAAATTACCACCCCTCATAATCCACTGGTCAAAGTATTTGTCAATCATATTTCTCCACCCAGTATACTGGAATTCATAACATAGATACAGTTTAGGAAAACATAGATAATTGCTAAGAAAAGCCATGGCCATGTTTATAGAAAGGATTCTAAGAATATCACAAAAGGAAAAACACTGAACACTGCAAAGTCAGGGCAACACACTGAAGCACCTGGGAGGAAGTATTCATCAAAAAGAGTGTAAAGCTCCTTATTTATCTTAACTGATGAAAATGGAGTATTAAAAAAATGGTTTGAGCTCATATAATTAGGAAGGGAGAAAGAAAGGAATGAAACCAGAATAAAATATGGGACTTTTATCAGTAGTAGATTTACAAAGGTTGTGTGGATTTGGAACTGGCCTCACAGCTAGTGGGGTAGGAGAAATTTCAAAGCTGTTGCAAATCCTCTTTTCTTCAGATCTGAACCCGTTGCTCATTCAGTGGAGGGAAATTATCTTTTTTTAATTTATTTTTTTTTAACTCTTAGAGAATTCTCTGCAGAGCTCCAGGAAAGCTATAGGAAGACATAGGAGTTTTGCCAAATCTCTCTCCTAAATCCTTTCTTACTTCAGGAAACACCGGTACAGCTTGGCAAGAGCAGAGGCAACAGGGGCTGTCCCAGCCCAAGGCAACAGATATACCCATGGGGATAGGTACAGGCCAAGGCTGGGCTGGGACATGGTTCCCAGGTGAGTCAGACTTGCAAGGGCTATGGCCAGGCAGGGCAGGGCTGGACTGGCCCTGCTGCAATGTCATTGGTCCAGGGAGCTGAAATGGTGTGCTGGGCCATGGGCAGGGTCAGGGGAGCCATGGTAAAAAAATCTGCATCTCAAACGAAGGAATCCCACCAAAAAATAAATATGCATGAGAGGCAGAGTGAATCCCTCTTTTTATGTGCTTATTTCCTTCCATCAAAACCAGTAGGAAACAAGTGAGATAGTGCTAGATTAATTAAGTTCTATTTTATCAATTTATAGGAGATATGGACAGACCATTTTCAAAGGCAAACCACAGCTATTAATTTTAAATATTTCTTTTGTATGTTGTAACTTCACAGAGATTAAGTGTTTCATATTGATGGTAGGATGTAAAACGGAATTTATTGCTGCCATCACGATTGTTATGTGAAATGCTGCTGTTAATGCCACTTTTAAAAAATATAAAAAAGAAAAAAGTGCAAGTAAAAAATATTTGCATTGCAATCTGAAACAGCAGAGATCATTCTATCTTCTCGGCTTTATGGAACTTTAATCATATCCTATTAATCCTAAAATAAAACATTAACAGAACTTTAAAAGGGTACATCTTTACAAGGACTGTGTGCTTTGGTGTGAAAATAATGGCACCAGGGATGAAACAGGATACACAATTTGGAGAAAGGCTGGTAGCAAAAGTGCCCTCTTTTAATTGCTTTGACTTTTAAACTGTTTTAAACTATTAGCCAAACTATAATCTCAGTGATTTCAGTATCTATCTGAAGATATTCCAGGAATTTTGATAGAGTTAATTTGTTTAAAAACTTTCTAAAGCAAATATGGCATCTAAAAAGTACAAGTTTACTGTCTCTTTCAATACGAATAATTAGTAAAAGCAGGGTTGCATCTCAGTCTCCTTTCAATCTGATTAGCTGTTGTTGCAATGAAAGCCTCCAGGCAAAATCCTGAAGTCATGTTTAAAAGCATCATAAAACATTAGAAATTTGCTTCCTTCATGAAATGGTGAAAAGACCAGAAAGTTTCAGGAATTTTTCTGTTCAAGTTAATAGTTACTCCATTCCTTTGACCGTGTATAAATTCCAAGACCAAGCTGAGGTCTTGCAAGTGGCATTAGAGGCTCACAAACTGAAGCATTTTGTGTCCTTCCATTTAGCAGTGAGGAAGTTTTCTTCTGTGCGTGTGTGCACGCGAGTGTGGTTCAAGTGTTCACACAGATAAAGGCAAGCTGGGTAAACAGAAGAAACCACGCCTCCAACATTTCCTTGTTTCATTTTCTAAATTTTTGAACAATGGAAAGCCAGTGGTTGAAAATAGCCTGGCAACAGAGACATATGGGAAGATCAATCATAGAATCACAGAATCAGCTAGGTTGGAAAAGACCGCTGAGATCATCGAATCCAATTTATGACCTAACACCACCTTGTCAAACAGACCATGGTTTCAAGTGCAGTGTCCAGTCTTTTTTTAAACACCTCCAGGGGCAGTAACTTCACACCTCCCTGGGCAGCCCATTCCAATGTCTAATCATACTTTATGAGATAGTATTCTCCCTAATGTCCAGCCTAAAGCTCCCCTGGCTCAGCTTAAGGCTGTGCCCTCTTGACCTACTGTTGGATGCCTGGGAGAAGAGACTGATCCCCACCTGGCTACAGCCTCCTTTCAGGCAGAGAGTGATAAGGTCTTCCCTGAGCCTCTGGAGGAGGCTGCTACCCGATGTCCTCAAACAGTGAATTACAGTGCAGGGCTCTGAGGCAACTCCCTATGGACATTGGCAATTATGCCACGTACATACCCTTGCCTTTACCTTAAAGTGAAGCAGCAGCTGTTCACATGAGAATATCCTTTTGCTCAGCAGTAGAACTGATGGACAGAATTGTTTTCTGTTAAGAAAATCTTATAAGAGCTGCAAAAACCAATGTCAGCAAACCTCTCCATGAGCGGTCTCTGCACAGCATGATCGGCCTCACTAGGAGGTCCATCTGATGCTGCAGAACCTGGAGTTCTCTGATGCTTGAAGAGGCATAAGATTATCTAAACTATGCTCTTTTTATTTCTCCTGATAACTCCAATATATGGTGTTTTAAGCAATACTTTACAGAGTCTGAGTGACCTTCCCACTGGGATTACAATAAACATTAATACCAATGCATTAAATTGCCTTTTGAGTTGATGGAAACTGATGTCCCTCGCAAAGTCTAGAGCAGAATTCAATGATTTTACTGTATGACAATGGATTAATGATGCAGATGGCAGGAAGACCTCCCGTAATCCCTAGCTGAGCAACTGTCTCTCTCTTAGTCACAACATGCAGAGGAAAGTTGAGAATCACCACAAACTGCACCAAAAGCAGCTGCAAAGCAAAACTGATTTGAGCCAATGTGACCCCCTACAATTCCAAAGCCAGGGTGAGCAGATTTTTTATAGTTTAGAGTGTAGCCACCGCATAATCCCACTGATCTCTCTGCAGAACCCATAGAGAACATGAGGGCAAAATGAAGCCCTTTCAGCTTTTGTTTGCCAGATTTTTCCTTCCACCAGAAAAAGAGATATTAGATGTCCTTAAGTGACTTCAGTACCGATCTTCTCAATACTTCATTCAAATGAATTAAAGTCCCAAGTGTTCAAATAAGTTTCAATATTTTTCATAATAAACAGAAGTTATTGGTTTTCTCTTTAGCCTCATTTTTTATGAAAAACTAAAACTAGAATCTCAAATTTTGTCTAATTTTCTGTGAATTCTTGCTTACAGAAACTCTTCACTTTGTCACAGCAAGAATTTTCACAAACACAGCACAAGTCACTGAACTTATAATTTGGGTATTGAAATTTATGTCAGAAATGAGGAAAAAGTAACACAGTAACCGATAGTGTGAATCACCAGTACAGTAAGTGGTAAGACGTATATTAGGTAAACATCATTTGACATTCCAAAGTCTAAAGATAAGCTTGAGAAACATGGGTATGTTGTGTCTGACTAGAACAAATGTAATTTATTTCATAGTAGCCCATATAGTGTTGTGTTTTGGATTTGTGCCTAAAACTGTTGGCAGCACATTGTTGAACAATGCTTGCACAGTATCAAGGCTTCCTTTTCTCTCACTCTGTCCCCAGAACAAATAGTCTGAGGGTAAGCAAGAAGCTGGGACAGCTGACCCAAACTGATAAAAGGAATATTCCATACCCTACAATGTCACACTCAGCAATTAAAATTAAGGGTAGATGAAGAAAATGTGGGTAAATGGGGGAGGAGAAAAGGTGGTGTTTGTCTTCCAGGGTGGCTGTTGCTCAGAGATTGGCTGAGGACTGGTCAGCTTGGGGCAGAGAGTGTGTGATGGCAGGCTTAGCTGATTGCCTGGACAAACCAGTACAGAGGGTGGAATTCTAGAATTTGGGAAATTGTATCTTGGATGTAGTAAGACTGATGGTGATATGATTTTAAGAGATTTTGGACAATTGGGAAGGTGCGAATTGATGACAATATAGGTTTATTTTGAAAAAGTAATTTGACCACTGACCTGTATTTTCTGAAGTACTTTTGGCTATTAACTGCCATCTCATTTACAAGACCTTATTTTCTGCAAAAGTCCAGGAATGCTGCATAGTAATATACTTGTGAAAACATAGTTTGTGGGGTTTTGTTTTGTATTAACTTCAGAATCACAGAATATTCTGAGTTGGAAGGGACCCACAAGGATGACCATGTCCAACTCTTGAAGTGAACGGCCTTTACAGGGATCAAACCCATGACTTTGGCATTATTAGCACCATGCTTTAAACAACTGGCACGCTGTTGTTGGATATCCCCAAAATAAAAAATAAACAGCTGTAGAAAATGGACAAATAATTATAGTCTTGAGAAGGCTGGCAAAGAGGAAGAGGAGTTCAGAACAACTGTAACTCACAAAAATAGTTAAAAGCATAATATGCAAAGAGGTTAAAGAAATGCAATCCTAGCAAATGTTCACCACTTAATAAAAGCAGAGATTATATATAGCACAGTACAGTTGATTCAAATTAATCAAATCAAGCAAGTACTTCCTAAAGAAAATTAATAGTATCTGTAATCTCTTCAAAAATATAACAGAGGTGCGTGCACATATTGTGATAAGTAAGTTCTCAAAGCAATCAAACCTTCTGCCCATGTAATGCCCTTGATGGGCTTTGATGATTACTGTTGCAAAGTAAATAGTAAAAGAATCTGAAACTGTCTAATATTCCTTTCCAGACAAGAAGCATTTATATTTCCATATTGCACATTGTTTCATCTTCCTTGTTCCCTGTGTTTATCTGAACTACAGTACTCAGACATGCGAGACTAGAAAAACATTATAAAAGAAAGGTAGCTACTGGACTATTTTAGGGATAGACGACTATCTGAAAAAGATAGGAAGGAAGAAGAATACCAAATGCATTAGGAAGACATAGGTAAAGGAACTGAGGAAAGGTAAGAAATCTTACCCAGAGAAGGCCAGATTTTATGCAGGAAGAAGCAAATTTAAAAAGGAATAAAAGATTTAGTGTTGACATTGAAAGGTAATAAAGGAAAATGACACACTTTCATAAGGGAATGTCTCCCCTTATGAAAGGTTTAATGTTTATTAAAATTCGGATATTTAGGCATAACGTTCAACTGATTTACCTAAAAGTCTATAAAATATTGCTTCCTATATTTCTGGGGTTTTTTAAAACATACTAGATAATTTCCAGCAGTACTTAATAGTTCTTTCTGAAGTGAATTACATTATATTACTGATTAGCAGACAAAGCAGGCAGCAACAAATAAAACAAATTACGAAAATGTTTTTGAGAATCCTTACTGTCACTGTGTTATTGACATATTAGTGTTTACCACAGTGATGGAAGGAAATTTGAGGTTAGTTTGTTTTCAGATGATGCAGTGATCATGTAACGGTTTTCCTACTCATGATGACAGAGATTTTTCTTTGTGTTCTAGCATTGATTTGTGTTGGTTGTTTCTCTTTACTGAAACAAGAAAAAACTTAAAACTTATTTAAAAAATCAGCAACAACACAAACACCCTCCAAAACCACGAACCAAATAGTAGAAACCTGCATATTAATAGGCATGACAGATGGAGCAATTTCTCCTAGGTAATCAGCTCTAATAGGCATGGATGTACTAAGAAATGAAAGACCAGGCAGTATGACTACCTCATGGGCATCATAGCAGAAAAGTTAACTACAGCTCGACAATTAAATAAAGGATGCAGAAGGTAGGAAAGGTTCTAACTAGGCTAGGGTGCAAAGTAATCAGCAACGGCATTGACAAGAGGGATGCTGTACGTGAGAGAAAAAATGGTGTTTTCTATAACAAGATCTTGAAATCACTTTCTGTGATTTCTCCTGTGATTTATTATTCCTGCCTACCTATGTCTTTGAAGCCTAGGTTTAACTTTTTAATGAGTTGGGGGGTTAAAGAACTGCCTGAGTGTTTTGGCTGTGTAGGTATTGAGTGCCTTACCTTAAAGCACCCATGGGAAGGGCAGGGGCACAATGGAGCAATCACATTCATGTGTGTTTTTTCTCATATTTGGTAAACAAGAAGTCCTAATAAAGAGGGGAGAGGAAATTAGTATCTTTATAACAAGTGGAGTAGAAAAATGTTGGTGGTTGCCTGAAGATCTGAATAGGTTAAACATAGCGCCTCTAAATATGGGATTTACTTATTTTAGATGTAGAGTACTTATTGATATACGCCTAAAGAGTAAGATCCAGGAATATACAACAGTATCAATATTAACATAATTAAAGTCACATTTCTAATAAACTTTTTTTACTCTGTACTATAACAGATTTTGATTCATAGCCTTCCCTACCTCCCCATCTCTTCTCAGGCTCCAGCGGGCCTTTTCTGTTCTCCCTGCCACAGAAAATATGCCTTTATTTATGCTGGTTGGAGGTAGGAGTAGCTTGTGAGTCTTTGCTTATTTACATCTAAACTCAGAAAGAGACAGCCAAGATGGGTATCTCTTGGTCCTATCTGGAGCTCCCGTTTATGCAGGTTCCTAAATAAAGTGTGTGAAAATTCATTAGAGCTACTCCAAAAAATGCAGATGATAGCTGTGCAGCTAATTAGTCAACAGTTTGGAGTTTTCAGTCCTTTCACCTCTGAAGAAAAGGTAAAGCAAGAGTTCACTTGTGTTCCCAGTTAGAAAAAGAACTGAATGATCTGTGTGCCACCAGACCTCCAGGTACGGCTGAGAGACATTCAACCACAACGAGCAAGAAAAGTCTGAGTAAAAAAAAAAAAAAATCAGATATTTATATCTATATCTGTATCTACATTTTAATAGATCTAACTGCTCTCAGTAAATAAAGAGTACAAAAATTTTAAAGAATAATAGTCAAAGCACTGAGTTTCAGGGCAATCTGAAGCAGCTGCATGCTTTTAATATAATAAATCTTGTTCAGGATGGCTTTACTAGTACAGGTGGTACTGTACATAATTCTTCCTAGAAAATAGTTATGATATTTCATTACACCCATCGTTCAGAGTAAAAGCATTCTTCTTTCCAAAGGAGGCAGCCAAGATGAGGTCTGTAACGTGAACTGGGAGGGTGTTTGCTGGTACCTGGAAGATGATTAACAGTAATTGAATGCAACATGCAACATTTGCAAAAGTGAGAATAATAAAATCAGTGAGCCAAACAAATGAGCCATATGTTGAGTTAACTATCACCCAGGAGGTGTACTAGGAAAAGGAATCATCTCACTGGGCATTCTATGAACAGACATATTACCAAATTAAGGCTAGGATCTTTATGTGTGATGATCACTGATGGTTAGCTTACACAATCATTTTGAGAATTCCTTTATTATTATTTCTTACTGCTTGTATGGAGGAACATAAGAATTTCTGACCAGTCTATAAGCACTATTAGCAAAGTAAGGAAACTTGCAGAAAATAAGGTTTTACTTTAAGAGTTCATTTTCTATGAGGAAAAATACAGTCTTGTTTTATCA
>VYZT01064742.1:0-22909 GCA_013400735.1 Pomatostomus ruficeps
AACTGCAGATAAGTTAGGCTGCTTTCCAGCAGCATAACTTCATAGAAGTTTTCACACAGTTTATAACAAGATTATCACTGTGAGAAGAATAATGTTTGTTCAATGTGTAAGGGAGACTGAAGTCGGGCTTGGGGGATGTTATCACCCACAAGACACACTGAGAAGTCAAATAATAACAATGTCAAAGGGGTGCAGCAAACAACGTCTTCACCTCTACCAGTTTTGGTAAAAACATTTGAGAATATGTACTTGCTACACTTGTTATTGCATGGGAATTCTTGCTGCTTTAGCAGAAGGTGGTCTCAATTTGCACCAAACCAGGTACTGAGATCTCTTTTAGGACAGTGGCTTGTGTCAGCGAGTGAGCACAAATACACATGGCTGTTCAGCCTCCAAAAAAGGCTGGGAAACACCCTGTAATGTCTCAGGGAAAACAATCATCTCTGCAGAGCTTTAAAACTGCTTTCTGGAAACTTGTGACATTCTAAAAGACCTCAGACCTATGTTTGAATATTCAGTGTTCAAAACCTCCATAAAAGCCTTTCTAAATGTGTTGCTTGCAGAAGTGAAAAGACTTCGAGGTCTTTGTATAATACAAAGCTGGGCCAATATTGTTTATACCTGTTTTTATTTTCAAATAAAAATTTTGCTTAAGATTTTTAAAATTAGCAAGGATCTTGACAAAACTTCATGTGGCAGTCTTTCTCTGAGTACTTGCACTATTCTTGGAAAAAATAAAATCTTTGTAAATGGACAGTAACCCTGGTTTTTTTGCATGAATGTCTGATTTTGATGGGCATTTTAAGCATCTCATCCGGTGTATACCAGAAGATATCTGGGTGAAGGAATTACCTACACTCAGGGCTTCTAATGCAATCTTGTTTTCCCTGTGTAGGGACACATTCTTGAAAATATTTTTCAAACAGAAAAAGGCAAATTGCCCATTGTAGGTAGGAGACAGATTCCTCTTGTGATATAAATTAACTGAGATTCCCAATGAAAGCTGAAAGTGGAAAAAAAAAAATTAACCACTACGAGAGAGTATGAACTCCATTTTCATGCTTTTGGAATATGTCATTATTCTGATAGGGAACTGAGTAGAAAACTTTTCCTTTAAATTTTCCTCCAAAGTTAGAAATCTGTTTTGGAATTCAACCTGAGCTTTTTGAGAGAACAGGTATGGTGACTAAGGTGGCCTTTTGGTTGTGGAAAGTACGTAGTTTTGGGTTCAGTGTATGTGATTATTCTGGAATGGGAGGCTGCATAAAATCATCAAAAAGGTATTGTAGAAGAACTTCAACATTCCCTGGCTTGTTCCTTGCCATCTGTCTGCAGTGTTGTGACCATCTCTAGTTAATTATTCCTTCAGGCTCTCAACAGATCCTGTGCCGTCCAAGGTGATGCCCTGTGGAGGTTATGGTTTACTTCAGGCACTTGGCAGAGCATGTTCTCTTAGCTGGGGATCTCACTCAAACTCCCATAATTGAAAATAATGTCATGGCTCCTAGGTGTTTATCTCATATGCTTTTCAATGTGGGTTGAAGGGAATATATTACAATGTGCTTCCAGGATTCTTTAGGCTTTTTTGAATGTAATTCATAACAGATTTTGATTCAGGGTTTTGCTAATGATCTTTGTTTATCTGAGCTTGCCTCTTAACTCTCTGGGAAACCAGTGAGATGACAGGTGCACCAGATTGTAAATATTCAACCCAAATAAGGTGATACTGTAACCTACTGTTTCCTTACATAAAACTAGAGAACAAGAATATTAAGTCTCTCTTGGGAAGAGCTCTGAAATCTTCTTGATCTCAAGATGAATATGACAGGCAAGTGGCACATGTAATTAATAATGTTTGGAGGGTTCAAGCTTTGTAGCAGATCAGCTGTCTTCCATGCAGGAGTGATCAGCTAGGGATCACAAAATTCTGAAGTCCCCTAGGCTGGACAGAGTGTTGAAAGAGTATGGAAGTAATCCCAAAGTATGTATGGATGGAGGAGAAAGAGGATGGGTCTTGTAGAGAGGCAGAGGGCGTTCTTAGCATTATATGGGGTTGAGGTGCAGAACTGCTTGCTGCAGATTGTTGTGGGCTCCAAAAGTGTACCTGGCTCCAGAAATGGGCACTTTCATTAAGAAAATTCCACCAAGTTCTTATGAAAAATAAAAAATGCCCTTTCTGCCTCAGGAATTAGCGGAGATGCAAATTACTAGAAGTTGTGAGCGTGGGGAAATGATCATTGCATGTTTACCCTCTTACAAGCACTGTATAGACTTCTTACGAGGCTCCTGCTATTGATGACTGTTAGAAACTGTTTATGGGAGGAGAGGTTCTTTCAGTCTCATCCTGTGCAACTGTTCTCATGAGCATGCAGGCTGGATTTCCAGAGTGAGAACACTGTGAAAAGTAGATTGCCCTCTGGTAAGGGGAAGGTCTCTCTTTCGTCTGCTTTTTGTGGATCATGAAGTGAAGTAAAAGTCCTCAGAAAAGATTTGAATTCTCTAGGAACTCTTATTAAAGGAGTTCTAAGCTTGCTATTTGGGAAAATATTTTCAAAAAATGTCTTTTGTTTCTCTGATTAAGTGTGAATGTGAGACATGATATGGAAGCCATGTATGACCTCAACACCAACTAGGATAAAAAGTTATCCCTCTGTACTGGTGTTTCAGTTGCTGATTTTCTCTTCTACTAGAAGTTAATTTTGAGTTATTTTAAAAGAATCATAATAAATGTTTCTATAAAATGCTGAATTTTAAACAATTTAAGATGCTTATTTAGACTGACAAAACCTCGCTGTTTCTTAACTGTAAATGCGAATAATATTATTTACAATTTTTTGATCTATTTTTCATGGTTCTGTAACTGAAATGAAAACAAACTGAAATTAGAAAGTATCATGACAATGGTGGGAAAACCTCCCACTCTAGACAGCAGTCCCACTTGAAAATACAAGGAAGAAACCAATTTTTAAAAGAAAGTTCTGGTTAATAAAAAGTTATCAATATCAAAAAAGACCTCATAAGCTTATGCCTAAGCTTCTGTTCTGCTCAGTCAAACATGGGTGGCACAAACTTTCGAAAATGCTTAGTTTTAGTGAGTAGGATTTTAAACTTTGGATTAAGTTTTGTTTGGGTTTTTTTTTTTTTTCATTGTGTGAAAAGCTCTTCTGCATTGCATATAGTTTGTCTAAGTAGACATCTAAGATTTCATTACACCTAATGATACTCAAAAGTAAGCACTCTTTAAATACTTTGAATGGATGATTGCAATTTTTATTGCTGTCTCTGGGATTTAGCCATGCAGCTCTTATGGAAATCTTCCAAGGGGCTTTGGAGATCAATACCTCAAGAGTGACCAGAGCATGAAGGTGTACCTATATGAATTTTTAATTTATGCATGCTGTGACGACCTTGCTGGAGTGAAACAACTTTTTACCATCTCAAACTGCCAACTGTGAGTTCCCTTCAGACCTGCATTAGGCTGAGAGTTTTGTCCAGTTTTCTAATGTCTTCTCTCATGGTTTTGGTTTGTCAAACATAAGATTTCCAGTGAGGTTCCTCTATAGGTGTCATCACAAGAGTTCTACTTACATGTGAGTGTTTTGCTAATCTTCTATGAGTCATTATACTTGTTTTGGCTTTCTCTCTGTATAATTATTGCAGAAGAGAAAAATACTATTGAGTATAATGTTTACATCACTTCTTCTACAGCCTTTACACATAGTCCTTTGAAAAGGGAATGATAGAAAAGATCAGTGAACAACAGTATGAAATAATGTAGCATCGACATTTGGAGATTGTAATTTACACAGTGTAGCCTTTTTTTTTAAACATATTCTGAGATACATTTTTACTTGATTTACAGGTTCAGTGATGTAAGGAGAGGCTGAAAAGTGAAATGGGTTGCAGCCTGGGAAACAGATTTGGTTGAGGATAAAAAGAGATTTTTGAAAACATAGAAATGTTCTTAGGTCTTAAAGGAAACATCCATGTATTCAAGCCTACACAATGTTTTAATGTCATAGAAATGAAATTACTTGAATTTTACTTTGAAATGACATTTTTCTTTTGAAGTGACCTGAATTCCAAAATGATTGAAAAGTGTGACACCAAAGCCATAAAAAATGCCCTTTTGAATCAGACAAAACTTAAAAGTTTAAATAGAAGTTTTGTAATTCTTGTTTGCTGAAGAGAAACATTTTTTTGTTTGTTTTATTCTACTTTTCCCCCCTCTTTATTGCCTCTGCTACAAACTCCAATGTTTATACTGATCTGCTGAAGGTAAATTATGTGGGGCCCAGATATTTTTTATACTAATTTAAGCAAATACAATGGAATTATTTTTCCCCCTATGTGAAAATCATGTCATTCTTTTTGTACTTGTAGGTAGTGTTGCAGTTGCTTGGGATCTAGCTTGTATATCCTGGTGTTACTTCCTATATGAGTTCTCTTCCCAATGAACTGAGGAGTGAAAAAGAGAGTTTGGGGAAACTTCTCTCCTTGTTCCTTTTCATTTGCTCTGCAGATGGGCTTGTAATATGTAGTACCTTACAGTGCACAGTACAGCATTTCCATCAACATCCCATTCAACAGTTATTAAAAGTAAATATATGTCATGACACTGTACCATGCTGCACACCTATGATCAATCAATCAATCAATCAATCCATCAATCATCTTACCTTCTAAATTCTTTAAAGTTTCTCAGAGTGAGTGTAATGTGAATAGTTCAACCCTGATACACTGAGTTCTATCAAAAGTACTCCTCATTCAAATAAACCAGATTTACCAAATCAAGTCACTTTGTAGAATCTAGATTTTTCTTACATTGTTTTGGATTAAGATGTGTTCTGCAAATCTTCTGAAAAATAATTTTATACAGTAGTATTTTTATCAGTGTTCAATAGTATCTGTGATTCCATTAGAAACAGTACCACTGGAGAAGAATTATTTTAAAAATAATTTAAGAGGTGCTAAACTGATTTTGTGTAATGCATTTTCATTAGTATTTTAGAGAATGCTGCATGTAAGGCCTCACAGATTGTATTGCGTTGGAAGGACCCATCAGGATCATCAAGTTCAACTGCTGGCTTTGTGCAGGACACCCCAAGAATCACATCATGTGTCTGAGAGCATTTTCCGAACACTTACTGAACTCAGACAAGCTCTGTGCTGACAGATGATAGATGTCTAAGTTACTTATAGGATGCTACATCATCTGAATTTGAAAATATCCAGCATCTGAGAATATATGTCTAATCAAGAAGCAATTTAATGATAAGTTTTTAAATGAGATGGAATCTAATAAAATCTACTTTCCCACTGAGGACTTAGTCAAATATTTCTAAATCGCTTCTAAGCAGACACACCTTACCATGGAAGCTTATGAGTCCTGTAGATATTGTATATTTTATACAGAATAGTGGAGACACTACAGATCTTTTACTTTTCTATGTGCATTCCAAGTTAATGTGAAATGGCATCATGTACTGAAAAACTGTTATTATTTTTGGTGAGTGGCATGCTAATTTTAAACATAGCTGTAGGCAGGCGTATTTCGTATGGTGTGCATTGGCCAACCTGTATTACCTGTTCCTGTCATCTGCCTGTTTTAGCAAGTGTCTCACCTAAGATTGCTTTGAGCCTGAAAGATTTTATGTCAGACTCCTAATTTTCTTAGTATATTGACATCCCCTGGCTTTAAGCTGAGCTGCCACTAATTATGGATTGCTCTTCTTGGATTCTGTTTACAGAGAAAATGATCAGGGAACACTTATAAATTATACCTTTTTTTAAAGTAAGTATTTAAGTCACCTCAGTGCTTAGACCTTCCTGTACAGTTATTTTCAGACATACTCATGAGTGTGTTTGTGGATAGATTTAGAAAAAGCTTCCACTTGGATACTTATATTTACTGAATGACAGAATGAGATGCCTCTGTAGATGAGGGGGGAAGCCAGATATATTCCTCTGCAAATTATTCAGACTGACAGAAGGATCACTGAAGAGACAAAACTTGTCACATCCTGTATGATTTATTCTGATATCTATTTGACCTATCTGCACCCATATCTGTATTAAATGATTCATAATACTTATAGTCATTCTGTTTCTAACTGATCTGTCTTCAAAGCTTTCTAGTTCCTTGTTATCTAAACTTGAGAAATTCTCTGAATTTTCCTGACATAATCCTAGACATTTTGAAGAGTATAAAGCTGTTGATTACAGAAGCTGGAAGCTGTATTCCACTGCTTTTGTCTACCTTCATACTGAGGCATTGCCACCAAACCCTGAAGAAATATGTTTGTAGTTTAGTACAATAGAAGAAAACTATCCTTAGACTAATGTTTTTCAATGATAGTTTTGATATTGTTGTGTCAGCATTGCTATTCTGGCATGAAAGATAATCTCATCTTTCCTGAAACATCTGATGTATTAATAAAAGCAAATCAAGATGAAGGAAAATTTATTTACCCTTCAAAAGTCTCTATCTTTTAAGTTCAGTTAAATTTATGGGACAATTTACAAATAAAATATAATATGCATCTGTATAGACCAGTCAAATAGTTTTCAAATAGTATTCTTATTTCAATAGGTCCGCATAGTCTGTGTTGCCTTGTTAATGTAACCCGATTGTAGTTTTCCATGGGGGGCACAATGATTGTTAAAAACTCTTAACATCTGAAGTTGCATTTTGTTATTCAGGGTATGTGATTAAGATTATTATTTTTCTTTGTCAGGTTATTTTTTCACCTTTCTCTCTCCTTAGATTTTCTGGTTTACATTGTGTATTTGCTGCATAATCTCATGTTTCACAAGAGTATGCAAAGCAATTAAGAATACTTTTGGACTGGTTTGGCTCAGGAAAGCCTTCCCCCGAGATAATTTCATGCTGAAAGCAAACTTTGTTCTTGGCAGCAGAAAGAATTGAACCTTTTAAAAAGCAGGCTCCCAGTAAGCACAATTAAGTTATTCGACCAAGCGAAGGTTGAATTTAGCCTCTCAAATAAACAGCTCTGCCAGCTGCATCAGTACTGCACTGGTCCCAAATTCCCACTTCTTTGATCTGGCATGGCAAATTTATGAAGAGGAAAAGGTGAGATTCTGCATTTATTTGATAGTCTGTCAGATGGAGTACAGGCTGAGGCCAACCTCTGCAGTTCTCTGTAAAGTCAGGGGCATTTGTGTGGAGGTCATGGGGAGAATAAAGCATTTGTCCCTAAATTTATTTGTATGTGTTGTCACTTGGACTCTCTGCACCCTGATAGTCTTTCTGCATTTTGCTTGCTTTCCTCTGCATTAAGACTCCCATTTTGCACACCTTTGGTGTTGTTTCTACACCCTTTTTTTGGATTAGCCTGTGAATGTATGACAGGCTGTGCTTGTGTGACACTTCAGAGGGAGCAGTGAGATAGTCCCTGTCACTGAGTCATGGTTTCAGCTTGTGTACAGACTCAGGAAGCCCAAGGTGACCTGATGTACATGTTTCTGCTAGTGTTTGTTCATTATAGGTTCAAAGGAACAAAACCCTGCATGACAGTGTCCCTCAGTGCACCCTGAAGCACCAAAACCAGGCAGAAGAGATGCACTCCTGTTTGAACTCTCTCATTCCAAGTTTTATGTCTTCTAACAATACTGTGATCAGTCTTTGTATAGTATTCATAGCAAAAGAATAGCTATGAATGAAATAAGCAGCTTGTGCATTTAGTATTTCTCTTGATGCTAAATTCTCACTAAATAATCCTCACACATAGTATCATGTCCAAGTGCAAAAGAATTAAGCAATGCTGATGTCTGCAAAGCTGCAGAGGAGAGTTTTGGTTCTTCCTTCATTCCAGTCCTCCTCCATAAGCAGCACTCATCTTGGACAAGAAACTCCATTTTAATTTCAACTAAACTAGGAAAACAAGAGATAGAAGGTAGCTAAGAAGGTGAGGAAACCAAATCTTTATTCTGAAATGTGATCTTAATAGCACTTAGTTACTTTAGTGATTTTGTGATTTGGTTCCCTGCCTGTTTCCCAGAAAAGCTGCTCATTTTTCTTAGGCACTGTGTAATGATGCATCTAGGTCTGAGAGAGCTTTCCACAGAAGAGGGTATGGCAGATCTAAGCTCCTGTATACCGAAACACCTCTACGTATGTTGTGTTTCTAAAATGCTCTCTGAAAGGAACAAAAATTCAGTGGCGTATCGAAGTTACTCAGAATGACAGTGAGACAGTATGTCTGCGCAACAGAGGACAAATTGTTACTGACTACTTCAGAAATCAAAAAAAATCATTGTTTTATTTAAAAAATTTAATATTATTCCTTTGCTCTGGGCAGCTATCATAATCCTCCCATGGCTTTTCCTGTGTCAATAAGGACCATCAGACACATCCAGAGGATGTGCAGTTCAGAGCATCTACCTTAGGTGCTTTGAGACATCCTGCAGGTGATGTGTACCTTATCCTCCTCAGTCTTCAGAAACAAATCTTTCCATTAAAGGGTTCTGCCAAGAGTGTCATAAGCATTGAAGAGGATTTCTTGTGTCAGCTTTATGCTACTTTACCATAAAGACCACTTCTCTCTCTCTAAGGGTATGCTCTGTGTTTCATTTTTCTTTTGCATATGTAAGAGGAAACCTGAATCAAATAGTCAAACTGCTGCAGAACAACTCTAAATGATATAACTGTGCATTCAGCTGTTTTCCAAAATTCTATTTTAGAATCAACCTAACTTTGTATTAAATAATAAAATAAACTTTGTATTTTTTTGAGCTTTGTGGTTAAGGTTTTAAAAATACATCCAATTGAAACTTCTTCCTTTATATCCTTTTAAGATGTATCAATTTGTAAGCAGAAAATAGAGGTTATGGTGGCAGCTTCATATTTCCGATTTTTCATGTTAGAACTTGATATTACACCAGGCCTCTGGGACTTGTTTTTGTTTATTTTGGTTTGGTTTTGGTTTTGTTTGTGGGTTTTTTTTCTTTTACACTTGCTACCTAGATAAGAAAATGCAAAGATAAAAATTTTGGAGATTTTTATTTAATTCTGTAAAAAGCAAATATTTGTCACATATAATAATTTGTAAGCTTTATTTCAGGTACTCTGTGGATGTTTTGTGCAAGAAGGAATACAGTAGCAGTCCATCTTCTTTTGGTGGGACATGGAAATTCATATTTAGTGGCCTTAACAGAGCCACTGGTATTTCCATTTGATTTCTGCAGCCCATAAAAAGAAGCTGACCTCATTCCCTGTTCATCTTCATGGCAGTGTCTTTCTTGTGCTCTGAATTGCTGAAATGACTGTCACAGGGATGCTTCAAGGGCACGCAGTAGAACAACGGAGAGAGACTGGATCTTTCACTAAGGACAAGGA
Organism: Pomatostomus ruficeps; assembly: GCA_013400735.1. Lineage (NCBI taxonomy): Eukaryota > Metazoa > Chordata > Aves > Passeriformes > Timaliidae > Pomatostomus > Pomatostomus ruficeps. The sequence continues at coordinate 9,359 of VYZT01064742.1, forward strand.
TTAGGTGAGAGTTTCAGAAAAAAGAGAACTGAAGTAGAAGATCTCTCAGATCCTGTGATTAGGTTAATGGACCTCACTAGCAACTTAAGAAGGACTTAGAGAAATATTATAAATAATCAGTTTGTCATGGGAGCATCAGAGCAGTCCTGTGTACTTGATTTGAAGCATCAAGAGCTCACTTCTACATATCACCTGTTCAGGAATGTGAGAGGATCTCACATTTAAACAGTGTACCATGACGAGGGAAATGGAAAAAGAACAGGTTTGAATTGTGTTCCTGGAATACACATGGTCCACATAAAAGTACTTCAAATTGGATTACGTTTGTGCTTATATATTTGGTGTCTAAACATAATTTTATTTCTTGCATTTGTCATGGGGATAAATGTTACACAGCGAAAAATATCTTCAGTCTATTGGCTTAGAGACAAGGTTGTAAAGGTAACAGAGCAAATGTGCTGTAATGTTGAGTTGAATGTTATAATTTTTACCTGGTTAAATTTATTTCTAGGTTGTGATTATGATGATGATTGTGGCCTAATATGTGTTAAAAAGTCAGAATACTCCAGAGAGTGAGAACAAGATTTGAAGTTTCCAGGATGAGTGAATTTTTTTCCCCAGGAATTAGAGAAGATTGCCATAAAGCTTACTGCAGTTTATGTAGAAGTAGTTTCTTAATTGCTCATATATAAGATGTGTAGTGGGGCATATAATGCTAACATGTGTTCCAAGAATTCTCATAATTTTTGATTGCTAATAAATGTCATAATAAGGAAAAACCCAAAAAGATTAATGAAGTAAAATCTGTGGCGACTAATCTTTATGTAAATAATTAAAGAGTAGTTTTGGTCTAATCTTGGAACACAACAGATGTGCACCTTGGTAGCGTGAATCTTCATGTGTATTATTCCTCTTGTTTTAGCTGAGAAAATTGCTAATGTCAGCTGAAAAGGGTATCAGTTTCTTTGAGGTCAATGAATCCTCAAACTCTGGAATATCCAGATGGCTTTGAGGGTTATTATTACTGTGGAGCTGAAAAAGGAGTAATCCATTATCTTCATGATTGTTTTCAAAACAGCAGCAAAACTTCATAAGGAATATTTGGCAATGCATAAAATGGCAAAACGGAAGTATTTGAACATTGACAGTGAAACCTTATTTGTATTTATTAATGCTAATTTTAACATGGGTAGAGGTCACTCTGCTTTGAAACTAATGGAAGCTATTTGCTTCTAGTTAACTAACCAGCATATATGCTGCATCCTATAGGAAGATAAGAAAGAGATAGGTTATCACTTAGTCTTAAGGCCATAAGATCACAGGGTAATTCAGGAGAAGGGACCTCAAAGTCCACTCCTGCTCAACACATGGTCAGATTTGAAATCTGACTGAGTTGTACAGAGCTGGAATTGTACAGTCTTGAAAACATCCAAGAGGAAGGGCTACAGAGCCTCTCTGAGCAACCTACTCCCCTGCCTGACTGCCCTTAAGGGTGAAATTTTTATCCTTAAATCCATTCTGAACCTTTTGTTTCAGGTCACTTCCATTGTTTTTTCCTCATCCCATGAACATCTTGGCTCCATCTTCTTGTTAGCCTACCTGTAGGCACTGGCAGGCTGCTGTTAAACATCCCCAAAGTTTTTTTAGGTTAAGCATGCCCTGGTTCTCAGTCTCTCACTGTAGGGTAAGTGCTTCAGCCTCAGGCATTTTGGGGGCCCTCTGCTGAACTCCCTCCAGTTTGTCCATGTCTTTCTAGAACTGGACACAGTTAGATTAAGTCTAGTGAGTGCTGAGGGGGGATTAAGGGAGGAGGATTTCTTGATCTGCTGGCTGTGCCCGTACTAATACAGCCCAGGAGGCTGCTGGCTGTCCCTCCTGCTAGGGCACAGATCTGGCCCATGCTCAGCTGCCCACCCTGGCAGTTTCTGCAGATCTTCTTCCCAGCCTATCCCTCCCAATCCTGGGCTGCAGCAGAGGGGCTTCCTTTCACAGGGCAGCACTTGGCTTTCCTCCTCGCTGAATTTCTCACAGTTCTTTTCAGCACATTTCTCCAGCCTGTCTTCATCGCTCTGAAAGACAGCTCTGCCTTCCAGCAGACCTGGAAATGGCCCCTTTCTGTTAGGGGTTAATCTGCACACTAGATGAGTGCGCACTCCGCTGTCTCCTCCAAGCTACGGATAAAGACATTAAGTAGGACAGGTCCCAGTCTAGAATTCTGCAGTACTTCACTTCTGACTCACCAGGATCTTGGACCCCACTATGGTATGGTCAGTACAACCAGGGCTGCCGCCCACTATCCCATGCCAGGCAGCTCTGTCCTGTCAGTGAACAGCAGGTGCTGGCAGGCATTGCCCTGCCTGGCCCACCTAGTACCTCTAGCACAAAGTTCTCCCTGGTACCTTCAGTAATCTTGACTGCTTGTGTCCTGTCATGATGCCCTTTCAGCAGACATCAGGGAATCTTGAAAACTGTATGATGAAAATTTTCCATCATATCTCTAGAACTACTAAAACATTTTAGAAAGCTCATTTGTCAGTTTTTAAGATAGGAAGTTATTAAGGAATTAAATGAAATTTTATTTATAATTCTGCAATAAATCTCCACAGATATTAATATTTTCCTTTTCAATATTTGCTTTTGTATGCTGTGTGATGATCAACCCCTTGCAATTTTTGTCTTAAGAATCATGAAGGTGGGAATGATAGAAAGCTACTTTCCATGACTGAATGTTACTGCTAGTGCTTCTAAAATATGCAAGAAGGTTTTTTATGATATGATTATAACAATTATGACAGTCTGATGTTCTGTGTAAAGAAATTTATTTCATGAGGTATTCATTTAAATGCAAGTAACAGCAAGGAATAACAAATCATTTATAAATACAACTTTTCTCCGAAAATGAAAAATGAAAATGAATTTCATTCAGTGGTATAGTTTAGCTCTGAAGCACTGCTTTTGGATTTTTATTTCATAGAATGAAATTATGTTAGTCAATAGTCATTACTGACAGGTTGAAATTTTGTAGAGACCTGGGTATGGATTGTTGGTATGAGAAGTGGAGTGCAGGTGGACTGAGCAGGTGCACTGAGCAGAGCAGGTATGCCGCTTCAGCAATCTTGTTCCAGCAAGTATTCTAGCTTGAGATCCTAATTCACTCCATGTTTAAAACCTTGGAGAATAGAATACATCAATTCATGCCTCAAATTTAGCAGTGAAATGAATGTTTTCCCTATGTAAACAGTCTTGATAAATTACAGATACCAACAAAATATTCATTCTGTAAAGGATGAATTTCAAATTAATTTTAGTTGTCCATAAGAAGAGCTTCATGAAAAGATTTGAAAATCCAAAATGTATTAGAGCTAATAATTAACATCTAAAATAATAAATTGAAGCTTGTAATAATATGACTGTGTATTTGAGGGTGGCAGTAATATACATTGGAGAGAAATAGTATGATCCTAATGACATTTCTGTTTAGAATCGCTTAAAACATAGTATTAGCCTTCATTGTTATTCATAAGATGTTGTCGCCATATCCGCTTTTGAACATCTTAACTCTTAATAACATTCTGAATAACTGTTGGATTCACTGCTGTTGTTAATTTTAACAGGAAGTTGTTATTGCTGGCTAATAAATGTTTCATGTTTGGAAATCTGCTTTTTTTGCTGATCTTTTCATTAAGTGAAAGGCTGCTTAAAGGAGGTTCTGAAAAGCATCAGTTTTTCATGGGGTGATAGTTACCTTATTAGTCTTGCTGAATTAGATAGTTAAGGGTATATGCAGTATACATATTCATCCAAGAGTCTTGAAAAATAGTTTTCAAGACTCTTGGATGAATATGTATACTGCAGGAAAACAACAGCTGCAATTAAAGGCTGTACAAGATTTCTGGACCATCACATTTTGTGAAAGCAACTGACTTGATTTTATAAGAGCATATTTCAAACAATAAAGTGTTTGTTGTAGAGTCTTCTGTTTCAGTATAAGCAGAACTTTGTAGCTTGCCACAAATGAATCTCTCTGTAAGTTGTTAGGGTGCATGTTTAATGTTTAGGTTTTTCCTGGGCAGCTTTTGGGCTTTTATTCTTTTTTGAGAGAGAAACATTCAAGAGGTCAAGCTGTTAACAAGCCAGACTTTTGCATGAGGCTGCTTTAGGTGCTAAATTGTTCCTATAGGTTGAGTATTGACTAAATTTGCCCTTCACAAATATGCACTCATTGCTAATATGTTGTTTACAACGTGCTCATGTTCCCATAAAGCCCACTGAAGCAGAGTAAATTGTCCCCTTGCATTAGTACAGGATTCTGTCTTTGAATAATTTTATTTCATGTCAAATAGCTTTTTAGCTCTACATCATCAATATTACTAGTATTTTTTGTTTTGTAAAACAAGTCGTTGCTGTTTCACACTAGCCATCTTTCTGCCTTGCTGACTCATTCCAGCTTTTTTTCTGGTCTCTCAAACCATTCACATTCTCCTAAAGATTTTGCAACTAAATGTAACAATTTGCCTTTATGTTCAGTTTTCACTCTTTTTTAGCTATCATGGATAAGTGGAGTCATACAGGGGAAGTTGGTTCAGGATACCAGCTGAATACAATTTCTGTCTGTATGTAGAGAGGAGTAAGCACTTTTTCTTTTCTCTATTTACTCTGCTCAAAGCAGGAGAAATTTGCATTTCTTGTATTGTTACATGTCATAGAGGAGCTGTGGACACCCAGGTGTTGTTCCACACGTGTGGCCAGCACACTTGTAACAGGCCTTGCCATGACTCCTGGCTTGGTTCGGTGTCTTTGCTCCTTAGGTGATGGTTTATGGCATTGATACATTCACATCCTTTGGAGGAGTACAGGCTCATCTGCTCTACATGGAGCAATGTGCTTAAAGCTAAGAATGTGTTTAGATGAAATGAATAGTTATGAATTTGCTCTGGTGCTGGGCAGAGTTATTTTTGTAAGGAGATATTTTCTGCTCTTGTTGTGTCTATCCGGTGGTGTTGTAGGAAAATACGAGGGAGATTCCCAGTGTAATGAATATATTTTACCACTAGATGGTATTGTTATATGAGATTAAATGTTTGCTTTGTGCCGGGGGATGCTGAAGGCAAAAGGACCTTTAATGGCTTAGTCATGTGGGAGGATGCCAATGGTGGCTTCTGAATGAAGAGCAGATGGCCCCAGGAATACGGCTTAGCAGTTAATTAAACAATAATTTAGGAATTTTTTTCCACCCTGTAGCTTGTAGGTGTGTTTGAATAATTCAAGTCTTTGTAAGTGAGTAAGCTCAGTGCGTATGCTGACAAAACACTGGAAACTGGGGAATGTCTCCAGTTGCTATCACAGTTTTCCATGATATTTTACATCTTGTCTCCACTAAGGATTTGATTTTCATTAAACACATATCTGCTTGACAAAGAGTATTTTTTCAGGAACTACTGAAAAGGAAGGGGAAGATACCTGTGTAATCAAAACCATGAGAAGACATGACTTTTAGCCTGAGTGAGGCAGTGATACTCATGTGCTTACTCATCAACTTCTTAAAAATCTAGGGAGGAAGTAATGTGTGATGTATTCAACCATTTAGCCAAATTATTATGCATCCCATTTCTTAAAGAAAAAGATAATTAGAATTAGCAGCTGTTAATTGTTTGTGTTCTTAGGATGCTTTGTTCTGTGAAGTACCAAGAAAGTCTGCATGAACTGTTTTATCTTGCTGTTGTGTGAAAGGCATTATTCACTTAGCACAGGATAGGGATAGGGAAGCAGTTCTGAACATAGCAAAGCATGCTGCTTTCATTTGAAAAATTCTATATAAAATAAAAATGGAGAAACATTTTGTATTTTTTATAATGACTTTTACACTTCCTTACTGCTTTGTTTTCTTCAATTTTTTGAGAGAAATAATTTTATACTTCAGCTGATTTGGAGTTTAAATTGCTTTTTCATGACAGGCTTTGTTTGAAAATCTGCTGATTTCCTGTTTGAATCACAGGCAGATATATTCCAAGATCTCGGTGCTGTGACCAACATTTACATTGTTCTCATGTTTCTGCGGCAGTGCTACGCTGCTGCAGTAGTAGACCAACCCCTATTTTCTTGGGAATTGTATGAATCCACAACAAAATAAGGTACCTGCCCTAGAGTTCATCTTAGTTCATGTATTTAGAAATAGCTTTCCGTGCAGAAAAGTGGCAGTGAACTGCTTATTTTTCAGTCATGCTGAGCTTTCACAGAGTCCTCCCCAGTCACCGGCAGTTCACACTAATCTTCGGGGAGACACAAGCACAGAATTCAGAGCTGTATGGATAAGGTGGAGCTCCTGATGCTTGTTTCTCAGTGATGCTTTCTGTTCTTACTAAACTGGAAGGTGCGGTGTGTTTACAGTGTATGCAAAACTCAAGCCTGGCTTTTCTGAGTGCCTCCCTGCTGGATAGCAGCAGGCTCGGGAGCAGCCATCTGCAGCACACAATTGGTCTTGCTCCCTTCCCGGCATATGGTGCTGCCTGGAAAGTGCTCTCTGCAGCGAGCATCTGCCATCGGGTCGGGCAGGCAAGCCCCTGGTGCTCGGCCGTGTCACGCCAGCTCTGCTGATGGGACACTACAGGCTTCCCTCTGCCCAGCAGCCAGGTCTGGTCCAGAGAAGGGCCTCCAGGATGCTCAGAGAGACAAAATCACCTCATGTGTTACAAGCAGAGTAAAAAATGATTTAAATGCCTGGGTCCCCAGCAGGTATACACCACTCCAGGTCTCATCCCACTGGAAGACCTGGCAGAGAAGATTTGATATCAAACTCTGAGTGATTACCAGGATAAGATGGCCTGCAGATAGCAAAGTCCAAAACAGAAATGTTGCATCATGCAATGTTGCCAACCAACATTTAACAGAGAAATATATTTTGTTTTAAAAGTCATGAATATTTTAAAAGAACATGAAAGCTACTGGGCTTTTAAATTGCCATCATACTAATCTCCTATTTTAGTTTCTTCTTGCATTTTCTTCCTTGTCTACTCTTCCATTGAATGGATGTTGTGGCTTCTTTTTCCCTGAATTTTATTTTCCTTGTTTCAGTTAGCTTCATGATGCTGTTTAAATACATTTGAGAGGAAAAAGGAAATCTACCTTTTTTTTTTTCTTCTGTGTTTTGCCAACTTCTGAAATTAGCTGCTGTGTGTGTTCTGTAACAGTTTTCTTGTATGAGCTGTTGAAAACTGGTGAAGAAGTTTCATTTTCAGTGAGGGAATCCACTATTAGAGATTTTCTTCTACTGATGATATCAGAGGTAGATTGTGTTTGGGGAGGAATGCTTGATCAAAGCCTGTAGCTCTTTAAATTTCTTTAAATGAATGACTTTTGGATTGACAATTTTTCTATTTTTTAACTTTGTGTCCCTGACAAGAAATAAGTAAACAGGTAGATTTTAACCAAAATAACAGCTAATATAGTAAATGGTCTCACTTGTGATAAATATGTTACTATTCAGTTCTACCAAAAGACTTTCAGGAATACAGTTATTTTCATTATATTGCAAAAAGACCCAAAACAAAACCCACTTGGACAAATCTTTCTTTCTTTTCCTGTTTAACTAAATTAAATTAGTGCCCTGGTTTTGGCCAAGGACAGGGTTAATTTTTTGAAGTAACTTTGAGGGAGCCTGACCAAGACCCTAATAATGTTATTCAGTATCATCTCACTCATGCCATTGCCAGGGGTGGGGGACAGGGACTCTCTCACGTATGAGAGGAAGGGGGTTCCATTGCTGTTTCCAGGAAATTGCTCATGTCTCAGCCTGTGATCTTTGTCTTTTTTGCTTCCAGCTAGAGCAGGAGGGGAAGTGAGTAGTGGTGTGGGTTTTTTCCGACCTGGACTATTAAAATGGAGAATACCATTCCTTAACTACAATAGTCAGACAAACACAGTTGTACATGGTAAACACGAAACCTATAAATCCCATGATCTAAGAACATTCAGCACAGAGTTTCTTACTCAGCAGGAAACGGAAGTGCTTTAATGTTAAACAATACCAAATTAGGCAACAGTGTAACTCCTATATCAGCAATATTATTTTTAAGAGATATATCCCAGGCATATACAGACTGGGTAATAATTCATTAGACCTTCAGTAACTTGTAGGGAGTTTAACAAAAGCAAAGAGAAAATCCAGCTATTTCAGTGACTTTCTGGTTGTCCTTAATAAATAAGGCTGGAAAACACACTGCAACTGAAGAGAAGGAAAGCATCTCTTCCTTATGTTTCTATACTTGTTGGCAAATGCTGGAGAAAAATATCAAGAAGGACAGCAATTTTTACAAAAGATACCATTTTGTGGAAGGCAAAACTCAGTTGCAGCCAGCCTGTCCTACAGAAGCAGTTATGACTCTCACACAGAGTTCTTGGGTGTGTGTGGCAGTGACCTGGCCTGCCTTCTCTATGAAAACTAATGAAATAACTTGGATAGATTTTTCCTCCCAGGATAGTGAATCTGAGGGAGATGGAGAAACCATGGCTGGGGAATCCCCTGATCCTCCCACTTTTAGCCTTGTCAGTCACCCCTTGTTCCACCCCTCTCCCCTCAGAGTTATTTAAATATGCATGAGGTTGTTTTAATATTCAGCAAGTGCTGGAAAGTTCTGCTTTTCTGTTATGCTAGTTGGTTAATTCAAATAAGTTCCGCCCTGGTTCAGAACTTATTGGACACCTGTCACTCATCATCATCCTGTGATTTGTAGAACCCTGGACTCTTCCTTCTGTGACGACCCCCTTCCTTTCTCCTTAAAAACTCAGTGTAACCACCCCACGAGGTCTTTTCTCGTAGCCCGCACCTCCCCACAATAAATGCTTGGGTGCTGCTACAGAAAAGTCCGTTCCCACTTCTTTGTTCCTGCCTCCACTATTTTAATATCGACCGCTCTGCCTCACCTGCTGCGGAGTTGACAGCTAGGTAAAAAGGATAAACAAAAACTGCATCTCTGCAGCAGTTTACCTGACCAAGTGCTTTCCGTCGCTCTGCAAGGCTCTCCGGGCAGCCTCTGTGGTCCAGTGTTAGGTGTGCTCATCAGATTTCTGCTTTACCACTCTCTGATGGTGGTGGTAAGCTGTGCATCTCCAAAATTTAACTTAAAGCTATTAGTAATGATTGAAATAATTCTTCATGTAAAAAATCAGATTGACTGATGGAAGGACCACAGATACTTCCTCTGACTACTAGCTTGATTCAAACAAACCTTGCATTTGCTGTTAGTATTTCATAGCTCTTTTGCTCAACCTGTCAAAAAGGAGGTTGTATTTTCCTCTAGTGCACGTACACAGAAAGTGTACTATGTATTTCCTCTGCAAGTTTAGCTACTGTGTCATTATGGTGATATCAACAGCCCTAATTTATATTCCTTTAGCAATACTACCTAACTTCTTGTTTACTTTCTTTACTACAACTGGATACTTGGCTAAAGGCTTTAAAGGATTTTTCCGTAACAACTTCCAATCTCTTTTTTATGCTGCAGAATCTTTCTTTTAGCTGATAGTCTGTCAGTTTGGTTCTTAGTTCCAGGGCTTGTCAGTCTGCATTCATCTACATTTGCTTTTGGCAAGACCAGGGTCTTTAATGATAGAAATCTTTTCCTCTTCAGTTGCAGTTTCCATATGATATGTTGTGGCTCCTCATCTAATAACACTTACAGACTTTGAAATCTTCCCCTTTAACACTGTTGTTTGGGTCTTTTAGCAGGAGAAAAAGACAAAAAAAATTGAAGGCAGGAGAGAATAAGGCATTCAAGGACACATCTCTGATTTTTGCACCATCGTTTTGCTATATTCTTGTTAACCTGTTTATGTCCAAAATTCGACCAAAACCCATAAAACTAATAGAACCTGGATGAAAATACGCACTTTGTCGAGTAGATTATCCAAGTCTAGTCTTGAGAAAAGCACATCTCAGGTGTAAGTCTTTGGTCCTAATTGGTCATAATGTGTAAGTCCCTTCCTAAAGGACTAAAATGCTGAAAAATGTTTAACATTTCTTGAATTCTGAGGAGAGAATGGACTTGGTTAAAAAACTGAACATTTATCGGGGGATTCTTTTGATGTGTCACTTGATGCTTGTTTAGTTTCCTGGCAGAGAGATGCTATGACTGCTCTAGGTGTGGGGCACTAGATTCTCTGGTCCTTGCAAAATCCTCATGAGGATAGTGCTGATGTCCCTATGGTGTGCCCTGGATCTCTCCCAGTTGTGGGGACACCTGGCCCACACTGGGGCAGAGGTCTTTGGCTCCACCAGCCTTGGCACCTTTCCTCTTCTGTCAATCAGTGAGATTTTGCAGGTATTACAGCGGAGTGGGAGGCAGAAGCCAATAGATTAGGGAGCTGAACACTTCTGGTTGTCTGGGGAGATATCGGTTCATGCTAGGGTTCTCTAAAGTTTGCTTTGTGGATGCAGCTCTTACTGTCAGAGCCAGGCTAAAGAGAAATACAAAAAATGCAGGTTAATCTCTAACTGTTTGGAAGTGTTTTTTAAAACAAGGTTAAAAAAGTTTATGTAATGACATGTTCAACACTGAGGGTGAGACAATAATTAACCTTAGTTTCTGGGAAAGTATTTTAAACACTCAAGAACAAGAATGGGCATAAACTATGAAAGGTCTCTTCTAAAACAGTATTTCCACTTGAATCTTTTACAACCCTTCTGATTTCTGCCCTTTGGCCTCCTTTCAGTTCAGTGCATGTCCTAGTCCAGTACCAGGGAAAGCTTCACACTGTTCCATCAAACTTTTGTCAAATGATTCTCCAGATAAAATGTAACTGACATTTTTTTTCTCAGCCTCTTTTTTCACCCTGTCAGATCAGTCAGAGCACTGATCAAACCATCGAGCCAGTGGTGTGGAAACCCGCCACGCTGGTATTTTTGGCGTGGCCTGGAACATCCTTTTCTAGGGAGACACGTGGAAAGGTGTCGTGAGTTGACCCTGGCTGGATGCCAGACCAAAGACCAAAGCCTCTCTATCACTCCCCTTTGCAGGTGGACAGGGGAGAGAAAATATAGTGAAGGACAGAAAGAGATCACTCACCAAATACAGTCACAGGCAAAACTGGTGCGAATTAGAGATATTAGTAATAAATTACAAACAAATTCAGAGCAGGATAACAACAAGTAAAGTAAGACCTTAAAAACACCTTCTCTCCACCCCTGCCTCCTTCTCAGCTCTGGCAGCCCAGGGAGACAGGGAACGGGGTTTATAATCAGTTCATCACACATTGTTTCTCCTATTGCTCAGGGGGAGGAGTTGTTACCCTGCTCCACTGTGGAGTCTCTCCCATGGGAGACAGTTCTCTGTGAACTGCTTCAGTGTGAGCCCATCCAATGGGCTACAGTCCTCCACAGACTGCTCCAATGAGGGTCACTTTTTTCATGGGGTGCAGTCCTTCAAGCACAGCCTGCTCCAGCATGGGTCCCCCATGGGGTCACAAGTCCTGTCAGTGAACATGATCCAGTGTGGGCTTCTCTCTCCATAGGGCCACAGGTCCTGGCAGGAGCCTGCTCCAGCACAGGCTTCCCGAGGGGTCACAACCTCCTTTGGGCACCCATCTGCTCTGGCCTGGGGTCCTCCAGAGGCTGCAGATGGATCTCTGCTCCACCACAGACTCCAGTGGGCTACAGGGGGACAGCTGTCGCACAATGGACATCACCACGAGCTGCAGGGGAATCTCTGCTCTGACCTTGGCCAGTGGCACATTCATCTTAGAGCCAGCTGGCATTGGCTCTATTGAACACAGGGGAAGCTTCCAGCAGCTTCTACAGAAGCCACCCCTTTAGCCACTGCCCNCTCCTCTATGGGCTGCGGGTGGATCTCTGCATACCCACGGACCTTAGTGGGCTGAGAGGTGCAGCTGCCTCACCATGATCTGCACCATGGGCTGCAGGGGAATCAGCTCCAGCACCTGGAGCACCTCCTGCCCCTTCTTCTCCACTGACCTTAGTGTCTGTGGAGTTGTTCTTCTCATGTACTCTCATCCCACTCTTCTCTGGCTGCAATTGCATGTGCAATAACTTTTTTCAAAATTCTTAAATCTGTTATCACAGAGGCATTACCACCATTTCTAAAAGGCCATCCCTGACCAGCGGCACATCTGTCTTGGAGCTGACTGAGATTGGCTCTGCTGGACATGGAAGAGACTTCTGGCAATTTCTCACAGACTCCACCCCTATAGCCCCCCCACTGCCTAAACCTGACCATAGAAACCTGATACAAAGGTAGAGAATCCTTCACATTCCTTCCCAGGGAGATGGCAATGACATTGAAGGGAGCTGTCTGTGAATGGGATCTCATGTTTCCAGCATGGCCGTTGAGTCAGCATGGAAGGCCAGTCACAGGTTGGGCCCCTTCCCCACGTTTATCTTCCCCCACCATGCACTTCATTGTTCACTTTAGATCATCTGCCAGATCACCCCTGGGGAGAGCTGTATCCATCAGTCCTCCGTGGGAGTGTTGAGCAGAGTGTGGGCAGTGGCCAATGCCACGTTACTGCAATTCAATGTTGCCAGTTTGTTCTGGGCATCAGATAGACATTGTCCATTCTGTTTATTGTTCCACTGCCCGGTTTAATCTCCTGTATGTCACTCTCTGGTGTCATAGGACCACATGGACAGGACTCCAGGGATTGTGGAGGCGGACGTGCCAACAAATCTATGATGAATTCCTTTTTTTTGGCTCATGTTAACATTTGTTCAGCATTGGTGTGTTTTCCACTGGGTGACTTTCCTCTGTCATAGAAAGATGCCTGCTTCAACTCTCTCTTGCACTTGCGGAGCATAAACTTTATTTTTAAACTAGATTTGAAGGTACTGTGTTATATAGTGGAGAGGCAAGGGGAGAAGGCAGTTGATAGCCTTTTAACAAATGACAGAATCAGACAGAGGTTTTCTCAAGGTTTCTTGAGTCATGTTATCCATCCTGGCCCAAGATAGGGTTAACTGAACCTAAAGCATCCTGGACTGTGTTTGTACAGCCTGTTTGTTCACAAAAACTTTCAGTATTTGGGTTGGCCATCTTTCATAGGTTTTCACTAGCCTTTATTACAGAAAATGTTCTTCATGCCAACTAAAAAGGGAAGGCAAACAGCAGGGCGGCATTGGGCAGTTTAGACTGGAATCTGAAATTTTTAAGCATGAGATTAGTACTTGAGATTAGTACTGAGTTACTTGTTTGGCTGAAATATCATCTTGTTATTATGAATAGAAGCCCAGAGGAGCCCTGGTTGTGGCTGTAGTTAAATCAGCATGAGAGTATCTGGTTGTGGTGGTTGGAAAAACAGTGGGATTCCCCTAGGGCCTGCATGCCATGGCCCTGCAAGGTACACCAGGAAAATGAAGCACCTGTGTGGTCCCTGACATGTAACATGGCACTGCTACCACTCCAGCCCCTTCAGGTGGTGGTGTGGAGCATGCTCTTTCTCTGTGGATGGCCCTTCTTTCCCACCAGCCCCAATTTTAGAAATTAAAATGATGTATCTGCGTTAAACCACCTTCCTCTTGCCCCTCTGTTGTTTCTGCTTTTCTAG
>VYZT01064742.1:22955-45442 GCA_013400735.1 Pomatostomus ruficeps
GGGGGGGGGGTGAGAGGGGAGGTTCTCTAGCACAGCAAGTAAGGGAGTGCCAAACTTTCCTTGAAATGCCAGTGGTGTCTGTGTCTCCAAAGTTGTTAGCTGGACGGAGAAGTCCCAGGAAGTGTTACACAGATTTATGCAGCACTAAACTGCTGAATTTTTCAGGAAGGCAGGAGCTGGAGGATGAGGGTAAACAAGCTCCTCTCTTGTAGTCTGTGTTGTCAGTAAATTTTTTATAGAGTTGAGATTTATTCTAGTGTCAGCCTTGTGTGGTTCTGCATAGTGGGGGCAAGATGGAATAGCCTGTTTAAATAAAATTTTGGCAGTGTGTAAAACCACCCTTCTTTTTTTAATCCTTAATGAGTGTTTTGCCACTATATACTACTCTTTCATTGTTAGCCCCTTTCATGCTGTTCTTCATCACAGTGATCCTATGCATGTTAATTTCTTGTAGAGGGAGAGAGTGGAAGACAAATATTTAGTCAGACATCCCTTTGTTTGGCAATGTACAGAACCGATGTGTCAGTTAAGAGAGAGAAACATTTTAACTACCAGTTCCTTGTTAGGTTTGTTTTTCTAGATATGGTCTTTGCTAGCAGATTGATTTTTTTTTTCCCCCAGAAGGCAGCTAGAGAAAAGCCCACTCAGCCATTAGGGTGCTTGGCATGTTCATTGGCATGTGTGGTGGTACCTTCCCCCTCCACCTGACAGCCTGGACCAGAGGCAGGATCAGGAGCTGCTGGGGAGGGAGGCAGAGCAAAATGTTGATGTGACATCCCCTGGCCACCAAGCAGCAGTGTGTGGTTCCTTCTCACCAACAACTTGAGGCTGTGCAGGGAGTTTCTGCAAGCTGACAATTGTAGAAGTGATTTCTTACAATGTGCAGCTATTTTTCTCATGTACAAAGACAGGCTGAGTAAAAATAAGATGCTTAAGAATTATGGCAAGCCATAGTGCAATGGACAGCTTTTCTTAGTACTTGAAATAATACAGAGGAAAAGCAAAAAGCAGCCAGAACTGTCTGACTGGAGAATCTTCAAACAAGGAGGGATGTTTGTACATAATGAAGTGAATCTGCAATGTCAAATGCAACCAGAGATTTTGAAATGTGTTGTAATGTACTGAGTAAAAATAGGAGATTTTGAAATATTTTCAGTGTAAAGTAGGACTGCATAAGTGTAGACATACTTTATTTCTCAAGAGACTTGAAAAATTATGGCATTTCTTTATGTTTATTTCAGATTCTCTGCAGAGAACTGCTGTAACAGAAGGTAATACATAGTCAAATTAAAGTGGAATTTAGTAAGAAAAATTAGAAACATTGAAAGCAGAAGAGGTTGGTATTTTAGTAAGAAAATCAAAGTACAATACTACCAGAGGCAGATATGATTTCCCTAGAAGGAGAATTTGTTTTTTTAAATGCAAAGGAGAAAATAACTTTAAATTAAAATCAGTATCGTGCAAGGCAGAATTACAAACAGAAAATGGAGGGGAAATATCCTGGTCTGTTGAAATCTAAAGGGAAACTCATTAGCATAACTGGCATTACAGTGATCTTTTAAATTATCCATAGACCTCCATAAACTGAATTATCAGACATGATGTTAACAAGACAAAATGGCATGCTCTGATTAAACTGCATTGGTACTTTCTCTCAGCCCCACCTCCAGAAAATATCTAGTAATAGTGTTAGAAGGTATCCTCAGCAAATGTAAGCAATTCGTTTCCTTGTTTGTGTGATCAGAGGATAAGGTCTCATATTATGTGTGCGTGCAGTGTTTGTGTGCCTATATAAAATAACCATTCCTTTTATATAACATTGATTTTTCTCACAGTTTTATAATGATCACAGCTTTTATCCCGGGCAAAAAACAGTCTGTCTTGCAGAGTCAGACAGAATAACTGTGTCAAATAAGATTTATTTCAAGGAATATAAATGCAACTGCCTTTTCTCACATAAAAGTAAAGGCTTAAGAAAAAAAAGAAAAGAAGCTTTTGCAAACTCCTTGTGCTTGCTTTCTCGCTTGACCAGCTTCAAGCCAGTGAAAGACTCAGTGACTGAAGCAGCTGTGGAGGCTAAATGAAGTTTTTAGGTGAACACTTTAAATTGAAGCTGGCTAGGAGGTTCATGAAATAATTTGAACTCTCAGTGTGTGCATCTGTAGAACATAGGTAATAGTATTTTCCCCACTATCAGCCAGAGTCTGTCTATGAGCCAGGGTCGATACAGGCGTATACCTGTTGTGACACAGACTTATCCACAACCACAACCACTTTGAGGTGCATCGTGTTCCAGTGTGGCCTTGTACATGGGCCACAATCCGTTCCAAAATAAACCTGCTCCCACATGCCTGACCCATAGCTGGAGTCTCTCCAGGGGTGTACCTGCTCTGTCATGGGCTTATCTATAGCCACACACTTTGATGTGCTCCTGCATGTCCTCATGCACAGCCACAGATGCTTCAAGGTGTACATCCTCCAACACAGACTTCCCCTTGGTAGAAGGGGACCACAGGCCCTTCAGAGATGCACCTGCTGTGGCACAGACATAACCATGGGCACAGATGCTTCCAGAGGTACCTGATCTGGTGTGGGCTTGTCCACAGCCAGACTCTTTGAGGCATCTTGCTCCCACATGAACTTAGCCATAGGTCACAGTTCTTGTGACTCGAGCTCTCACTGGAGTTTCAGCCTGTCCAGTACAGCAGTACAGAACCAACAGCGATGCCTTGATGATCTGCTAGTGCATGGCCACTGCTGGGATTAAAATGTTCCCAGGCACAGTACAGTAAGATCATAGGCAGCACAACACTACAGAAAAAGCAGGCACTAACAAATAGTAGAGTCTAATTTTCCGTGAGGCAAGCAAGCCCCGCTGCAAGCACAAGAGTCTGCCGATTAATAGATAAACAGCAATAACAGCCATAAATCCAATCTGGCACATTCCAATCAAATCTGTTGTTATCTTGAACCTTCTGAGCCCCATGTTGGATGCCAAAAAGGACTGTTGTGGTGTAACCCCAGCTGGCAGTTCAGCACCACCCAGCTGCTTGCTCCATCCCACTGTGGGATAGAGGAGAGAATTGGAAGGGTAGATGTGAAAAAACTCATGGGTTGAGATAAAGACAGTTTAATAGGTAAAGAAAAAGCCACACATGCAAGCAAAGCAAAACAAGAAATTCATCCACCCTTTCCCATGGACAGGCAGGTGTTCAGCCACCTCCAGGAAAGCAAGGCTCTATCAAGCATGACAGTTACTTGGAATGACAAATGCCATCACACCAAATGTCCTTCAACTTCCCCCTTCTTGCCCCAGCTTTTATTGCTGAGCAGGACACCATACGGTATGGGATATCTCTGGAGTCAGTTTGGGTCAGCTGTCCCAGCTGTGTCCCCTAACAACAACTTGTGCACCCCCAGCCAACTCGCTGACAGGGCAGCAGGAGAGGCCCAAAGCTCTGATGCTGTGTCAGCACTGTTCAGCAGTACCTAAAATACCCCTGTGTTACAGCACTGTTTTCAGCACAAATCCAAAACACAGACTTGTACTAGCTCCTGTGGAGAAAAGTAACTCTGTCCCAGCCAAATCCAGCATGCATATGTATGTCTGGATTTTCTCAGCTGTATTCTCTAGAAGTCTTGCCACATTTTGAATACTTTATAATGTGCCTGGGATTTAGGGATACCTGATAACCGTAGCCCAGATGCCCCTGCTCCAGCTGCTGCACATCAGCATTTCATAGTAGTCTCATCTGGGACTCTGGATGTAGGAATGGTCTTATTTGAAGCCTTTGAACATGTGTGCTGTGTTGTAGAGCCATGCATTATAAGTTTGACACTTCTGAAAGGTCTTCCGGGTCTCTGCTATCCATGCTGTTTATGCATGTACAAAGGTTCTGATCACTCTCTGAAGCCAAAAGCATGTGCTTTACAGTGCACACACATTCCAGCCTGATAAATGCTGTACGTGGAGGTTGATTTGGTTCCCATGGAGACCTCAGACTTCATTGTCAAGTTTGAGGGTCATATCCAAGCATCGTATTTTTCAGGAATAAAAATGGGATTTTTTCAGGTTTATCTTTAATTTAGTGGGGCATAACAATCCTGCTAGCTGGGCACTCTAGTTAACAATGGAGTTTTCAAAAAAATTGTATTCAACATAGCTTGTACATTTATGTCTGCAACTGAATCATTCTTTCTGGTCAGCACTTTTCAGACCCTTGATCCCTTTTTCTGACATAAAACTGATCTTTCTTTTATGGTAATAAAAAGCATCTTTTCCCTTCTCAGCCTGCCCTAAGTGACCTGTGATTTTCTTGGCCTGGAAAGGAAATACTGAAATAAAAATATGATTCTGTAATGAGTTAATGTGCTGTAGATTCATTAATATTTTTGCAGAAATTATTCTCACTTCATTAGCTTGCTGTCCCCTTACACCCATTTTTATAAGAATTACCATGAAGCCAGAATTTGATTAGTGCTACCTTTGTCAAGTCAAGTTATTAATGATTAGTTAATTCTCTCAAGGAATCTATTTTTACTGTGTCACTATTAATTTTAAGCCATTGAATCTCATGTTTAAACATTTTTAGTACATATTTTTCAATTATGTAGTCACAGTAGAGTAAAAAAAATTAAATACTTCCTTACAGGTGACTTGTGAAGCAGGAATGATTTATGTCTGGTTTTCGCAGCTCCAAAAATAGTGCATAATGTTACATAGTCTATATGATGCAACTCACTAGCAAAACTGCTCTTATATTCTAGTCTTAGCTTTGAATATCACTTCTGTGGAGGAACAGAAACAAGTGACTTCTTACTTAAAAAGGAGACCATTATTTCCTTACTAGTAATGGATGTGCAAAACTATTAAGGTGATTTTCTTGTTGATAATCTAAGTCTTGCCAACATTTTCTCAGCTATTCATAGTGTTTGAAGAGACCTTTTCCTTCCAAAATTTGCAGATGAGAGTACCAATTGAATGACCTGACCTGACCTGGTACATAAAAATAAATGTACTATTCTAAAAATGACTGGAAATGTAAATATGAAGCAGTGGGTACAAGATGTAGGACAAAGTAAAAGGGATAATTACTGGTTGGGTTGTCTTTTTCTTAGATCCTTGTGGAACTACAGTAAAAATAATCGAGTAATATGTGCTTTTTGGAAGTTTTAGACTGCCCTATTTTCACTTTGTATGCTGTACGTGGATGCTGGGAAGAGAGAAAAATAGAGTTCCCTGCAAAATGTGCGTGAGGATACGCGTCAGGTCTCCAGAGAGCGTTTGTAGGGCTGTAAGAACAAACCGCACAGCTTGTGGAGGGACCACGGCTTGTGTCTGAGGGGAATATTTTCATACTGAGCCTTTTCAGCGCAGTGCAGAAATACCAGGAGGGTCTCATGAGGATGCTGTGCAGGTGAGAGCAGCTGGAAGGGCCTGGGCTTGTCACATTAGGGCAGCCACCTGCCAGCCCCCTAAGAGAAGGCACAGTTGCATAGGGAGTATAATGATGTCTGTGGAAGTCTGTGGAAGACCCACTGTCTCTTAGGCAGCCCGACTGAGTAAAATATCTGGAGACAGAGCTCATGATGCCTCAGAAGCACCATCTTCTGCCCTTCCTCTGGTGGCTTTGAAATCTCACCAGAGCTGAAGGCTCCAACTAGGACTCTCTAGAGACGCTGTTTAAGAATGCATAGCTCTCGAGCTCCCTCACTTGGCTCTCTGTCTTTGTATTTTTTAATCTCACACAGACAAATGAAATAAGTAACTAAGGGCTTGCAGGATCAGATCATGAAAGGTTACATGTTGTTTTAGGAGATTGCTTGCTGGTATTGTTAAAAATACTTGTTTTCCAACAGTTTTTCAGGCTTCTCACGTCCTTTCTAGAACCTGTATGCTTACAATTCCACCTCATAATTTTTCATGAATTAGTACTCAATGTTATGATTACATTGCTGGGAAGATTTGCTGGTCTGGTGAGCAGTGACTTTGTAAGTGTTCTCCAGACACAGAGAGTATCATTACTCAGTGGGTTCGGAGGCTGCTGGTATTTCCATTGCTTGTGGACTGTTGATGTCGGATTTTTATATATACCAGCCAAATTAACACAATTCCCTTCTTGCCACAGTTGTACTCCAAGTTCTTATCTAATTTTCTGCACCTACTTTTCTGCATGTTTTTTTGCTACTCACATGCAGTATACCTAGTATGAAATTTCTTTGATTTTGTCAAATTAAACATTAGTTTGTTAGCCTGCTAGATTCCCTGAACAAGTAGTACCTTTGGTGGAATATTTGTTATAGGATAGTGGTTTTTAATTTTTTGGGTTTTTTAGTAAATCCATTAACTAAATCTAGACAAACTTACATTGTGTTGTCACTTTTTGACAGCATGATGCTAAAACCACTGAAACTGGATTGACTGTTTCTGAAGAGTGGTTCCATTACTTAACTGGGCTCTGGAGATTAGATATACTGAATAGCAAATGATCTTCTTTTTTCTTTCTTAATTCATGTCTCTTTCATGGTTAAATAGACTATGTGCTATCGACTGAATTCAGATTCTCTAAGTATTCCCAATATGCTTTTTATCAATAGGTATGCTCTATAAAGTTATCACTGCTTTTTAACTGCTTCATCACTTTCTTCCTGGTTATTAGTTTGGATAAAGTTGTTCCATGTTCAGAATTTTTCTTGATTCTGTCTCCTTTGTAATGGGCTTTGTTTTTTTTCCCTAATCATATATATATATAAAAAATTCTTCTTCCCCTTTCTTAAGGACTAACTCATTTAAGTCTCTCTTTTAATTTCTCTTGTGGCTATTTCAGAATTGTGCGAATCATTGTCTATATAAATTACTGGTTCCCATTTTCAGCAAGGTTTCTTTTTATCCACAAACCTCCAATCAATCTTTCTGAAGCTGAAATGGTCTTGTTGTTGAGCTCTTATAGAATAAAATCCTGCCCCAATTGAATTCAGTGGGAGTTTTGTCATTCATGTCAATTACTTCAATGCTTCACTCACAGTTAACATACATTAGGTTTTAATTATAATGCCTTTTAGGCACCTCCAGCCTTCTTCCTGCTTTATGGCTTTTAATTACTTCCCAGCGAGCACACTATTTACTCCTCTTAATTCCACTCAGCTTGTTGTTTTTTTTTAAAGGATTTTTTTTCTCATTGCTTGTCAGGACACAGGAAAAGGATGACACCTTAGGAAAATAGAAATATAGCCAAAAGGGAATTAAGGTAAATGTTAAGCATTAATCATTCTCTAAAGACAAAATACCAATTAATTTTGATGGGCTTTGTAGGAAACATGGATTTCTGCGTGCCAACCAGCAAAGGAAAGGAGCCTTGCAGTACACAATTATTACATCTTAAGCACAAAGTGATAATGTGTTTAAGAATAAAGAAAGGAAAAAACCCAATTGTCTGTGAGACATCTTGTGGTCCTATGATAAGGAATTTGTAAGATTTTTTGCCCTAGAGATTACATGGTAACAAAAAAGATTGACAGTGATTGCATATCAGAGTAAGACATACTGAATTTATGGTCTTCTGCTGGTAATCAATGTGTTGATAACAATGTCACATGTACTGAAGTACTGCTGTGGCTTTCTAACCTTTATTGACTTGTTTCTTTTTAACTTTTTGAATACTGGTTAGGCAGTTTTGCTTACTGCATTCGTATAAAAATGTCATGTGTCCGAAGAATTTAAGAACACATAAGACTCCCATAATGAAATAAACCTGAATCACTCTGTGAATTTTCTCATGGCTGGTGTACAGTTCTGAAGTTTCAGATTTATTAAGCTAGTAAGAGAAGCAAGATGATTTCCATGTTTATCTGTGCATCTCATGATCACATATGGCTTTTTTCTTCCAAGGGTCGATATTTGTTATTTACTTCAGGTTTGTGTAACACCTTTATGAGTGAGGGCTGGTCTTACTGCTTTCTGTATGCTCTGACCTTCAAAGCTCCTCCCTCTTTACATGAAACAGTACTCTGTTGGGTCATGAAAAGGACAGTAGTAATGGTGCTAAACTTTCTCTGAGCAAGATGATCTAGAAAAAACCAGAACTACTGGGAATAGCAACTCAATATCATTACTTACAGCTTTTTGGTGTGTCTTGGAAAATGTAACTGGTCAGTAGCATCTGGGGAGCAGCTCTATGTGCATCTGCAGGCAGCTGAAGGGGAGATCATCTTACTGCACTACGTGAGTGCATGAGTGTCTTTTGTGGTAGAAGCACATGAAGTGAAATACCACATCATAGATCTAATGCTGAATATGTGAGACTTCAAGTACCAGTGTGTTTCTTCAGGGACAGCATTAAATGAAATTCCTAAGAGCAGAGGAGAAGAATATGTTGCCTGTAAATGTCTAACCAGAAGTAATAGTATTGACTTGTAGTCAGATAATAAGTATACTAGTCCAGTGTGGTGATGTTCTTGTTAGAGAACTGATCAGTTTTGAAAGGTGTTGTCAGGATCAATCCCAAAGAATTGAAGTGCTATCTAAAATCAGCATATATCTTTCAGACTTCTGAATACAACAAAGTAATTCTTGAAAAAAGGGTTCTCGTGTAATAGTGAAAACAACTATCCCCTCTTAGAATTATTTTTTCTCTCAGAAGTATTTCTGATGACTAGACCCGCAGTGTATGCAGCCATTCCATTGTCCTGCATAGCCTGTCCCTGTCCTGGCTGCTGAGTGGAAGTAGAGAAGAAATTAAAATAGTTTTGACAACAAAGAGATGAAGATAGCTAGCTTAGTAGTGGGCTGGGCAAGAGTGCATTCTCATTTATTTCTTACTGAGGCTGGTACTCTCAAGGTCATTAATTTTTTTCACAAAAGAAATCCCCCTTTTGTTTACAGAATTTAGATTTTGACAATCTTGAGCCATCCATCAATGACTTTGCCTCTTAAGTACTAAAACGCCAACATCAATATTCTGAACTTTCTGCTTTTTTTTTGATGTTTTTTCTGATTGGTAACACTATCTGAGTCCTCTCAGTTGAATTCATTTGGCAGTAAATGCTAGAATTATGTAATTGAAGAATTTGTAAATAGCGGTACTTTTCTGACAATTAAGTAATATTATTTCTTATTTCCCATAGTACTGGTAACATTAACTTAACCTCTTCATCCTTCTCTTCAAAACCTAGGAAAGACAATCCTAGTTTGCTTGAGGCCTGTTTCCTGGTACTGAGACCCTTGCAAACAAGTTTGAGCAAAGTATCATGGCAAAGAGATTAATGTTAGCATTGTGGGAATGGATGCTGCTCTTTGAAAGAGGCTCAAACCTTTTCAGATGATGGAACAGGCTGCTACTAGCAGTAGCTCTTTCACAGTGGTTGTAGTGACACTGGAGGTGGACAGACATCCTTAGAGTAGATGCTTCTTTTGGTAATGGTAAGAGCATTTTATTGAGCAGTTGCTTATCCCTACCTCTTACATTCTGTCTGGATTTTTTGCCATCTGCACAAGAAGATTAGTTAAGAGAAGCTTGGACTGTGCTGCTATGACAGGAACTTGCTGCTGCTCTGTGCTCTTTTGGGGAAAGGACTTTCTTTTCCATTGTGGTGCCAGCATGGAGGATGGGACCAAACCCCAAAAGATCTTGTTTGCTTTGAATGTGATGGTTTGTTCTGGAGTGTTTCTCATACAGCTTCTTTGCAATGGGCAAAAATATTTTGTAAAGAAAAAAAAACCCCAAAGCAAAACACAGAAATATTCTCAAGCTAACCCAGCAAAACTCCACCTTGACAGAAAATAATAATGTAGGTCCTATGTACTTAGCTGTAGCTAGTGCTGACTGCTTTGGGAAAACAATTCTGAGGCTTTGAAATTCCTGTGTTTGCTTCTTCTGTGATCTTTCAGTTATCTGTGGTTGCTGTGTGTAGTAAGGCAAGCTGCAGATCCTCTGTCCTGTAAAGATGTGTAGGGGCTTGGGAGAAATAGGAGAAACTTAGAGCCTCTGGATGTTGTTCTTTGCTTTAACGAAGTCATCTGCTCCTCCATCACCAGGTGGTGGGGACTGTGTTCTGCATAGGGCAAGCAAGGGGGAGATTCTAGAATGGTGACTTGTTATTCACAGGTTTTGCATGCACTTTCTAGAGTTTAGGCTAATTGACTTTGTTTCCTTCTCAGACCTGAGGATTTCAGAATACTTTTGAATTAATGGGTTGGCTAGAAGCAGCTTTTAAGAGTGGGGAACAAGTATTTATCAATTACAAAGGAGGAATTTGTTACACAGAGGTGAGAAAGGGCAGGTATAAACTATGTCATTAAGTCTAATCCCCTGTAATCACTGTGAATTATTACAATTATTACAACATATGTCTTGTTCAGGGGTTCCCACAAGAGCTGCCTCATAGAATCTGATGTTTAGAGAACATCTGCTGCACAGATAGTCACATATCATCCATAACAAAGTGAATCCTACTGCTCCGTGACAAATGCTACGACAAGACAAAAGCAGTGAAAGGCCAAAAAGAGAGAACTACAATGTCACAGTAAAGCAAATAAGAGAGATTGAGGGACATGCCCATGTTCTATGTCTCTGAGACGTCAAGTATTTATCCAGCTCAAACTCCCGAGTAATCTCAAGAGGCAATCACGTTGTCAAAAGTCCAGTGGTCTCCACTGATTCTTCTGAAGGAGAAGTTGAAATTCTTTCTGATGTGAAACTCGAGAGTCATTTGAAGTTCCAGTGAGACAGTAGCATCCATGGTACTGGATCCTCTTTCTTGCTTTACCAATGGGTGTAAATTCCGATGCTTCAGAACAAAACCAACGTAAATTAAGCTGTCCATCAAAATGAGTCTGAAGCCTGAGTCACACAAGAGAAGAACCCAACTCCCCTGATGTGCAGTGTTTTAACTTACCACCACCTCTCTGCTAGTATAGCATCCATCTTCATTAGTGTGAGCTATCTGTGGTTGAAAGCTGTCAAAATTATCCAGCAGCACAATTGCATTTGAGAAATTACTAATATCAACTCTTCATACTGTTCTTCCAAGTCTACATCCCTGTTAATGAAATGAGAAAAACTTGTTGGTATGGTCAGCACTTTAGTTTGTTTATTACTTGTTTGCATTTTTTTCCTGAAGTTTGTGAAGCTATATGCACTAAAATCTGCTTGCAGAAATGTATTTTCAAAAAATGACCTACAAGAATATTTTGAAGGAAAGAGCCCATCTGTTGTCATTTTGTGGCGTGATGAGATGGGACACTACTGCCTACATATAATTCCACGTATTGCATGCCATTTAACATAATTCTTGGTTCAGTACCCAATTTTTCTTTTGCACGGTGTTGTGGTTTAGCAATGGTATTCCCTAGTTTGGTGCTCCCAATGAGGCTTTCCAAACCATGTGCCTCCTGCTTGCTCCCCCTCCCCCATCTCCTGTGTTGGGCTGGAGAGGAGAGTTGGAGGCATAAAAGGTGAAGATCAGGAGTTGGGATAAGAAAAATTTACTGGAAACAGCAGTGAGGTAAGAAAACAAACAGCAACAATACTGATGACAGAGGGTGCGAGAAAGAGCGGAATGATTCACACAGAAACCCCCCAGAAACAGACAATATCTGACCACACCCTCCGCCACGCTACGCAGACCTGAAAGAGAGACCCTCTCCATGGAAGACTCCCTTCCCCCCACCTCTGGCAATGGCAAGGTGGTCTAGAATAACCTCTGGGTCCTGGCCATACCCCGTCCTGGCTACTGCAAAAATTAACTCCTTCCTGGCCAGAATCAGGACACATGGAAACAAAATAATATATTAAAAGAAGTCAGTCCTATTTTATCCATTAAGATTCTGAAAAATTAATACATTGAGAATGATTTCTTGTAAAGCATATACTGGGGAGCATATTTCAAATTAAAATAGGTAGTTCTGTGGCCAGATGCAGGCCTCTGTACAATTCTGTTCTTTTAGTAAAAACTAATAAATCCTAAATATATATTCAGAATCTAGGATTTATTTCTGTTTGTCAAGTTAGCAAAACAAAGTTTCCAAGTTGGCAGCAAATCATAGAACTACAGAACAGAATCATTAAGGTTGAAAAAAACTCTCAGGATTGAGTCCAGCTTTTGACCAATCAGCACCTTGTCAACTAGATCATAGCACTAAGTACCATGTCCAGTCTCTTCTTGAACACTGCCAGGGATGGTGAGTCCAGCATCTCCCAGGGCAGTCCATTCCAATGCCAATCAGAAATTCTTCCTGATGTCCAACCTGAACCTCCCCTGGGGCCATTTCCTCCTGTTCCATTGCTAGTTGCCTGGGAGAAGAGGCCAAGCCCCACCTCACTACAACCTCCTTTCAGGTAGTTGTCAAGAGCAATAAGGTCTCCCCTGAACCTCCCTTTTTCCAAGATAAACAATCCCAGCCACTTCTCATAGGACTCACTCTCTAACCCCTTCCCAGCCTTGCTGCCCTTACTTGAACATGCTTCAGCACCTCAATGTCTTTCTTGAAATGAGGAGCTCAGAATCGGACGCAGCACTTGAGGTGCGGCCTCACCAGTGCCAACTAGGTGGGATCATGTTGTAATGAGGTGGCGACTTCTTCCCGTGCTGTACTTAGAAATGACAGCTGAGATATTAGAAATTAAAGGCAAGCATTTGTTCAGGTCCTCAGATGATATTCTGGTATAGGAATAGGAGTTACACTGATGTAAGGTCTCTTATAAGATCTAGGAACAGCTATAATTAGTAAGACTAATTAATTATCTATTCCGTTCCTTTTTCAGTAATGGGAGCTAATCAGGTGTTTTGTGTGTGTTTTTTAGTGTTTGTCATCTTGTTTCTTGTCATATTAATGCCACTCTCTAGTAGGAAGCAAACATTAATTTGTACATAATTTACAGTAGGAAAAGCAGAGGCTTAGGTGGTTAATCAATTTTAGCAGAGGATTTTATCTAAAGCTGTTTGTGGGATTTCCCAGTAGTGAATATGTAGTATATTTTTACTCTCATCTCAGTTGATGCTGCATTAAAAGTGTCCATGAAGAATTATTTTGATGTGTTTAGAAGTCTGACCTAAGGTGCATGAGAGTGCACAGAAGCTTTAAGGACAGTTAATGCTAAATTTACAGAGGCCTTACTATTGTCCAGTTCCAGATGGATAGTCATATACCTCAGTGATTTTAGGGTCCTTAAAGAAATGGTGTTGCCTAGGATACTAAAAAATTATTTAGGAAAATGTTTTGTTCCAGATTTTTAGGAAGAGCCTGGGATTTTCCTTGTCTTTCCCTCTTAAACCATGCTTCTACAACTAACCCATTAGTCATACTGACAGTGTTGTTGCAGGAAAGACAACCCCAGGTGCCACTGGTTCATGAGAGAGAAGTGCTCCTGTTTCCTGTTTGTGTGAGGAGTCACACAGCCTGGTACAGCCTGGGGCCCTGGTGGCCAGATAGGCATGGACTAGCCATGTGCCCTGGCAGCAGGGAAAGCCAGGAGTCTCCTGGGCTGTGTAAGCAAGGGTACAGGCAGCAGGTGAAGGGAAGGCATTATCTACCTCTTCAGCACTGCATCTAGAAACTGCATCCAGTTTTGGGCTACTTAGTGAGAGAAGACAGCGATGAGCTGGAGTGAGTTCAGTGCAGCTCCAGGAAGCTGATCAGGGGCTGGAGCATTTGTCCTGTGAGAAGGTGGGGGAGCTGGGGATATTCAGACTGGAAAAAAGATGACTTCAAGGGGACTTCACAGAAGTCCCCCCCACCCCCTACCTTGGTGAATGACAACCAGGAGACAGACTCAGGCATTTCACAGTGGTGTATGGTGGGAGGAAAAAGAAATACTTAAGTTACAACGTGAGGTGTTCAGACTGGATTTAAGGAAAGGCTGTTCCTGTGAGAACCATCAGGCAGTGAAGCAGGTTGCCTGCACAAGCTGTGCAGTTGCCACCCTTCTCTTCTCTCAGCGAAGTCACTGAAAGGCAGTCTGTGGTTTATTTGATTTTTCACCTGTCAAACACTGCCCATGGCTTCACTCCCTGAGAAATCCATAGGGCTATTTCTTTTGCCTGGGGAACAGAATGTCACCATTTACTGAGAAGAAGTGCAAGGTGGAAAGAGTTTCATTAGAGGGTGTTGAATTTTAGAGTTCCTTCATCACATGTGTCAGATTAATAGGAAGAAAGTGTTTTAAATGGTTGACTTTAATTAGAAGAATGGAGAAGTCTGCCAACAACAATAATCCATTTTTGGTGACCAAGTGTTTAAGTCATTTAGAAGTTATTCCATTTATTCTTAATTATGTTCTCATTTATAGAACTGTAATCTATTTGGAAAAATACCAGTGCTAATGGTATGCTTCACAGAGTATGAATTACTTTGCAAAATATTTAAAATTATTTTTTTCCTCTAGTCTTTCCCTTTTGCTATTACATTCTGTAATGCTTTTAGCATCATTTGATGCATCTAGTCACTGGTAAGTATTTGCATCTGTTACAAAGGCTTCTTTTTACAGTCTCTATATCATTGCCAAGCTGAGACCTTGATCAGCATAAAGCTACAGAGATGCCAATTAATGCTTTTGTCATCTCAAGGGCTGATTACTGTAATTCACTCTTTTAGGGACTTTCAGCCCATACTGTTTTGAAATTGGAGCTGATTCATTATGCTGCCGTGAAGATTCTTTTCAAAATGAGATTATATGAATGTATTATTAAATTTAAAAATCATTGTTTGTAGAAAAATTCATATTAATTATTATATTACATTGGAACAGGCTTCCCAGGGAAGTGTTTGAGTCATCATTCCTGGAGGTATTTAAAAGATGTAGATGTGGCACTTAGGGATGTGGTTTAGTGGTGGAGTGGCAGTATTGGGTTAATGGTTGGACTTGATGATCTTAAAGGTCTTTTCCAGTCTAAATGAGTCTCTGGTTCTGTGTATTTGTGAGATCTTAGACCATTACTATTATAAGCCTGTCATGTGAGTAATCATTTTATAGTTTCTATATATCATGCAATTTACTGCCTACTACCTTGAGGAATCTGTTAAGATTTGTGCATCATCAAGAGAGTAAATTATCCATGGATATTTTCCAAGCTGAATTTCTGTTGTTTTTCAACCAACATGGAAATGCTCTGTATTTACTTGGACATCTGAATTGCAGGTTTTTCTTCTCCTGTTTTTAATTGGCAAGTGTATAACATAGGCTTGAATGAGTCTTCTTGAAAGCTAATTAATCCCAGATATTGAGGTTGACCAAATGACAGTCCAGATTTAATGATAGTTTTGAATATTAGCATTTCATAGAAGATGTTAAAAGTGTCATTTTTACAATTTTTCTCAGCTATTTCAAATTTTGACAGAAAAAGGAGAAATTATTCTCTTTCTGTTAAGCAGGTCTCTTTTTCAGTACTACATAGGTGTGAAAATAATGGTTTTTAGCTTTCCTAAGCAGAATAATCAGAGTGATTTTATCAATATGAGTAATAGTGCTAATTTGTTTATGCATGCCAGTCAGCCCTGTCTCATTAGAAACCTTATGTTAGTAAAGCCTTTTTCCCTCTAAGAGGAAGCCTGAACCTCTAAAAAGTAATTTTGAAATTTTGGTTTCAAAGGAAAAGCAGCTTATGCCTTATATTACAAAACCTAAATGAAAGCTTTCCATTCTAATAGACTCTTGGGTACCTTTTTTTTTTGGTTTGCTGCAACACACAGACCTTGGAAAGGCTCAGAAAATTCACTCCAGTGGAGGCACTGGATCAAACATACTTCTGAGAATTCAGATTCTGGCCTGGAATATAGTATTTCATTTCAGTCTACTATGCCTACAGAAGACATCTTTCCAAAGCATTCTCTTGCTATTTGAAACGTGATATTCTTGAACAAAGAGAAGAATACACAGGCAGATGGTCTCCAGAATATGGGAGCTGAGACCCAGTTTGTGTTGAATAACTATTATCTAGCCTTTATTTCATCAGCCCCAGACGGCATAAAATGAGGAACTAACAGAAAATTTTATCTGTTTACCAAGTCTGTTGCCTGCTAAAGAGAGAAGGAAAAATGTCATAAAATGAGACCCAGAGAAAGGGAGCAGGCTCAGAGCCACACTCAGGTGAGTGTGCTGTACAGGTTTCTCTCTAGGCTAAAGGCTCTGAGACAAGCTAAAGGATTTTCTACATGAGATGCCAAAGCAGCCAAGAAGGACTCTTGTTTAGATCAAACTTTAGTTTGATTTCGTGTAATGAATTACCTTGTTAAAATAAATGCATTCTGTTGTGCAAAGCACTGTAAGAGTCTTCGTTAGTCTGGTAAGATGGGATATATTCCCTCTCCAGGAGTAATTACTATCAGTAAGCAGAGTATAGGCTTTTTCATCTGGATATATGTATATAATCACTTTGTGAGCTGCAGGGAGCTTGGAGCCGGGAAGCATTGCCTTGCTGAGCACTATGGGGCTGCAAGGCTGGGGTAGCTGAGCCTGGCTGCAGGGCAGAGCCAGCTCTGTTCCTGTTTGTCCTGCATGAAGCTGGCAGCAGAGACAAACCCTGAAACACTGCAGTGAGAAAGTCAAAATAACTTACTTCAAACCAGATAATCCTCCCAACACAATAGAAGGATTTTCTTCTTTTTCTGTAAGATTTATTTAAAACTTACCGCAGAAAGCAAAAAGGCTCCTTGGGGGACCCTTTGCCTGGGTGGTTGGTACTTCAGTGATTGCCTGCATTTATATTTCTGGGCTTTAAATTCTTTAGGGTGGAGATCATATTATTTACATTTACTTGAGTGCTGTGTGCTTTTCCTGGAGTTTAATCATATTTGCAAGAAATCATCTCTTCACTAGGGAAGCAACCTACTTTTCAGCCAAGTTAATGTGGAGTTTGGCCTATATAAGAGCGGTGGGATTTGAGCTGAGGACATCATGTTTCGGTCAAGATTTATTATAATGAATTTGTAATATGCATTATTGATTTCAGATCCACATTTGTCATTACCTCTTTTGGAAAGTTAGTGCCTTTTAGTGTTCTTGTTTTATGTTTTCTAATTGTTAATTTAATGGTTTTTAATAGCATTAGAAGTCATGAGAGTTGAGATAAACAAGTTCCTATATGTCAACATCTTGGAAACCCCCCTTTTTTTCATTTAAACAACTGTTAAAAAGGGCAGAATTGAAATGAAAAGAGTTTCTGCACTATAAGGTAATTTTGCTTTGTATTATATACTTGGAAAGCATCAGCCCCAAGTTCTAATCAAACCTATCAGATTTTAAAGCATTTATATTGCTGAAATCTGTTAATGTTCTAAGAAAATTTTGGAAAAAAATTGTATTATACCAAATACCTGACATAATAATATTTATTACTAAATATTTCTTAATTTTCTTCCTTTATTCTATAAATGTAATATAAGAAAGGTAATTTTTTGGCTGAAGTACTGTGGTAATTCTTTGCAAGAAAATTTGGGGGATTTTTCCCACATGAAAAGTGTAGATACTTTAGAATAATAAATTGCTGCACAGATATATACAGGATAATAATTGTAGAACTAGTTGAAACTCGTTTCCTTAAACAGACAATTTGAAGGTCTGTTCAAATAAACTCTTTTTCAAGTCATATTTCTCGCTACTGGCTGACTTTCTAAGCTTCTTAAGCTCTGCTTCAGTTTATTAGGCAGCAATGTGTGTTTCCTGGAACAAAAGCTGTGGGCTGGGCTCCTGCTGACTGTAGTGGTGCATCAGGACAGGCCATTGTCACTGCTTACAGAAGTGAGGCAACTGCAGAGGATTGTGACCATTAACTACTCCTTAGCATATCTCACTTTATACTGTCTAGTCTTGGTAGAGCTCCTATACTGCAGTTTATAGCGTTGAATGAAGGAGATAGGACCTTGCTTTGGTACGCCGAGTCTCCCTGCTCTAAATATTGGAAAAAATATGTTGGGAATTACAACGACAAAAGAAGTGTGTTTGCAGCCACATAACTGCAAGGGAATTCCTCTTCAGTTTACACAGCATCAGTGGTGCTGAGAAACCAGTTTTGTGCTGATAAAGATGATGTTTCCCAGTGGGAAAAAGAGTTAGTGTAGTAATGTGCAACTGCCCCTTGTTGTTGAGATCCCAGGTGACAAGGTCTGGTTCTCTAAGCTGAGGAAGCAAATGTGTCCTGTTTTCTGTTCCACAGACTTCTGTCTCACTAAGAGATTGTTCTTTCATCCTCTTGGTATAGAATAATTTTAGTGTAGTCATTGGTGTCTTTGTAGATCTGATAGGAGTCTGTTGTGTTTCACTCAATGTTGAGATTAATTTAGAACATATTCAGACATCTAGAAAGGTGTAGCATGCAGCAGTGGGTTTCTTTGACATAGGCACTTCCAGCATATGTTATATGAGACTGTTTGACAATATTCAGCTATTAGTTCTATGTGTGAGACCACATTTTAGTCTGAATAGTTGATTTTTAGTCCTTGTGAAAAAGTAGGTCAGCTCTTAGGGACTGGCAAAAGCAGACAAGCTGGATCTCTCCTTGTTCCAGTGTTGGAACAGCATTCTTCGAGGAAAGGGTCTGATGTTTTCCACTTCACTTGAAACTGTTGAATTTTGGGGTATGCAGGGTAGTATAGCTGCTTTTGACTTTGGATCAAACCCAATGAGAGGTCTGAAGTTGTTTCTGTAGAAATCACTCTGAATCATATTGTGAGTCTGAAATCACTGCCAGATTTTCACTGATTCTCCTGGGATCGGCAGCATCCATAGACTTTATTTTGTTTGAAATATTTTTGGAATCGTAGCTATAACTTGTGTATAATTCTTAAATCTTATGTCATTAAATATCTGACGCCTCATAAAGGTCTATAGATCTAATGATTAGAAAAGTTCTGCTATCAAAAATAAAAGCTCTTCAAAATATTTGGTGGGAAGAGTCCATGAAAATTATTATTTTCTGCGTACTTACTGCACTTTGACTCAGTGAAGCAAATAACTATTCCAATGGATAAAATAAATTTTCCAAGCATATACTGAAATATGCATGGAATATGCATGGTATGAGAAAATTTCAGGATTGCATTATTTATTTATGATTTTATTTTCTAAGGAACTCATGTACTACTCATTTGAAAATCTGAATCCTATGGTTGGGGTCTTACCTTTGTATCCCATGAAATGCTTCATTTGCCTTATCTTTCTGTGCGAGTATGAGGCTCACGTGGAGGAACTTCTGATTTATTACCAAAGTTGTCATCTGAGCAGAGGGTATAAGAATGGTCACAGTGTATTGGTGGTATGTACTAAGTGGTTAGCTTATACTTATCTTCCTTGTGTAGAATAATAATTGTGTTACCAAACACAGTTCTGACTGATCTTTAGTAATTTAAAGTTCCTTAACCCTTCTCTTGACACACTTAAATCTTTGGCCAAATATATCTTTGAAATTTGGTAATCTTAAGGGGAATGCCTGATTTCCCTGTTCTCTGACTACTCAGCTGTAAAACAGGATTTACATTTTCTTTGCTTATGAGATGAAGGGACGTGAGAGCATATCATTATTAATTACAGCATTATGCTCAACAGAAGAATGATGAAATCAGACTAATCAACAAATTAGTAAGATCTGTTCATTAAAGCTAGCACTTCAAACACATGATATCGTGTGTGACTGTCACAGCTCTGCTCTCTGTGCCTTCTACTGAACTACTGGATTTGGGTGGTCATTTAAAATTCATCCATGAGTCTTGCTTTATATGAGACCAGCTGTACTGGGGCAGTTCACCCTGGGCTTCCTTGGTGAAT
Source organism: Pomatostomus ruficeps (assembly GCA_013400735.1). Lineage (NCBI taxonomy): Eukaryota > Metazoa > Chordata > Aves > Passeriformes > Timaliidae > Pomatostomus > Pomatostomus ruficeps. Next base: position 42,710 of record VYZT01064742.1, read on the forward strand.
GGACACATGTGGACTGCAGGGAACAGGACAGATTTTCAGAGGTCCTGCCTGCTTAGTAATACCCCTGCAGCTGTCTGCATCCGGGGACTTTTTAAATCAGAGGTTGCATCTTTGTGTTAGATAGACAGTGATAGTTTTCTTGCATGAGCTCATCTAACTGAACCTGTATAAACTTTAGATATCTACATATCCTGTGGCAGTGATTGCCATATTATCTGTCCAAACATTGCTATTTGTATTTGTTTTTAAATTTGTGTGATTTCATCTTATGCTTCTTAATTATCATTCATTATTTATTACGAAAAACCAATGGATGATAATCTCCTCTTCCATGCTACTGCAAGCCCATCAGTCTTATATTTTGATGGTTGTTTTTCATAAAATAATGTATTTAATTCCCACTTTCAGTTTCTCTGGCAAGAGTGAAATGTTCAGGAACTATAAAATACTGTCCTGTTAAGTTGCACAAGTTTTTGACAGAACAGAAGAAAATGCAATTTTAATATTTCAGTAGCGAAAGGAGATAGTTCAAAGAGTGTAGGCAAACAATGATGAGAGTGTGTTGACAGTGCATGAAATCTTTGATGTGGATTCCTTTATAAAATAAAATGACTTTTTGGGGATGAAAAGATGACTGTTAAAAACTCCAGTTATAAGCCCTCATGGGAAAATAAAAGAGTCGTTTTGGTTTTAGCATTACTCCCTAGCTGAAAGAATGATGGATGAATTTTGATGAACATCTTGTAGTGCAAAGGACCGTAACAGAGGCTATCTTGATGCTGGTAATCTATACTGTGTTTTTCTGTTTAGTTATTCACTCCTTGTAGGAAATTAAAATAGCTTAGTGGAAGGGGGTGTTTTAGAAGAAGAGTGTAGAATTCAGGAAACAGGACTGCCAGAATTGATATTTACATGGTTGTGTAATGTTTGTCAAAGAAGAAGAGAGTATTACAGCTTTTTTCTGTGTCCCACTAAAGAATGGTTATCTGGAGAGCGGAAGCCATGGACTTCTTATTTGTTACACAGGCCTGAGGCACAAAGGAGGAATGAAAGTGCTCAGTTTGATTCCATCTTATAGACACAGTTCTGCTCAGGTTTAATTGTTCTACGTGCTGTAAGAACACGAGCAAATGCTCTGTCTTGAAAAAGTTGAGGCTAAGTCTTCTGCAATTCATGAGAGGAACAGAGGCACTGAAAGCTGCCTGCTGCTCACTGAGGCCCTGGATGAGGTCTTGCTGTGGAGATCATGGCCTGCGTGGAACCTTCCTAGCAGGCTTTGAAGGGACAGCTAAGTGGCTTCCTGTCTTCTCAGCTACTCATGCTGAGAAGACATGCTTTATCGTAATGAGCAACTGTTTCCTGTAAATAATCTTAAAAGTTTTCCTGTCATTTGGTTGGGGGTCATGATAAAGAGGGAATCAAGTAAATCCTCATCCCAGTCAGATTGTTTCTGGCACTTAACAGTTGATGGATGTTTATGCTTAATTTCACAGAAAGTGAAGTGCTCAAATAATGAACTCTTCTTTACTAAAATAAATAGGCCAGATGCTTGAAAGTGCTTTTATGAAAAACAAATACTTGTTATTAAAATAGCTGGGAGATTATTTCAGTCTTTGACTTGAGTTTTTATTTATGGCTGAGTTCCCCAGATGGAGAACTGTGCTGAATGACTTTCCAATCCTCTGGGAACACCTCTGTAGAAACAAAAGTAAGATATAGGGATAGGCAGATCTCTTTAGAGGATCTGATTTTCTGTACGGAACTCATGAGAAGCCTCCTTGAAATATGGTCAGACATAAGACTTCACAGTGTAGCAGCCACCAAAATCATGTCCCATCCCTTCCAGCTCCAAAGAGGAAATAACTGCCTGAGCAATAATAATGAGTGTTAAGAAAGTGCTCTTGGGAAGATAGCCCAGGTTTTGTTTTGCTTACAGGTAGGTACCCACCAGGAGTGTGTAAGAAGGTACTGCAAGCGTAAGTGAGATATTTAAGTGGTAGTCTCTTCAAAATAATAGAAGTGTTTGTCCCCCAAAATTCACTGCAAATCTCTAGAATTTAACTTGTGAAGATGCCATTTCCATTACATAATCATTATTTTGTTATCACCTACTTGGTTTTTGCCCCTAAATGTTACTTAACATCTCTAGGATATGGCTGATGCAAACAGTGAGCAAGTTTTGCACAGTGTCAAGCACAGACAAGCCCTAAGCAAGGTATCACTCAGTGTGATGTCTTTGTTTGCCTGAGTTCTTTAGACAATGCCAGCCCTTCAGCAAACATCTCAGAACAAACACAAGGGCTGCAGGGAGCCCAGCATTTGATATTTCTAATGTTAAAAACAAGAACATATACCATTTTTATCTCTTGTAAATCTACTTTGCAGCAGACTTAATTTACCCCTATAAATGAGTTTGATTTTCTTTTCTTGGTTTCTCAAGAAATTTACAATGCATCACATTTATATCATAACACAATTTGAAGATTATATATTGGTGATAGGTACATGGTCCATCTTTGTTAACATCATACTTGAGTGTTTAAAAATTTTACTTTATACTGTAAGGTGATTACTTGTCTTACTGTGTTTTCCAGTTTTATGAATGTGGTGTTCATAGAATAAGACTGACTGGATCTCCTAAGGTCCTGTGGGAAACTTGTAGAAGTCTAGAGAACTGAGGCAGATTTTTCTAAATTTGGAACTTTTGGCCTGTAGTAGTGACCCAACCAGCTG
>VYZT01064744.1:0-10096 GCA_013400735.1 Pomatostomus ruficeps
GAGTGTATTGATGACATTTGCTGGCATTTTCATTGATGACATTTGCTGGTATTTTCACTTCAGAGAGACACAGATGTGTTTGTTTCTTGAGTTTGTTGAATTCTTCTCTGCTGATGTGACTTTGTGGTCTATCTGTTTCTTTCACTGACTCATGATCAGGAGAAAGCAATATGCATCATACAGCTATGTTATCAGAGTTAGAGTTTACAGATTAATACTGACTCATCAATTGGACAAATAGCAAAACTTTTCCCAATCTATTAATTTTTTTTTATATGCATGCATATTCTGAGAAAAAATGTGTGTCTGTTGTTTCTTCTGAATCAGCTCAGAATATGCTGGCATTTCTGCTGTGTTTCTTTGACCTGGACTTTTACCTGCACTGGAGTTTTTCTTTTAGGCTCAAGGCAAATAATCATTTTTTCATAGCTGTACTCTATGTTAATAATCACAGACATATGTGAGACCTAAAAGAATGACTGAATCCTTTTTGAATCCTCGGTACATCCTATGCACTCAAAATGTGTATGCATCACTTGAGATAGGTTGGTGACAGGCAGCACAGGTACAAGCCCAAGGTGATCATCATCAGTCAGGAGCTCCTGCAGGAAAGCAGAGCTCTGAACAAATTGTAAAAAATTAGAGGTAGTGGGCTTCTGCAGAACTTCCATTTTTTTCCCCAAGTTCAAAATTCAAAGGTAATTATTTGCCCTTCTGTGCTGGTTTTGACTGGGACAGAGGTTTGTTTTCCCCATATTAGCTTGTAGGGAACTATGTTTTGGATTTGTGCTGAAAACTCGGGGATGTTTTCATTACTGCTGAGCCGGGCAACCAAGGCCTTTTCTGTCTCTCACTCCACCCACTCCACCAGCAAGGAGGTTGGGTGTGCACAAGGAGCTGGGAGGGGACACAGCCAGGAAAGCTGACCCCAAGTTACCAAAGGAATATTCCAGATTATATGCCATCATGCTAAGTATATAAAGGGGGAAGAAGGAGGAAGGGAGTTGATGTTTTGGAGTGATATGCTTTGTCCTCCCAAGTCACTGTTACCTGTGATGGGGTCCTGCTCTCCTGGGGATGGCTGAACAGCTGTCCAACCATGAGAATTATTCCTATTTTTACTTTCCTTGTATGTGCACCTTTTGCTTTTACCAGCTGTCTTTATCTCAAGCCATGAGTTTTCTCACTTTTATTCTTGTTATTCTCTCTCCCATCCCAGGTGAGCAAGGCTGAGTGGGGCCTATTGATGGCAGAGGTAAAACCATGACAGATCCAGGCCATCAGCTGGCCACTGTCTATTTGCCAGCAGGGAGGTAAACTCTCTATATCACCAGTGCCTTCCCAGGCACACATGACTTGATTCTACTTTCCCCCTTATCTCTCATTCCCTCCTCAACCTTTTGCTTTCCTCATGACCACTCCAGCTTTTCTGCTTTTTGACCTTCCAAACCTGTCTGTGAAGTCCTTGTCCCTCTAACCTGACCTGTGCCAGTGGTGGGAAAATAGTTCTGTGAGTCCTTCCTCCCTCCACACTTTGACAGGCTTTCTGATGAGGAAATGTAGTTGGGGAGTAAAGTAGCATTTCAGCCTTCTCTCACAACAAAGTAACATAAAGCTGACAGGCCTCTCTGGTCTCCCATGCAATTGTGGAATAAGGCCCAACTCTTCCTATCCCCATACTTTCACACTGAAAGGAAGAGAGACCGAATAGCCAGTTGGAGAGCTGCTGAAAAAGGAAGGTCCTGCTCTTTCATGTAACCTCACACCCTCCACAGTTCTCAAAAATAAGTCTTCTCTATGTATCAGAGTCTCTCTGTTTTCAATACCTGATTTATTTCTCTTAGTCAGAGCTGCAGGATACTAGATTCATGTCTTGAGTCCAAATCCATGCCATCTTTATGTCATGAAACTTTATTAGATATTTCTGATGTCATAAGATATCACTCCCTCAGACTCTTCCCTCACCTTGATTATATGTATGAAATCTCTACAGCATAGCCACTGGTAATAAAGCAATTAAGCAAGAAAGAGCCCCAAGAGAGGTCTTTGTCATGTAAGAAAGTACATGGGTGTGTCCTTGTCAATGCACACACACATAAATAGGGATACATGTAAATGCAATGTCTGGATGCTGAGAAAGCAGCAGAATGGTTTGTCTTACCAGGACTGCACAGCATGTGACAACTGGGCTGAAAAAGAATGCATGAATTTTTAAAAATACTTAACTACTGCAATAGCCTGATGAAACCCATGTGGAGCTTCTGCCTGCCCAGCCTTTTGGTGAAGAAAAAGGTTAAAATTTTGCTTACATTCACTGTGAAAAATGACTCAACAAAAACTTATAACTTTTGAACTAAGGGGTACCATAATGTTAGCTCCTTCCTCTCTGAAAGAAAAGTCTTCCATCTTGGTTGTAGATGCCACACTCTTGGAAACATTCGGATGGAGTTTGGATGGGGCTCTGAGCAACCTGATCTACTCGATATCCCTGCTCATTACAGGGGAATTGGACTAGAGGAATTTTATAGTTCCCTTTCCACCCAAACTGTTCTATGATTCTATGAAAAAAATGTGGTGTTTGCACCTGTATATCTTCATGCATAACTGATTGAAGGTAGAAAATTTAGCTTCTTATACTTTATTAAAGCATAATGATACAGTTTCTTGTGCGATGAGGACCTTAAAGCAATGTTCAGGAGTCTGTAAGACCCTTACCCTTTTTCCTTATCAGACCAGGTTGTGCTGTAACAACTGTATTTTCTGTTTTAGAGAAAGACAATGAGAAGTGTCATTTATCAGCAAGAGATGCTTCAGAAGTTTACTACCAAACTTTTGCCATTGGGATCTAGATTTGAGGGAGTGATAGCACTTTTTCTTCTTTTATGAAGATGTATATTGACTAGTCTGCATGTTAAAAAGCAGATATTCTTGGGACAGAAGATTTTCAGGTACATTTATATGGTTACACTTCTCTTACCATCTCATCTCCTCTGTGATGCTGCCAAACAAAGTTAATATAGTTATTATTCTCTTTTGTGTAAAACATGGAGATATTTTTCTATTATTTATAGGAGTGCACCACGACTCATTTGTTTAGCAGAACACATGAAAAACTGCACAAAAACAAAATTTATGGAAGGTTGTACCAACATATGAAAAAAACAGTTATCAGAGTCCAAACTATCTGAGCCTAATAGTATTTTGCTCACGTTTGTTTCACATGCTGCATTTGTTTCCCAGTGTGATAAGAAAAGCACAAAATTCTTTGATCTCTTCAGAGACCAGGCTCTAGCCTGCTGTTACAGCTGATACTGAGACAGACCAGACCAAAAGAGAAGGTTATGTTGGAGAAGATCTAGGTGTTTGGTAAAGCTGTCTAGGCTCTTCAGAGCACTGGTATCAGTTTCAGTTGTCAAACATACAGAAGTCTGAAGATGCCATACCATTAAAAATCATTATTCAGTTCCTTGCTGTAAAGTACTAAGATTTTTGCCTCTTAATTTTACTTAGAACTTTGTAATGCTTGTTTCAGAGCATGACATTTGGCATAATGGGAATTGAGTTCAAATTTGAATTTGAAATATTTTTGAAACTGGTCTGAGAATTGACTGTCTGAGAAAGAAATTATTCATTATTATATTCTCCAGAGCCCATGATGTTAATGTCATGGTGACCTAGGCTGCACCAGGTGCTAGTTGGTGTTTCCCACAGATTTACGTGTTGATAATTTGATGAGATGTTGAGTTGTATTGAGTTTTGATTATGAAGGTAGGCTGAGAGAGTTAGGATTGTTCAGTATGAACAACAAAATGCTCCAGCAAGACCTTATATCACCTTCCAGTACCTGAAGGGACCTACAAGGAAGTCAGAGAGGGACTTTGACAAGGGCATGTAGTGATAGAACAAGGGTGAATGGCTTTAAACTCTCAGAGGGTGGGTTTAGATCAGATAACAGGAAGAAATTCTTTGCTGTGAGGGTGGTGAGGCACTGGAACAAGCTACAAAGAAAAGCTGTGGATGCCCCATCCCTGGAAATGTTCAAGATCAAGGTGGGTGGGGCTTTGAGCAATCTGGTCTAGTGGAAGTTGTCCCTGCCCATGGCAAGGGGTTGGAATGATATGGTCTCCAAGTTCCCTTTGAACCCAAACCATTGTCTTGTTCTATGATTCAAAGTATTAAGAACTTTCACATGCGCAACACATAACTGTTAACAGACCTTTTCCCTTAATTTTAGTTTGACTGTCTCATAGCTATTCTGCAAAATGATGCAAGTCTATCACTCCTCATTTCTACTCTGCTGTTTAATTTCCAGAATTTGTCATTGTGACACTGCGTCCCAGTCGCCCATGGGTTATGTTTCACGAACATGTCTTAAGCTACCCTGAAGATCCTAATTCCCACTTCCTTTTACTCCACTAGCTGTTAATCAGCATTGTGAGAGGAATCACAGCTTACAGAATCGACCCCAGCTTGACATATTATTTTTCACAGAGCTTCCTCCAAATTTATTTCCTCATCAGTTCACTGTAAACACTCTTGTAAGAAATGTCTTTAGATGTTTGTGTGGTTGTCTTTTTTCGTTGGTTTTGTTTGAGGCTTTCTGGTATGTTTGGTTTTTTACGAATATAATTTTGAGATCTCCAGTGAATCTCTTAGGTAATTTGTTTGTTTCTGCCTGAAGTGAAAATTTTTCCAGCTTCTTCCCACATATTTCCACTGATTTTTCCGTGGAAGTTCCATGAACCTGACTTTTCCCTTACAAGATTAATCAAGCAGACATGCCCTATTAGGTGCAGAGTAAAATCAAGGCATTTATGGTAGCCTCTGTATTCCAATCAGTAACAACTTTCAGAAACTGTGTTGTGAAATCAGTAATTAAAATATTAGAGTTTAATTTTATTTTTGTAGTTCTGGCTAAATTTTTTAAGATAATGCAAATGAAATATGGTTCAGGATTGCACAGGGTAGAAAATGTTGCTTCTTCTTGCTCTGTTCAAGAAAAAGTGGTCTCTGACTTTCTCTTTTCCAGACTTCATGACATATATTACAATAACTTTTATTTTGTTACTGTGATATGAAATTTTCATCATCTGTTCTTACAGTTTATACCATAAGAATTCTTTTCCTCTCTATTTTCCACACAAACCATGTAACCATGATCTTGATGACTGACCTGGAAAATGAGTTATGTCACTTTCTCCTTTCTTGAAATTTGGACCCCTGTTTGTCTACTTCTCAAGTAGCCATACTAATTATGGTCTGCTAATCTAGACAACTGTAAAATCAATTGCCTAGGTACTCTTAGCAAATGATCAAGAATATTCATTTTGGGTATTCAGGAGTAAAACCCCACAATGCAAGAGGATCAAGACTTTAAGCTTGATCCTGTCATCAAACAGGCTTCAAACTCCAACTGCAGATTTATGCCCAAAACTGCTCTTGCTTCAAAGCTTATATTAAACTTTGCCTCAATTAGACTCTGTTTGAAAAGTAGCTCCAACTATAACCATTACTCCAAATTAGCATTCAAGTGTCACTAGGTCCTCAGTAGAAAATAATCTAAACTTCTGTGAGCAAAGACAGTCTTTCATGGCCAGCAAACACACTTGCATAATTTTACAGTGGGAAATATTAATCTGTGTTTATTCCTTTTTTCAGTGACAATGGATTACTATCATTATTACAAAGATTTTTTTCTGCAGTGCTATGAATGTCACTCCATCATTCAGATGCAGCCCAGAAAGCCAAGAGTGTCCTGGGCTGCATCCAAAGCCCCGTGGGCAGCAGGGGAGGGAGGGGATTCTGCCCCTCTGCCCCGCTCTGCTGAGACCCCACCTGCAGAGCTGCCTCCAGCTCTGGGGTCCCAGCACAGGAAGGACATGGAGCTGTTGGAGAGAGGCCAGAGGAGAGCCACTAAGTTGATCAGAGGGATGGAGTAACTCTGCTATGGGGAAAGGCTGAGAGAGTTGGGACTGTTCTGCCTGGAACAGAGAAGGCTTTAGGATGACCTAATTGTGGCCTTCCAGTCCCTGAAAGCAGCCTGCAAGAAAAATTAAGGGGGACTTTTTACAATGGCATGTAGTGACAGGACAAGGAGAAATTGCTTCAAACTGAAAGAAAGTATATTAGATATTAAGAAGATATTTTTTGTGAGTGGTGAGGCACTGGCACAGGTTGCCCAGGGGAGCTCTGGATGCCCCATCACTGGAAGTGCTCAAGGCCAGGCTGGATGGAGCTCTGAGCAACCTGGTCTAGTGGAAGGTTTCAACAAGATGATCTTTAAGGTCCCTTCCAACCTTCTGTGATTTTAGCAAATGAAGTCAATGATTAAGATGATCAATACATAATAATCATCAGTCCACATAAATGAAAATAAACCATCCAAGGCTTGAAGAGGACCCTCACAATTTCCTGTTGCTCAAGTATGGCTATGCTATGGCTACCGGTCAAGAAAACCCACAACAGTGTCAGCTTTGCATTGTGCCTATCCTAATAAGCATCCCAAAAGGTGGCATTTCAGTGCTATTTCTAGAAGTCTGCTAGAACTGTGCATGGAGTCCCACAGCTTTGAAAGAGATTGGCTTTCTGGCTTTCACCTCGAATAACTTGGAGGCTTGTACACCAAATACCCATATAGCAGCAGTGTAATCATAGCTGCTCAGCAATACACAGTCATACCCACTGTAGTGTGGCTCTCTTCATGAAGTACTCATCTCAGAAGTACTCTTTGTGAAAGTACTCATTTGTTTCCTATTTGATTTAAATAGTAGTAGCTGCCAAGTGTTGAAGTACTTGAAATTAAAAAAAAAAAAAAAAACACAACAAACTAGAGTGCCAAGTAGTTCTTCAATAGTTTTGGACTTTTAAGCAGAATGTTATTGAAGGTCAGGAATACTTTGTGTTTTAAGAATGTTTTCTCATGGTTCAACCAGCAGAAAAATTTGTTTGCCTGCCTTATTCTACTTTACACAGGTTTTTTAATCTTTTTTCGTCTTTTTTTCATTTTTATCAACAGCCTCGCTACTCTTTCTTAACATGTTGCTCTCTCTGTCCTAGTTGAGTGGGCAGTACTACAGTCCTAAAGTTAGTTCTTTCCTGTTCAGGCGTAGGATTTTAATCTACTGGGATTTGCTATTACCAATATGAAATACCTCTCTGTGGTGTATTTCTTCACATGATGGAGAGTAGCTGCTCCAAGAATTTGCACAGTCTGGCAGCTCTGGGCAGTCTGAGACCTACCTTAATGGTTTCATGATGACTCCACGTCTTACTCAGAGTTTCTGAGATCTCAGTTTTCCTATGTCCTCTTCTAAAACTACGCCCTGATTCACTGAAAAGAGAGCTAAGAGATTCAGTTGTAGACAAAGCAGGAAGTTTGACAAACTGTGACAGGCCACATAAAGAATTATTTCATTCTCATGGGGTTTCATATTTTTGAGAAAATGCTCTAGCAATGGGATACTCCAGTTGTTCCCGTGCCACCTGATTAACAATGAAAATATCACATTGGATTATGACGCGGGGACTGAAATTTCAGACACTGTAAGTTGTTATCTCTTGAATCAACTTGTCAGAGAACTGACAAAAGGAAAAAACACAGTTGATTAGCTGCAGAAAATCCAAGCAACCTAGCTCAATCCATAAGCCTTAGACATCCGTAGAACTGACCACAAGGTGCTCAAGAGCAGTATTCTTACAGAAGGGGAAGAAAACCCCTGAAGAATTAGTATTTTCTTTAAATGGGCCAGGTGTGGGTGCACTGATCAACATAAGAATAATGAAACTTGTTAGAGGGAGTTTGGGAATAATAGGTCAAAATATAAAACATTTGCAAGCATTATAGATATGTTATTTACTAAACCAAGTAAATGTTTATGGCAGATGAGTGGGCACGGTAAAGCCAACACATGCACACACACAAAAAGTAACTGGATTCCACAGCAGAATGATGGTTATCCAGTTCTAAGACATGGAATTTTTTAACACAGGAGTCAAGCACAAATGAAACCTAGAGACACCAATGAATTTTTGAGAAATTAGACATAAAACCACTACAGGGCAGATAAAGAGAAGAAATACCTAAAGACAAGAAACAAAATAATGAGTGTATTTTTGCTTATTCTGGGAGCTAACACCATGCCAAGGAAGCTATGGAGTTAACAGACAAAAAAAAAAAAGTAAAGGAATGCTCTAGTAAAAGAAATAGCTATAGCGGTAAAGTGTTGCATTGCTGCGTTTTATCTCTTTAGACACGAGAAGTCTAAAGAGTTGGCTGAGAATAAAATTTTGGTTTTCTCAGAAAATTGCATTGAATGAGACATGAACAGCAAAAAAGATTTCAGGTCAAGCTTGAAAAGAACAAGATGTGAAATTGCTGAGATGGCAGCAGTGGTGTGGAAGTGCTGGTAAATATGCCCTGGCAGAGAAGGACTGGCTGGTGTCAAGTGTGGCCCCAGATTCTCAGTGGGTGTCCAGGAGTAGACCAGAAATCAAGGTCTGATTGCAGTGCCGGGTAAATGTATGACTACAGCAATGAAAAAGAGAATCTGCAGATAGCAGAGACAGATGTCACACTCAGGAAGAATATGCATTGGTTTTCTAGGAGACTGTACATCATCAGCATTACTAGTTTACTCTGAAACAATTGGATGTGTAAGGTGAGTCAGTCATACATCATAGTCAGAATTACAAGAAGCTTTTGACAAGGTCTCCCATGAAAGTTCAGTCTCTTAAAGAAACTAAATTGTTGTGGGAGGGTAAGGTTGACTAACAACCAGCTAAATGTTGAGAAATAAATGGTAGAAATAAATTGTGAGATTTCCCAGTTGTTTCAAGGACATTGTCAGCAAGTCTCACAAGAATCAATGTTGACCCTCTTATATGTGTCCTAGAAGAAAGAGTTGAACAGTGAGATGACAACTTTTGCAAATGGTATATAAAAAAATTGACATTTTTCAGAGAAATTTCTGGTAGCTAATCTTATTCTATAATTTGCACAGTATGGACTGACAGAGAGCTAAAATGGCATTCAATAGTGACAAATGAAACATAATGTGAAGAATATGCGAATGAACATAATGTGAATGTATATGTGAAATAATGGCCCTTCCTGTGTTTTCTAAGTTAGGTATAATTGTTCAGGTCATAGATGTTAGAGCCATTAGTTCCATATGCAGAAACATCCAAAAAAAGGCAAATAAAATACTGGAACCCATTAAGAAGGCAATATTTATGGATAATGTCTTTTAACAGATCATATGGTTTTAATCTAAAACCTTTCTTTGGTGTTATGGTTGCAATATTATTCCTACAGTTATATGAATTAGAGAAGAGCTGAAAACAAAAATGATACTACAATTGTGTAGATTTACGTATTTCAATATCAAGGGCAGTTCTGATTCTTTCATATAAAATAAAGACAAATCAGAAATGAAAAGAGGATAGAATCTCTGTGACAGGACACTTAGGAGCTCTTCCACCAGCAAGACGTAACTGTGGATGGGGACTTGTAAAATTTCCAATGGACAGGAAAAGGGGTGACTAGGCAATGAATAGTCACTGTTTCTCGGGACAAAAGGCACGTGAAACTCTTAGACATCAGATTTAAACCAGACCATGGAAGCATTTTCCTGTAGAATTCATCATCAAGCTGTGGCATAAATCATCATACAAGCCATGGAAACAAAATATTTGAATGAAATCAGGCAGGGCTTAGACCAGCTCATGCTGGGTAGGTCCACTGAGGGCCACTGAATGCCACTGATGGAAAGCTACCTCCAGCTGAAGAAATTCTTGAACCACTGACATCAAGAAACTGTGTTAGGCTAGGCAGCATTCATTTTCCACATGACCCATTTCTAGTACTCTTTTCCAAAGTAGAAAGGATAAGAGAATGAGACAGGATAATAGAATAATTGCAGAGTTATGGGCCTTGGTCTTGATTCTCTGTTCTCCTGTGTCTGTTTCAGTCCTATGCTGGGCAAAAGCAGAGATTAAGTTTAGTCCTGGCCTCCTTGCTGCACTTGCCAAATGTGGGAGGCTGTTTTGACAAGACCATATTTTAGCTCATGATGGATTGTTGTGGTTTGACCCTGGC
>VYZT01064747.1:0-70143 GCA_013400735.1 Pomatostomus ruficeps
CAGTCTGTTCCAATGATTTACAACCCTTTATGTGAAAAAAGAATTCTTAATATCTAATCTAAACCTCCCCTGGCATATCTTGAGGCCATTTCCTCTTGTTCTGTTAAGATGAAGGAAATGTTCAGGCCTCTTTCTATGGAAAAACATGCCACCATCAGACATTTCTTTACAGCTTCTGCACTCTGAGGTGTGTAAAGCCCTCAGGATATCCTCTCAGACTGATATGACTTGATGTTGACCTTGTTCCCCACTTCTCTCATCTCACACCAGGCTGAATCTGTTGACCTCCACTCGAAGCCCATGCTCCAACCTATGAACTCACCCCAAAGCAAAGCTCATCCAAGCTAGGACATGACCATCACATTCCTTTCTTTCTAAAGTGCGCTCATTTATGTTGCTCTGCTGAACAGCTGAAGGACATGTATTCCCACAGGTTTACCTTTGCCCCACCTCCTTGCTCATCTGCTTCCTCCTTCCCCAGGAGAATGGTGGCAGATGCCCATCTGGGGCTAAAAAGCCCCAGCATCACCAGTTACTCCCCATCAATTTTAACTCCTGAACACTTTTTAGATTGATGACATGAACTGCCACTTCAATAAAACATTAAGAGCTGAGCATCAAAACCCTCCTTTGATTCATGTAACACTCTGATAAGAGAAGCCAAATTTCTAGAGACAGTTCCTGGGGCAGAAGCGGAAATAGAACAAACCAACATTGTCTTCATACAGTGGCATCATGCCAAACCTCTCTAGGCTTTTGGCATCAGAAAAAATTGCCAGCCACCACCAGATTCAGCAGGAATCAAGCTGAAGGTCTCAGTTGTGCAGTCTATCAGCAGTTCAGCTTCTTCAACACCACACCAAGGTTCTGCTAACAGGGTAGTAAAACTATCTCCTGTATGTGAGATTTTATGAAAGGGATGCTTGCTTCAGTCACCACAAACAAGCAGCAGGTGCTAATGACATGCCAGGTTTGACTCATAAACTTCATTAGCCTCTTTACAGAGTTTGTGGTTTGTTTTTCATATTTCTCTTTGTGCACAGCGAAAGAGATCCTCTTTTATTTGTATGCTCCACCTCCAGTACAGTTCCAGCAATAGCTGGAGTTTTAACACCTTTATCACCTCTTTTCTCTTAACAAGAAAGCAAACAAACAAAAGGCCATACACACACATCTTGGATTTTCCCTCCCTAATGGTACATAAACATTTTACTCATCTGCTCCCTGTCTCTTTCAGGTTTTACAACTCAAAACAAGTATTAGCCAACAGTATTTGTTTGTGACTTCCAGTGCCAGTTGTTTTCTTTCTCAAAGATTCAGAGAACCCCCTTGACCCAATCCCGTTAGTGCTGCTCTTAAATTAGCAACTCAGCTGGCTGGTGGGGACCACATTTTGATCACAACACGCACCCCTGTTCCAAGGAGATGGGTGAACCAAGTGTTGCAATAGAATACCCTGGCAACAGGCACAGTGGCAGAAGCTGTCTGAGCCAGCATCAGGATATGGCTGAAAGGGCCTGGAAGCAGTCACATCCCATTTGGCCATTCCCACTACAGGGACAACAACCTCAGGCAGAGCTGCAACAGTCACCCCAGTATCTGCCCAGAACCACAAATTAGTAGCCCAAAATAAAGCTATGAGGAGGCAGTGCCTCTGCATTCGTTCAATTCCTCTGGCTGTCAACCAGCTTGGAGCAAGTCCCACAGGTAGAGAAAACCTAAGAGATTGGAATCAGGCCTCCCATCGGTGAGGCAACCGATTTCACTGGCCTTTTCATCAATCCCTCAGGGCTATTTTCACTCTCTCATGAGAATCTGGGATATAGTTATGTAAAACAGATTCCTCATCCTTAATTAAAATAAAGTTCACATGCACACCCTGCTGAAGGCAGCATTAAAAAAAATTACTTCTATGAGGAATAAGTCACTTATAATTAAAAAAAACCCAACTCATTGTGCACACAAGGGAGTGTCGAACACTTGCCAGCCACCTGGATAATTGCTTCCTATGAAAAACTGCACAGGAGAGCCCTGGGGAAAGGAAGGATCATGCAGAGACTCTTGCAAAGGCAAGAGTCTTGCAAAGTGCAAGTGGGATTTGCCCTGCCTAAAAGCCTGTCACCAAATTCCACCTATTCTGAGGCCACAGTCACCAATTCTCCACTGCACTAGTATGGTCTTTCAACTGTTTTAAAATCAAAGCCCATCCTGTTTAATCAAAAGTTCCCTGGCTGTAAAAACATGAGAGCTGATGGTTCATATTCAGCTTTACCTGCTGACTTTATGATTTAAACCTGTGTTCCTTCCCTTCTTCCTGTATGGAATAGTCTCAACTATTTTAGCTTCTTCTTGGAAGGCAGCCCATTTCTTTGCCATTTCAGCTACCTTTCTGCAGTGCCACTGTGCTCTGCAAGAGATGTGGACACCAGAACTGCGTATCACCCACAACATATGGGAGCATCGAGCATTTATACCAAAGCCAAATGGTATCGTTCATCACTTTCCCAATGAGGATGGTGGCTTTTTAGGTTGCTGCTGCTGTGATGTTTCCCTCTCCGTCATAAAATGTGAAATTGTCCCACATTTTTTACTTCCTATTATTAATGTGGCTTTCAAACCATAAAAAATCCTTTCCTCCAAAGTTATAGGCACTTAAGATGTTGACAGAATTTTTCTGAAAATCCAAATCTATTATATCCACTTTAACCCTTTCTTATTGTCACCCAAGAGAAGTTCATGGGATTGGGCAGCAGAAGTTTCATTTTCAGAGGCCACACTGACTTTCCCAACAGTTAACATTTCTCTACATATTCAGAGATCCTTTCCATTCCTGGTTGCATGACTCTGTTGTGCTGTTCCCAGGATCCCCTCTAGAGCCCTTTTCATAGTTGGGAATCACACTGGCAGCTCCCCAGTCCTCTGGCACAGTGGCTGTCTGTAGTGATAAATTATACAGCTTGGCCAGCAGTTCTGCAGTTTCACATTCAAAACCCTCAGGACTCTTGAATGCCATCCAGCTCTGCTGACTTGTTAACATTTATCTGTCTGGTCTAATTTTTCCTTTTGTAATTATCTCAAGTTAGTTTATCGATCTATGGGCTACAAAAAGCGCACTTAACAGGGGAACATCCCCAGCAACCTCCAGCAGTTAAGGCCCAATATTCTCTGCTAATGCTTTATCATCTTCAAGTAGCTTTTTTAGACCTTTGACATCTAGCACTCCCCAAAATACTCCAATCTTATTGGATTATATCCTCACATATGCAATATTTACATCCTAGTGGATATAAGTGCTGTCCTAACATCTCAGAAGAGCAGTCCCAAGACAGATTGCTTTACCTACCTGCTGTCCTCCTCTTAACAACCTGTACCCTGGAGCAGCTGGCACCCTGCTGTTCCATCCTGGTGAAAGTTTCGGATACCACAAGAGATCATGGAGATTAAACTGTGTCCCCATGGCAGCCAGATGTAAGACAGGGTGAAGACCCAAGCACTAACAATCCAAGTTTGGGACAGGAGACACCAAGCCCTAAAGCAGAGTTTCTATATGGGCTCCTCCTGACCGGGAAGGCCAGCACAAATGGAAAGTAACTTCTGCGTGATGTGATGACATTGATAAATTCCAGCCAATCTGAGGTGCAAACAACTGCAGATTTTAGTGGTTTACCCTGACTGAAGTACTAAAGCAGGACCTTCCTTGCTGTCACATGAAGTTTCTGTTCCTTGCCAGCATGTCCCTGTAACACTCACAAAGTTCCATGAAAATGCTCCTTTTGGATGAGGCTGTGTGAAGCTACCTGCCTGCACAGGCACTGGCAGAGTAGAGACTCAAAGAGTTTCCTTCTTCCACACCCTCCGTTCCTTGGCATTTATACCCTTCAAAAGCCCACAGCAGTCCTGCCCTCCTACTCATTTTATAAAAACTGCACAAGTATACAGCTTTTATCTTCCTCTTGCGTCAATCCCTCCAGCCCCAAAGTCACTTCTGTTGCTTTCCTTCAACTTCCTTCTGTTTATCTACTAGAAAGTAACAAAGATCAAAGGCACCATTACATCACAATAAAAAAAATCCCCCCACCCTTCACACTGATTAGCAACATCAGACCCAATTTTCAGAAAGATATCTGAGAGTTTTTAAAAATACTTTACCAGCTTAGGTGCCAAATCCCAACAGTTTCCGAGGGAATCAAGCGCCCACGCGCTTTCTGGATTCCCACTAGATGCCTACCCACATCTTTTAGTACGTAACCACATGAAACACTACTTTTGTTCTCAAGGTTAGGCTCTTGAGTGCTGCTAAGACAGTCCCTGAATGTTCCCACTGAAACACAAAGGCTACTTAGAGAGTTATGTCTCTTGGTTAGGGAGAAGAAAAAGAAAAAAAAAAGGAAAAGAAAAAGAGGAGGGGGAAAAAAAGAAGAGAAAAAGGAAAAAAAGAAAGAAGAAACCCTCCACAACTTTTGGGTTTTGTTCTTTCATGCCAGGCAGATCTTACCAAATACCTGCTGCACAGTTCCTGCCAGATGAAAGCTTTGTTTTCATCTTGGCCATGAATTCAGAGGCACAGATGTTGCTGAAGTCTTTCTGTACATACTGCAGAGTATTCAGAGATAAAATGAAATTATGCTATATCAGAAATGTATTCTCCTACTCCTCCTGTGCCTGCTGCTTCTCTGTTTGCTCTTTAAACCTATATGACAGAAGTAAGCATATTATTTCTCCAGCATAGTTGTGCTTTACGCTCACTGTGAGCCTTTACTGGCAGTGCTTAGGTGGAAGGTGACAAGGAATCACAGCACCTCCATGAAAAAGCCATCAAACATTTGTACAACTCCTACACTACAGTACTTTGGCTATGAAGTGGAGGACTGCAAGGTAGAAGGAGAACAGCAAAACAGTAGGATTATTTAGTTTTGTGTGACTGGCAGCAGCCTTAGCAACTTAATTCTGCCTTGGAGTAAAAATATAGTTCCAGCTGCACACCAGCAAGAAGTTTGGGCCCAGTTTATAATCACACTTTGAATTCTGAAAAACTTCTCAAGAATACATGTAACAGTTACATGAGACAAGACTTTATACAGGTAGGTGATGGGAAAATCCCAAAAGTGCTCTGCTACACTAACAAATGATCACACTAGGCAAAGCATGGAAGTCCCTACAGCATGGCAGGGATTACAAGCATTATGCCTCAACAAAGAAACAAAGGCGGAATCAGAACAACGAGATGGGGAGAAATACAAGATCCAGTTGTGATTTTTTTTTGTTAGGGTCTTTCTCACAAATACATTTATTAAAGATAGAGAACCAGCTAAAGAAGAGTCAAAATCAAAAGGCTGAGAGAGTTGGTGCTTTTCAGCCTGGAGAAGAGAAGGCTCCAGGGACACTTTAGAGCCCCTTCCAGTACCTAAAGGGGGTTAAGTTAGAGAGGGACTTTTGACAAGGGAGTGGAGTGACAGGGCAAGGAGGGGTGGTCTTAAGTTGAAGGTAGGTTTAGATTTGATATTAGCAAGAAATTCTTTACTATAAAAGTGGAGAGGCACTGGCACAGGTTGTCCAGAGAAGCTGTGGATGGCCCTTCCCTGGAAGTGTTTAAGGCCAGGCTCAATGGGGTTTTGAGTAACCTGGTCTAGTAGAAGGTTCCCTGCACATGGCAGGGGGGTTGAAACGAGATGATCTTTACGGTCATTCCAAAGCAAGCCATTCTGTGATTCTATAAAATCCATTCTGCACTAAGGACTTTCAGATCTGCAGCAAAAGCAGGTCCCACAGGAGCTGACTGGGCAGGTGCTAGAGGGTCAGAGAGCTTGGGGACAGAGGGATATAAGTACAAAATAAGCAAAATAAAAAGCTGTATACAGCAGGTACCACAATGACGCGACAAAAAGGCCTTTACTTGAGCGTCAGATCTGAGGAACAACTAGATCTCACGGGTGTGTCTTACAGACCACACTTCCAGCTTTCAGACCTGCAGGCAGCTCTGTAATCTTTAATACTACACCACAGCTACAGTCACTCATACTGCTTTGCAAAGTTTCCTGCCAGGTCAGCTCACAGCCAAGTGCTGAAAGGGAAAAGCACCCTTGTCTGTGGATGGCTGTATGCCACGATGAGCTCAGCTATGTGAAGCTTCATCCTCCCATCTCAGCTCCTAAGAAACTCAAGTGAAGAGCACACTCTCAGCAGGTGGAGAGAGATCCCTCCTGTCCTTTCATCATGCACTCAGTCTCCAAAAAAATGCAAGTTCAGAATTATACTTTTAATGTTAATTTTGATTTGACCACATCAAAAGGAAAACAGCTGCCAATGGCCACATCCTTGCTTTATAGTTTGGGGGAGGAGGGGAGTGCAAGCTAGTTGTGAGAAAAAAAGCAAAACACAAGCTTCTCATATGCTAGTCAAGAAGAATGTTAAGTCAATCACAGACTCTCCTCCAAAATTTGTAGTTAGTTCATTAGGAATTTAGAGCCCTCATAGAGAGAGTTTTTATGCTGAAACTAGTACAGGTTATGCTATGTAGAGACCCTTTCCCTGCTCACCCCATTCACACCCTGCTGAAAAGAAAAACAACGCTCACAAGAGCTCCAACACAGAAGAGAAGCACATGAATTCATGAGAGAGACAGAGCACAGACATCAGACATGCTCATCACCTTGGGTTTCAGATGATTTACCTATAGCTACATGAAGTGCAGATGGAACAGGGTCTCAAGCCTTCAAAAACACACACGGCTACACCACACATTGGATGAGATCACTTTGTTGACGTCACTGCTCCTCAATGCTGAGCCAAAATAACAGGGTGGGATTCGAAGAGCAACATCATCAGAAACACAAAGCATCCACTGTAACACTAAATTTAAAGCAGGTATGATGTAAAAAGCAGAAAGCCACTTGCTACTCAGGTGAGATTCTTTTAATCTCCATGACCATTACATCCTAAACTGCACATTTACACATTTAATGCTGCCACATGTCAGCATGGGATGAAATGTTTTTGAAACAAACAGAAAAAGCCCAAACAAACATTGTTGGTGGCATTTGGACTAGGTCCCAGGATGAATAAGTATTGGATCAGAAGGCAGGAAGGGCTCCTGCAGGATGTACCTAGTGTTAGAAAGAATTGGCTCTTAAAAAAAACAAAGGTCATCTAGAATAAAATTGATGATGCGAGTTAAGCAAAGAAAAATTATCCTGATGATCATCTAATGAAATGCAGGAGATAAAGGAAATCAAGCTGAGATCATTTCAACATTAGCACTTTTCTAAAGTAGCAAATAACTTTAAAAGAAGTCATTGCCAGAAAGAAAAGACATTTTTGGTCAAAGTAAATGACTAAATTCTTACCATTTTTTACAGCTCATCACATCTGAATGTTTTTCTTTTGCAACTCAAGGACTTTTTTCAGAGACACACAAAACAACTGAAAAGCTGGCACTCTGCAATTTACAAGGTCGCAAGATTTCTGATCTGCCCTTGCAGCTTTCTCCTGCCTTGACACCCCCAAATCCCCTCTTCACAGTGAGTAAATTGGAAACAAGTTTGGGAGAGGGGACTGTTAATGTGAGCTGGCAGGACACTGTTTCAGCAAGTATAACTTGGATGTGAAAGCCAGAAGCCCTACTATGACAGTGCAGTGAGTCACTTGATGACAAGTCACTGAGGCATTTAGAGATGGATTTTGAATTCTAGCAAGTGACACTGTTTTGCCTGCTCGAACTGAAGGATGTGCCTTTATTGAACCTAGAATCCAAACACCGCCTGTGACCGTCTGCCTCCATTTATTTAAAGACAGCCTACACAGAGAAATAGACTGTTGCATATTTTCTGTCTTGCAGGAGAGCCTTGAAGGAATCTTGAGTTGTTTGCTTTCTCTTCTTGAATCAAGTCCTGCTTTTGTCATTTCCAGCCCTACCCTTACCTCCTCAGCCTTTCTAATGAAATCTACAGATTTAAATATTTCCAGATATCGCATCACCAGAACTACCTGCTTGATAGAGGAAGATAATGGGTTTCTTCCCTTATCCAGCCCTCATTCTCCTCCCAAGCCCCAAAGATGATGCTTGTTACTGGGGTGGAGGACAAAATATTTTACCTCCCTGCTGCTCATCCGTGCTTGCCCAGTATCATCAGGATCACAGAAGCATGAGGAATCTGTTTCTCATCAGTGTTAGGAGTGGCCAGGGAAAGAAAAACTAGGCAGGAGATGAACAAGGTTTCTGTAGAAAGGCAAAAAGAAAACCAACAAACTAACAAACAATGCTTTAAGAGATATGATCAAGGAATGGAAGCAGAGAAAAGAAACCAAACAGGAAGAACACAAAAGTTAGTTCCCCCATACACGCTTCAAGTTAAGTTCAGTACTGTTGTCAGGGCTCCAAGAAATGGCAAGAGAGACATTAGTCTGACACTGGAGGTTACAGCTCCAGATAAAATGTCAGTTTAATTTTACTCATACTCTTTAAAATCTGGTTTAGGAACATATGCAAAGGAATTAAAGCAGGCCTGGAAAAGCACTTCCAGTCTCACTTCTTCAGAGTCTTTTGGCAGTGGCCTGGTAGTGGATGAGACTCCTGCTGATTTCTGTGAATATGGTACAGCCTTTTTACTCATTCTCTCTGCTACCAAGGGAGTCAAAATTGCATAGAAGAATTTACAGCGCACACAAACGTAACAGACTGCAATTTTTCCCAGACACCTTATTACCAAGACATATAGGCTGATGCAACAATAAGAAATTTGATGAGCCAGAAATTAAAATGCAGATTTTTATATTAGATTAAGATAACTGTGAGACAATACTTGTTGCTAGTGCTGCAGTTTCCTCTCCTTCCTTCCCTCACAATTTCTCTGGCTTTCCATAAGGCTACTCAGTGAAGATTGCAGTGATTTTGGAGAATTAATTTATAATGCTAGTAACTCACTGGTAAGAGGTAGTAGATACCATCACTTCCTCCCTAAAAATTAGGAACTGGAGGCTCAAACCAAAGCCTCTGTACACTCAAATCTCTTTACTTAAGTCTTCAAGGCACATTTGGATCAAATTTTGTCAATTCTCTCTACAGATAGGAGTGGGAGAAGTTTCTTTTATGACACATATTTCTGCATAGCTTTCACATCTCCAGAATATTGGAGCTTAACAGAAAGCATCAAACACCTTAACACACACCCACAACGTGCATACATTTTACCAAAGAACCTTACCAATGACTTTGGTTATCAGAAAGGGAATGGCTGTGATGAAGGACTATGTGGTGTTATCACCATTTCATTTCTTGGCCTCTCCTTTGAGTTCAGCTCCCAAAGCTTTTTTTGTTATCACCTGTGATCTGCTGTAATCAGGAGACCTGAGAAGCAACACTGAAACTGAACACACACCTTATTCCAAAGTGGGACTGAAGATGAGCACAATGGCAGGGCAAAACAGGGATGTGAACTATAAGCTTGTGGTTAAACAGGGAAGTTAGCTCTCCTGGGCAACGTGGCAAAAAAATTCAATCAAACTTCGTGGAAAAAAGAAATAGCAATGACCACATCCATGAGAAGTGTCATCCACTTAATAGTCATTCCAGGACCTCATTTTGATGACTTTATCTTCCTCCAGCCTCTCTCTCACATGGAAACTGAGTATTCCTAGAGCAATTCCTCATTTCAGCAAGAATTGCCATGAGTCAGGTGGCTCAAACCCTCTCATGCAAAGCCTTTCTTAAAGATATTACTAAAAACAAACAAACAAACCACGCCACAATACTTCAATACTTAGTAAAGCATAGAAATTCATGTTGGAAATCCAGTTCTAAGTCATTTAAGGTTCCATAAGACAATTAGATCTGTAGCCTGAAAAATTGCATTTATTTACTGTGGAGGCCACATGCATATTCCTCAAGAATTAGGAAAAATTTTACTCTCTTCCCTTTCAGGAACAACATGCCCTTTCACATAGTTGTTCCTTGAGTTCCTGAGCTTGAATCAAAGGGTTTCCCCTCTGTATGCTGTATTTTGAAACAGTTTTGTCTGATTTGCTAAAATTGGCCAGTATGTGAATATCTGCCATTTAATTTTTGACCCTACCTAAAACAACATTAGTCCAATTATATACTGATTTAGATCACTCTCAATGAAAGAAACTTTTTAGTACCTAATACTCTACATCTTTCAGTCTATTGAAAACAGTGCCCTAGCAAAACCAATGTTTTACTGAATAAAACACTGACAAACTTGGGCTCTATTAAAAGTTAACACATTCTGTGGTTTGCAGGGGAAAATGACGTTAACATTTGTCTTGTGTGAGGTATTCCTGAAAGGATACGGACATATAAATGGTTCTATTTCCACAAGAACTGCAAAATGTAATGGGACTTTTATAATTGAGTGTCTTATTAATTTTAATGAGCTAATCAATATTGCATTTCGGATCCTGGTGTGTCCGTTTGCTGCTAATCCCTCTTTGTGCTATGCACTCCCTGGTCTTTGCAGCTGTTACCTGACAAATCCACCTTCTATCGTGAAGGGACACGGGAGCTCAGGCTCAGGTGACCAGTTTAATGAGCAAGAAAAGCAGAGGATACAATATGAGCCTGGCTTCCTTTTTTTTGTCCTCTACCCCAACACACACCAGCATTAGAGAGCTCCGTAATAGCCTCAAACACCTCACACAGAGGTGAGCACAGGGCCTTGAGGTGAATTAATCTAACAGCTTCAGTAGTACACAGAGAACTGGGAAAGAGGGGTTGGAATATCCCTCCCTTCTGCTGCTGAAGGGAATCAGCTTTTCCTTTACCCCAAACAAGTCTGAACTCTGGAAATGCATGAATTCCACATTCAGCTGTGACTTCTAGCCTCTCAAAGCATGATTGAAATAAGGCATTCTTGAAATACCTACTAAAGGCAAACCATAGAATGATCTTGGCACAAAGCCTTCAAGTTGAACTTGTTGGCAAAACTGCATAATGTTTACTTATAAATAGCTGGGGAAATTAAATACAAGTTTTACAAAAGGAATCACTTTTCTACTCTTTCCACAGAAGAGTCTGGGTTAAGAGGCTAAGCCACTCTTATTTTAAGATCAGCAGAGAATGTGCATTTGGGAATATGTAGGCACAAATAATAATCTATCTTGTAATTTCTTTATGCTAAATAAGTGACAAAGTATTTTGCATTATACTATATGCAAAAGAGGAATAACACCACTTGATGAAAGCCATTGGTTCAAATAAAAATATTTCTCACTCCAGCTCTTACTTCATGAACATGAACAGAACATCAGCCCTGAGATATGGGCTTTTCCTTGTAAGGGAAGCATCATCTAAAATACTTGTGTGCCACTACAGTCATTAAGAAAGGTGATAGTTCAAAGCCCTACTGATGCTTAGAGAAAATAACTCCAAGTGGTGCTGTGACCTTAGCAAGCCCCTCTGTCAAACTGTGTCCTAACCTTTTGTGTTTGATTTTCCTTCTCTCTGCTGCCATCTGGAAAGTCATCAAGTGCCATCAGCTGCAAACCATGGACAGACACTGTAACTACATGCATCAAGCTCACAAGGGGAGGGGACAAAGCCTTAAGGTAAACTTGGACAACTCCTTCATTCCCAAAACACACACAATATGAATAGCAAATATTTTCCTCTCCTGTTTTCTTTTTAGATTACAGGTGGACAGACTTTATGGAAAAAAAAAAGGCATGACACAAGTCTTACAAGTCTTTATGCCCCACCTGCATGCAGCACATATTCACCACGTGACTTCCTCACAGTGCCACAGCTAAAGGCCCACCTGGATCAAGAATTGTTTGCAGCTAGATGTCATATCCTTCAAGGCAGTCACAATATATTTCGTGCGCTGTCTCTCATATGGTAATTGGGATCACAAAGGGCTACTTTGGTAGAAAATCTTTCTTTCCAGAAAGTACATTTGGTTACTACTTCTGCAGTCTTATGATTTGGCCCAATTTTCACAAATTAGGACCTTTTTACTACACCAGTAACTTTTTTTCTCTTCCTTTTTTTAAACCTAAGATGATACAAGGTTGCCCGATTCAACACCACTTCTGACTTTTGCCAGGAAGTAAGAAACAAAATGGCTTGAAGGCAGTTATGCCTGCTTAGGAGCAAAACAAACTAGCTATATGGCAGGTCCAAAGAGTACAGATTGCAAGAAGGAAAGAAACTATGGAGGGGAAGTTATTGTTTAACCTGCATCTCAGACGACACACAGGAGATTGATAGTGTATGAGTGGAAGCCGAAATACTTGGATTGCCAGGCTGAAAGAGTGTATTAGGACACAAACCAGAACTGAACACTTGGACTTTTTCTTCCAATTCCTCTGGAAATCCACTTCTCAGATGGCTTTTTTTTGTTTCTTTGTTTCCTCTTCACCCATCCCAACAAACAAGGGCTAAAATGAAGAGAACTGGTGAAGGCCACGCTGCCACAGTTCTCTTGCTGATGGATTTGTTAGCAATGCTGCCTGCCTGCATCCCCACAGTGAGAGGAGCCAGTGAAACTCCTCTCAGCTGCTCCAACATGCAACACCACACACACGGGAGACAGAAGAGACCAGCAAGACTACAGGAGGAATCAGTATTTTTAGAGTGCAACTCTCTGACCTATTTTAAAAACACCTGCAGGAGGATGATACAAGGCACATCCTAAAAGGGCCTTTCTCTCTCTGCAGATCACACTGGGAGCTTGGGGAGACATACTTAGCTCAGAGCTCAGTTTTGAGCTTGGAGCACCCACGTTTTCATCAAATGGATCCCATGAAGGGCCCTGAAATTGTGACATGCACCCCACTGTCATGTGCCAAAAAGAAGACAGACTATGGAAGGACCCAAAGAGATTCACAGCTCTGAGGACATGCCTGAGCTGGGATGGGACAAAAGTCAGCTTCCTTTCCTGCACAAAGCGAGGAGCAGTCATCACCACTGGAGCACCGAGCGTTACCCCTCACAGCCACAACATCCACATCTGCACATACTGTGCACAGCTGCACCCAAGTGCAGGAGTTTCAAACTTGAACTTCAGTTTGCATTAAACCTGATTAGTACAAGCAGCATCAGGTACTTTTAACCTATTCATTCCTAAAGAGCATCACATGTCTTAACATCAGATAGGAAGAACTGATCACTGTGACTTCTGTGCCACATCAGTGAGCACTGGCTGACACTCCCAGTTCTGTTGCCACTAAAGGTAACGGACCCAGCCATTCCCATCTCTGGGAACAGGAGTGCAAAACCAGTTCCTCCCAGGTGAGAGCTGTGCAAGTGCATAAGAAGAGTCACACACTGGACTATTTTCTCCATAAAAGCAAGACCTCAGCATCAAGCTTACATTGTCCCCAGTTCCTATACAAGCCAAGGCATCAGGCCGAAAAAATCAGTTCAGCTCCTTGCCAGGTATAGAAAAACACTCTCTGACACAATATAATTCTGGCACACAGTATTATTTTGCCTTCCCATAGAGATAAAAAGTAGGCATCCTTGTACCTGTCAAAGGGCTAATGGCTGACTACGCTTTTAAGAAATATGACTTATTTTTAGTTGTCTGTTTTCAGTCTGTGTCTTGCACCTCCTAACCAACACTGGCCAGTTCCTTTACAAAGTCTATTTGCTTCTGTTATCTGCTGTTAACAGGATGAACTGTGAAACCAGAACACTTTGAGGGTGGAGCTGTGGATCATTTCTGTATTTTTCAACTGAAAAAAGTTTATTTCAGCTCTAGGTTGTTCTGTACACTCTTAAGTATATAAGGAAATTGGACCATAGCAACAAGCTTTTGAAATTACAAAACTTCCCACACTGAGGAAGTGAGACAGGTGCACAAAAGAGAAAAAGAAGGAAAGAAGCCATACTGCAGCTCACTTACATTTATAAAAAGACAAAACACTAGTTAACAAACTAGGTGAAATTCATATATTGGAATCAAAGCTGAGAGAAAAGGTCTCCCTTCACAGACCTGGAAAAGGATAATAGAACAGTTCTTTGACCTCTCAAGCAAAGAGAGCTAGTATCAGTTTTCAATCCAGTGCAAGCAAGGCAGTCAGAAACACAATAAACAAGCAATATATTTTCACTTGTGGCAGTTATATCGGACTTGTCACATATTTCTTCCAATATCCCCATGATGCACAGAAAAGCATGAACTAAAAGCCTCACTTTTCCCTATTCTTTTTTTTTTTCTGAGCAACATCCAGAGCACATAATACTCCCCAAAAACCAGTAAAAGCATTCATGCTACAAGAGCATTTTCCTCTTCAAGTTTATTTTTGGCTTTCATTTCCAAATCAAAGAATGGTAGTTATATCATCCCATTTAAAGATGTGGGTCCTTCCTCACAGGACTCAAAAAAGCTAAAAAATCACCTGGCTTATCATTGTCCAGTCTTAGACTCCAGCTTTGTTATACAGTACAGCTGAGAACAAATTCTGTTCTGTGGCACACTACAGGCAACCCAGAGTTAAACAGAATCGGTATTTAGATGTATTTAAATTCCCACCATACCTTCTGTTCTCTGTGCAGAGATGAGCTTCACTTCTCTGACTTACCCACAAAAAAATGCACAGGGAAAAGCAATTTCCAAGCATCCGGTGAACACACACACACAAACTGTTCCACAAGGAGGAGTTTTTCCAGCCTTACCCTATAAAGCTGAGAGCAAGATCAGCACACCCACACCAAGAGATATTGGAGCAGCAGACAGAAGGATGCTCCCTGCTTGGCCAGGTAATGTGCGCAGCACTAGGAAACTCCAGCTATGGAGAAGGGGGAGATGGTTCAGTGGAAGGAATCCGTGAGCCTCTGGGCAAAGAGTAATCGCGAGCAAAGAAAACAAACATTCTTCCGTCTGTGCCTGACACAGCCATTTCACCCGGCTACAATACCTGCTTTCACTTTGAAAATTAAAATCTCGGCTAACTGAACAGCTTTTATGGTTGTTCTTACACACACTCGTACATATCTCATACTTAATTACCACATAAAGTACACGCCTTACAGCCAGTCGCAAGCAAAGAGACAGGTTTTGACACCTATTTATAAATCTTGCTCCTGAAAAAAAAACTCCTGGAGGCAATGTCAGAATAAGGATCAAGTAATGCTCAGCAGGAGCAGATGCACCGTGACACACATACGGATGGAGGCAGCTATTCCCAACAACCATGAATTTTAAGCCCTCTGGATAACAAAAGCAGCAAGACCAGGGATTGCAGGCATGGGAGAGCTATGGATTGGGGCATTTCCATGCACAGCAGAAGACAGAAGCGCTACTGCCTCTGAAGATTCGTCCTGCTGGTGCTGCCTCTTCCTTCGGGATCCCAGGAGCATTCAAAACCACCCAGAGGTGCCACTCATCTCCGATGTCCCTTCACTGCTACCCACTCCCCAGGCAGAAGCCCCTGCTTTGAAGGAGGCTGGATTAGAGACCACCTGACGTCCCCTCCAAACTGAATTATGCCACGATCCCAAAGTTCAGCTTTGCTTTTAAGTACTTTACTAGCAAAAAGCCACGGTTTCGTACACACGCGGGCGGAAGGGTTAAAAGACAAGTTCCCACCTCTCCATCCCTCCTTCGCCAGTCACACAAAGCCCGAGGCTTCATCACCCCATCGCCCAGCATGGGTCCAGCTCCTCAATGCTTTGTGTTTGCCCAAAGCGCCCGCCCCTCCAGCCGAAACCAGGACGGGGTGCTCGGCAGCAACTGCGGGCTGAGCCCCGATTCCACCCCAGTCTCTGCGCCGGGACCCCAGGCATGCGGCTCCGAAGGGCTCCCCTCTGGCAAAGTACGGGGGGCTGATGACAATTCCCTTTGTTAAATGAATGAGCCGGGGAGGCAGGAGCAGAGATAAAGGAGCGAGAAGTCAGGAAGGGGAAGGCAGGCTCAGCACTCCCCTCTAAAAGAAAATTTAAAAAGAAGGGGGTAAGAGAGGGGCTGAAGAAGAACGAACCCGTCCGCTCAACCCCTGCGCAAACTTCCCGGTTACAAAACAGGCGAGGAAATCCCCTTCCCCAGCGCGGCGGGACTCACCTTCCTTGTCCTGATTTGCAAGAAGGAGCACTCCAGAGGCAANCCCCCGCACCCTGCCCGCCTTGCCGCGGCCATTGGCTCCGGGGGGCCCGCCCCGCAGCCCCTCTGCCGCCAAGGTGGGCAGCCGGGCCCGCCGGGGCGGGGAAGGCAGCGGGGAGGGGCAGGTCCTTCCCGCTGCGCTCGGCGGCGGCCGGGGCGCGGCATCGCAGCCGAGTGGCCCGCGGTGGAAAGTTTTCTCGGGAGGGGGGTGGTACCTTCCCGGCGCAGCAGATCGGGACCCCGGAGCCGGGTGCACCTCGGCGCTGCCTCGGGAAGCCGCGGGCTGTGCTCCGGCCGGGCTGCGGCTGCAGGCGGCTCCCGGAGCCCCGCAGCTCCGCAGGGCGGAGGGCGGGAGCGGCACTGGCCTGCCTGGGACGTGGAAGTCTGTGGCGATCACGCCATCAGCGGAGCTGCCACGCGGGGAGTGGATCGCCGGCAATCCTCCCTTGGCGAGCAGCGCTGCAGTGACTTTATTCTTGCTGCTCGTTTCGCGCTGCGCTATCGCGGTGCCGGCTCCATTGTGCTGAGGATCGTGTGCGTGCAGATCCTAAAAAGGCAAGAATAAAATGGGCTATGCCCTGCTGCTGTGTTGCACAAGCCGAGGCTCCTATACCTTATATTGCCGGGATCCGGGTGTTCCCTCTCCCCGTGATCCAAAGCTTGCTGGAAACTTGTCACCCTAGTTAACAGGAGTTTTCGGCTCTGCGCTTGTGCTCTGCCTGAAGAGAAAAAGAGGAGGGGTTTGGTTGCACGTACAGCGCACGGCTCTCGAGAAGAGAGCACGGGCATGCTGAGGTGTTCTTGGGACGTGCTCTCAGACGTACGAAGGTGAAATGTTCAAATGAAGCAGGTAGATAAAAGCAAAAGGGAGATGAGCTTTATGCCAAGACAGCATGCCCCTATACACGGCAGATTAAGACAGTGCTGCCACAGTCTCGCCCTTCCCCCTTGTACCAACATTTATCAGTTCCCCTGATAACTTTGTTCGGGAGCTAAACCAGCAGAAAATTAACATCGCAAAAGTAAACAAATGGAGGAAGTGAGAACGCGAGTCTGGGACTGATAGGGAGAGTGGGACTGCCACTGAGCTGAATTCAGCCAGCTGAACCTGCTATGGAATTGCACACTTCGAAGCACTTCCCCCTGTCGGATACATTTATAACTGGGTTCAAATCCACGCTCATAGGCAGATTGCGCTAGCTCCCTCAAGCACCGTCTGGCCATAGTCTGGCCTCTGGTTGCAAAATAAAGGTTTTTGTGTAGTTCAGGGTAATATGTATCAGTCACTTCACCTCAAAGTCAGGATCAGACTGTGTCAAGAATCCCACAGATACATGAGAATTTAGAGGATTGCTGCTGGGGGCGGGGGAAACTGAAGCAAAAACTATGCAGCTCAGCTTAAATGCCAGATCCATAAAGGGGGCTCTATCAAATCTGGAGTTAGAACCCAACAGTTACCCTTCAGCCCTGAACTGAGAGATGAAGAGTGACTTCCTTTTGTACCACACTTGAAATCCCAAGGTCTTCTCAGAAACATGGATGCACCCTGATAATTTTAAAAAATAAATTTTGAAGCCAGGAAAGAGATCAGCCCAAAATACTCCATAAACATGCCTTGTTTGACAAGACATTTTGCCAAATGCATTCATTCAACCACATGGATAATGGATGAGGAAGGTAATTGCAGTGGTTGACCTAAGGCCTGGTCCATATACAACTGGTGTACTGCACTCTAGTTGGCCCTGGCGAGGTGCATCTGGAGTGCCGTGACCAGTTCCAGCCTCCACAGTGCAAGGTAGAGACATGGAGCTCCTGAAGTGGGTCCACAAAGAGCTACAATATGATGAGGGAACTGAAACATCTCTCCCAGGAGGAAAGGCTGGGGGAGCTGGGCCTGTTCAGCCTTGACAAGAGATGACTGAGAGGGGACCTCATCAATGTCTGTAAGTATCTCAAGGGAGCGTGCCAAGAGGACGGCTCTGCTCAGTGGTGCCAGGCAATAGGACACCAGGCAACAGGTAGAAACCAATGCACAGGAAGTTCCACCCAAATATGAGGAAGAACTTCTTTGCTGTGCCGGTGACTGAGCATTGGAACAGGTTTCCCATAGAAGTTGTGGAGTCTCCCTCACTGGAGATATTCAAGAATCATCCAGATGCAATCCTGTGCCATGTGCTCTAGGATGACCCTGCTTGAGCAGGGAGGTTGGACCAGATGACCCAATATGGTCCCTTCCAGCCTGACCCATTCTGGATTTTGTGACTCTAAGAACCTTGCTGTGGCTGTATCTGTATAAAGTTACTTAAAGTAGAATGAAATAACCAGGACTTCAATTATAGGTGCTTTTAAATGCACTTTAAACTGAGAAAAGACAATACACAGGTCAACTTAGCTCAGAAATCCTTTCAATTAAACCTTTGTATATTTGCTGCCAGGGGACCTCACCAAAACTTTCAGAATCCTTACATTTTGCCATTTTCCTACTCTGTTGTAATGTGGAATCCTAATGAGATATCCTGAAGGAATATCCAGGAATTATGATACTTAGCGTTTTCTGAATTTACTCGAAGTTCAAGACTCCTTTGTCTGAAACTATTGCTGGATATTTCAGAGGGAGCTCCTAAACAAAAGGAGGAAGATGTCCATGAACAGTGTAAGAATAGGATAGAAAGCTACCACTGCAAACCAGAATCTGGTACTTGAGAAAGGAATGAGTGAAATGTAAATCATTTTATTTGCATTTCTAAGCACTCAGAGCTAAGTGTTCAGGGGTTTTCAGAGAAAGGATCCATCTTGCCTTGTACTCAGGTTAGTCAGGTGGCCCTTTTCCAGTATGGAGGAAAAGAGGGATTTCTTACACCTCAAAAGGATCTCCTGTATTCTGTGGGAAGAAGCCTGGCACCAGGCTCCAGCCCCAAAGACCACCTCTGTTGAACAATCGATTTTACAGTGATAATGTAAGAACTGCATTTTCTCCCCTTCAGACACAGCAGAACGAGCAGTACCACTACCGTAGGGCACAGCCTGATGATTTCTTCTTTGTCAGCAGCACCAGTATCAATAGTTCTTACTCTGCTCTGCATCTCTGTTCCTGAGCTATTCCCTGCACTGTGCCAGCACAGCTATTTGTGCAGCTAGGTGATGGAAGGGATCAAAGAACTGGTCCACCTAGGAGTTTTCCTAGGTGTTTTTAGCCAGATCAATCCCCAGATATCTTGGCTGACACAATGCAGGAGGAACACAAGAGTATGTGAAATCACAGAAGCTGAAGCTTAGCTGAGGGACATTAACTTGTTAGGATGTGCCCACTTAGTCACCTGCATTAACTTGTCCACTCATTTAATCTGCTCAAGCAAACAGAGACAAATTGGACTCAGCCTACATGGAAGAAACCAGAGTTCGTGAATGACTTGAAAACTAATTACAAGTTTCTAGGTCTTAGTAGCAGGGAAAGGAAAAAGACAAAAAGAAAAAAGGAGTCCTATAGTTATACAACACACAATTACAAAGATCCTCAGCCAAAGATGTCACAGTGAAGATGCAGAAAACAGCAAGCACCGGCAAGCAAAACTGAAGGTGATGGTGGGTCAGCACACTACTGCCTGGAGGTTTCTCACCCAGTAAATCAGAAGTCAGTTCAGCAAAGTAATGTTATTATAATGGTGTGAAGTGAAGAAGAAGACAGACTATGATTCATCACTGCCCTACATATCATGTAAGTTTATACAGCTCTGCAAAATATATGTAAAACACTTTCAAATCACAACTATTTCCTTTCCATTTTGTCCAGATAATACAGTACACTAAAGCAGTGAGGAATGTGTTTCTGGACACAAATCTATGATGCACAAATGTTTTTGCTAAACAAACACATAAAAGCATGACAGCAACAATCTTTCATTTCCTCAGTAAGTTTCAGGATGTTTTAGTGCCAGAAAAGCAAAGTAAAAAATAATAAAAGGGCCAGAACACCTGACTAGCACAGAGCAGCATCTGGTTCCTATCTTATATACCCTGATGTTAGACAGTGTGTAATACCCATCACAACAGATGTCAAAATCACTTCCAAAATGTATACAAATAGCACACTACATCTGATGCGTATTTAACAAGGACATGCACCTCCTACCATCCTGTAGAAAGGTTTGCTAAGATTTCTCTGCCTAGAATGAGTTCAAATAAAGGAGCAAGGACCAGGGTCACCATCTTGGCAAAGCTGACTCTGGGTTACACTTTTTTGATCTTAGCACTGAAGTCTAAAATCCAGCTTATGCACAAACATTTCTCAGTATTTGACTATATGCAGGTTTTTTGCTCCGGATAAATGGTTAGAGCATCACACTGTACACATTCCCACTTGCCACTTAGTCCTCCATTTCTGCACTGAGAAGCTCACAGTAAAGGGTCAGAATCTGTCTGGTACAGTTATAACAGTAATTACAACTTGGTATGGTTTTTTTGATGCTTAAATCCCAAATATTTCTAGTTCTTGTTATGGGTTACTTACTTGTTGGTTAAGTTACCCTATAGTTGGTTGAAAACTCAGAGGAACCTTCATGCCATTCCAATTTTAAATAATCTCTTACCGCTTCATTGAAGTCCTGGAATCTTGCAAAACCTCTAGTGATGAATACACTTTCACATTCCAGATCTCCTTTAGCCAGGAAATTGCAGAGAGACAGCTAAGAGCGCTCAGTGCTTTGGTGAACAGTCAGCAAGTCGGGGAATACTAGGGAAGCCACAAATGACTGTTTGATTCTGGAAGCCTTGTGTATCTCTGGAAGTCATAAAATACAGATGGGCAATGGCTTAACAGTGAGGTCAGCTTTTGATTCATTAGCTAACAGTTGAATTTAAGCACATATATCTGACTTTTGAGGCATGCTGCTAATTCAAGCTTAAGAGCAAGGGGAGAGTTTTACCCTGCGCTGTGCATTTCTTTGGAGCTGTACAGAATCCTGGCTTTGGCTTAGATTTTGTATGTTCTCTCAATGATCTAAATAGTTTGTTTTTTTAACAAATATTACTAGGCACTGGTAATCTTAGGTAAAAAACCATATTTAAATGCTGTAAGCTTTTTTTTGTGGTTGGAGATATAAACTTCAAACACATTGGGTCAGTCACTGGAGCTATAAGAATTCACACCACAGGCTGACCATTTGTATGTAAATCCTACGTTGTGTAAGAATCTGTGGAGATGAGTATCATAGCAGAAGAGACTGTTTTCAGATATTAAGAACAGTATTGACGTGTTCCAAAAACAGGAATTAGGTTCAGAATTTCATCTTTCAATCTCCCAACTGCAGTCGTAGCTACAGCTCCCTACATCAAACTTCCCTCTGCCTGCAGTGCAAAAAACCCCATCCCTGTCTGCCCCTATTCTTCTCCAGTTGTTTCAAGAAACATCCACTCATTTCTACTTCCTCTCTTTTCTCCTTCCTTCTGCCTCCTAGCCTTATTTAATCATTCACCTCACTTTGAAAGTTCCTTTCCTCCTTGATCCCACCAGTCAACCTAAGGCAAGGATGTGAATACAGTCTGGACACTCTTTCAGGGATCCGTGTCCCATCTT
Organism: Pomatostomus ruficeps; assembly: GCA_013400735.1. Lineage (NCBI taxonomy): Eukaryota > Metazoa > Chordata > Aves > Passeriformes > Timaliidae > Pomatostomus > Pomatostomus ruficeps. The sequence continues at coordinate 21,628 of VYZT01064747.1, forward strand.
GACTGGAAATTATCATAGAATAGTTAGGATGGGAAGGGACCTTAAAGCCCTTCCCATCCTAAGGGACACCTTCCACTAGACCAGGTTGCTCAAAGCCTCATCGAACCTGGCCTCAAACACTTGCAAGGGATGGGGCATCCACAGCTTCTCTGGGCATCCCATTCCAGTGCTTTTCCACTTTTAGTGAAGAATCATGGCAGCAGCTCTGCTTTACAAAACACAGGCAGCAGCAAAGAACGAGGCACCCAGGGAGAGCAAAAGGGACACTGCAGAGAAGGAGGGGAGGGAAGGGGGAGGTTGTAAATATTGCTTATTCACTTGGGTCTTTGGAGCATGAAGGAATTGCTGCCAGTGAAAGAAGTGTGGAAAGTAGCATAGTAATGGCAGGCAGGCAGACATCTCAAGCACATGAGAGCCTGTCTCCCAAGTGACAAAATACCTGCAGAAATCACAGAACAATCTGTGGTTGCTGTCTCTTGTTCAGCTACCGGTACAAGGTCCTGGCCTGTGATATTGTGTGGCACAGCCTTCTTAAAACTGTTTGGGTGACTGTCCCGGCCTCAGGTGTGAACTGGTTCTCTCTACTGTCCCAGAACTGTGACTCTAATTTTCTCTCCTCAATATAACGAAATCAGAAAAAAATAACTCAGTACTGCCCAAAATGTAAACTTGCTACCTAGAACAGGTTTCCCAACAGACAAGTCTATGACAGGTTTTCCTTCCAGGATTCAGCTTACAGAGTTACAATGGTTTTATAACAGACACTCAGAATTACTTTTCCATTCATTTTATTGTGGTTTACTGTAGACCTATAATGAGAAAAATCCTCCTCTGTGAGAATGTGGAAGAACACAGTAGAAATAGATTTACGTGTTTCTTAGGCTCAACAACTCCTGCTGAACCACTAAGAAAACCAGAGTAAAACTCTGAAAGTGAAATCAATACAAATTATTATGAACTGTGTTTTTTTTTTAATTTCCTTTTACCTGTAAATGGTGAGAAATAAAAAAGAAAGCATAATATCAAGGGAAGACAACTATGGAAGTGTGGGAAAAGCGTGCACTAAACTTACCTTTCATTAGGGACTCCCCAAGTTTAATAGACTATTGTATAAAGAAAATAATAATAAAAATAATTTAAAAATCAATTAGCTTTTCCTCTCGTTATTGATTTTTTTAAAGAATGCCTCTGGAGAGCTTCCACTTTCAGTATCAAGGCTTAAAAACATAACTAGGTAATGCAAGAGACAGTCTGAATGAGACATCAGACAGAGAATAATAATCCAGGGCTATTTATTACTCAAAACCTAACAAAAGCAGCTCATTTTTCTACACAGAGAGTCTTAGTTGTATGCTGTAAACAGATGAGGGTGAGGCTGAGAGAGATTGTAACAGCATAATGGCACCACAAAAGTAGATTCTTTTGCTGGTTTGCTGAGCTTATTCAAACTGAACGACTCTGAAGACCTGATCCTGTTTTAACTGAAGCCAGTGACAGATTTGCCACACATTTCAGAGAGTACAAAACCAGCCCTTCAGTCATAGCACCTCTGCCAGATTTGGTTTCACACCCTGCCAAAATGTCATAGCTTTAATCACTTCAGTAGCTTGAGCCATTTAAAACCGGACTGAATAAAACCCTGGAGAATAAACAGCAGAGAGAAATCTTCCCCTGTTCTTTCCCTTATCTCTGCTCTTCTGCCTCACTGGGTTACATGAATAGCAACCAAAAACTGCAGAGCACTGACAGACATGGTGTCTCTGGGCATTTCAGATGTTTCACAAGCAAGCTGTGAAAACATGAAACCTCTGTCTTTCACTTCTACCTATTTGCATTGTGTGCAAGAGGACCTAAGTGGATCATAACAGAAAGATTATAGAGTAGCTGACTTCAAATGTTTTGGAAAAACTGCATTGAATTTGAGAGATTTCATGGCAGCTTCAAACATCAGTGCAGTAAAATTTTATTAAAGTGCAAAGTAAAGGTCTTCAGCAACATAATCTGAACTGACCTGGAGCAGACAAAATATCATAGAAACAGCAAGATAATTCAAGTTATTAACTCATCAAAAGGCTGGAGAGATGGAACACTCATTTTTCAGGGTAGAGAGCGATGTTGATAATTAATCCAATAGAGGGAGCTATACAAGATCAGGGACTATTTGGCTGAGGAGAGTGACACTGATAATTTAATTATACTGGTTGGTCACACTATAACCAAAGTTACCCTAGAGATATAGATCACAACAAGCCTGCCAAGAGAGCTGGCCCTGCAGAATTCCTTTGATATGATGTACATCTCAGTGCTGTCCAAATTGCTGATGAGTCACGGATTGTTCTGCAGGACACAGGAAATCTTAGTAAATTAATTTTATTGCATAATCCTTTCCTGTTGATTTCTTGTATACACCTGCAGGAACTGCTAAATAACAACATACAACCCCCTGAGCTTTTTCACTGGCTGCCTTAGCATACCACATAAGTCTTGCATAATTGCTAGGATAAAACTGAGGTTTAAGGAACATGCCAACCTCTAGCTTTACATCCCTGTAAAGTTGCCTCTGAAAACAGAGGAATGCCAAGTTGCACTGGCTGTAATTTGCCATAATATCTCTGATGAGGTTTCTATCCTGAATCTCACCATCTTGTCTCAGTTTGTTAATTAACAGTTTTAGGCTGGCTATTTTGCCTTTCTTTTTGCCACATTTTCTGGGATATGTAGAGGTTCTTATCAAATTATTACATTCTTACCAAGTAATTAACTTCATCAACATAAATTAATCACCAAACCATCCTAGGAGCTGTATTGCAGATGGGGAAAATGAGGTGAGAGCTCAATCTGTAGCCTCAGGCTCTGCAGCAAAACTGCTGCAATAATGCTTTTTCAATTCAGGAATTCCTACTTCCTATTTCTGCTCTCAGACTAAATCAATCCTTTAAGCTGCCTCTGAAAGCTTCCAATTGCAGCAAATACAAACCTTGTGGAAGAGACCTGGGCCTGCAGTCATCCAGAGAACTGATCTTCAGCAGGCAGGTGAACTATAGGGAAGAAATATTTAATATTGCCATTTGCGATTGGCAGCCTCTGTCCACAGGCTTTGCATTAGCAGAGAGCAGCCCTGCAGGAAACTTTGATATTGAAACTGATTCTCTGGTGCTAGTGGCCTTTATCACACACAGAGATGAAGGTTCAAATGGCTGTCTAGAGAAAAAGGGCCTAGAGGCCCAAGGTAAATGATTTTCAAAAACACTACAGAAAGTGAGTCAACCGCTGATGTATGAGGACTGTGTTTGAAACAGGAGGGGAAAGCTACTTGCTGAAGGGAAACTGGTTTTGGGAACATTTAAGTTTCAGGATGGACAATGCTCTGTTGTGAAATCTGTGTACTGAGGATTTTTTATTTTGCCTGTATGCCTAGATTTCTGAGAAGAGCACTTTCCATAAAACCATATTCAAGAAGCCCATGCTGAAGTAATTGTTTTTCCCCTTTAGTTTTCAAGTGGTTACAAAACAATGAAGCTCTCAGTTCTTTACACTTCGCAGGGGAGAATGTACAAAGAGCTGCTTAATCTCTTTCAGTTCGCCTCTTTAATTCTCATGGGTATCCGGTTGCAAGGTATCTGTATCGGTCTCTGAGCTCTCAGCTGTGCATCAAACTGTTGGCTCTTGTTTTAACATGCTGTTTCAGAGCCGACCAAGTTTCAGCATGACCATGTGAGGGCTGCTGTGCCTAAATCCGTTTGACGTTGGCAGAGGAGCAGCATCACAAATCCAGCAGTGCTTGCCCTGGTGATGAAATGCCAAGTAAGCGCTTTCACAATGCCAGGCTAATCTTAACGCTGATGTTTGCCATCCAGAAGGAAGCAAGCTGTACAACTAAAGGGGGCACGTCACCAAGGAAGATTTGAATGCTTCCTGATTGGTTTCCCAAGTAATTATTTCATTTGCTTCTAACTGAGGGTGGCTTGCAATTCAAGCATTATATGGTTTTCTCAACTGCAAACTGCAATTAAGGAATCAGAAGGCAAGATGCAAACCATACCACAGGATCAGCTAAGAAAAAATGGTGAAACCAGACAAATCAATTTCAAATTTCTTTCGTCCCATTATTTCCCAACAATCTCAAATGCAAACTGAAAAAAAAGAACATAAACATATTTCTAGCTAATGTAATAAATTAACACCTGTACGCTATATTAATGTGTGAAATTTGCTAAATTAAAATGCTATATTTGGCTCAGTCACTTAGCAACAGCTGCATCAGTTTAAGACTTTTCCATTCTGCAGCTGTTAGCTGTTACCTCAGGCTGGAGCTCCCATAGAATCATAGAATGGTTTGAGTTGGAAGTGACCTTAAAGCCCATCTTGTTTCAGCCCCCCTACCATGGACAGGGACACCTTCCACGAGACCAAGTTGCTAAAAGCCCCATCTAACCTGGCTCTGAACACTCCCCTAGATGGGGCAGCCACAGCTTTCCTGCGCAATGTGTGATGGTGCCTTACCACCCTCACAGGGAAGAATTTCTTCCTGGTATCTAAATATACCCTCTTTCAGTTTAAAGCTATTTTCACTTGTCCTCTGACTCTATGCCCTTGTCAAAAATCCGTCTCCAGCTCTCTTGTAGCCCCTTTAGGCACTGGAAGGTGCCACTCCAGGACACTGAAAGGTCTTCCTGGAGCCTTCTCTTCTCCAGGTTGAGCAACCCCAACATTCTCAGCCTGTCTCCACAGCAGAGGTCCTCCAGCCTCCTGATAATTTGTGCAGCACTAGTAGATCCATGTCTTCTCTATGCTGAGGACCCCAGAGCTGGACTGAATACTCCAGGTGGGGTTTCACAAGAGCAGAGGGGCAGAATCCCCTCCCTAGCCCTGCTGCCCACGCTGCTTTGGATAAAGCCCAGGACACAGTTGAGCTGTGAGACCACACTGCCAGTTCATGCCCAGCCTCTCATCCACCAGCACTCCCAAGTCTTTTTCTCAGGGCTGCAATCAATCCATTCATTCTCCAGTCTGTATTGATACCAGGACTTGTCCCAATTCACATGAAGCATCTTGTACTTGGCCTTGTTGAACCTCATGAAGTTCCCCCAGGCCCACTTCTCAAGCTTGTCCAAGTCCCTCTGGATGGCATCCCGTCCTCCAGGCGCATCAGCTGCACCACACAGCTTTGTGTCATCTGCAGACTTGCTGAGGGTGCACTCATCCCTCTAACAAAGTCAGCAGAAGGAAATGCATACCTGTATTTTGCCTGTTCCTCTCCAAAACCAAGTATTTTAACTCAGATACATCTTTATCGACTATCTACTAGTTTGGTTTTGTCATCAGGTAGAAGCTTCAGAACCTGTTCATTTTGACTGCTCTGACCCACACCAGAGGGACAGAACAAGCAGCCACATTTTATATTGCCAGAGCAATACTCACCAGAAGGTACCCAGCAGTGCCTGAAGCAAAGATGAAAGTAGAATTGCAAAAAAGCTTGAAAGTGCCTAAGGAAATAAGCACAAGAAAAATTACTTACAGGAATTTTGTGACAGTGCAACAAACTATTTAGAAATTACTATGGCAAAAAGAAGGAGCATAAGGGTTAGAACACACACCAGGGAAAAGGGACATCTAGTCTTGGTCCGAGCTCTCTTGACTACTTAACTGAACTGCTGTGGTTATTTATTTACTTGTTTTCTGATGTGACTGTAAGTGCTGTGATGTGTGTTCAGGTCAGTGCTGTCCCCTGTGAGGCAGGTGTGCCTGGAACACAGCTTCCAGACCACAACCCTCAGTGGATGCAGACAAAGGAATGCCTACTCTGAGGATCATGGTTAGAATCAAGAGCAACACAGGAGCTGAAGTGCTTGCCAAGAAAAATTCAGAAAGCAAGAAACTTTGCCAGCCAGAAAGAAATCACTTGCACTGGTGATTTTGAAGGACAATGCTTGTGAACCTATACATCTAAACTCCAATAGAATGCTCAAAAATTAATATTTTGATCCTTTGATATTCCTGCCAGAGCACATGCTGAAATAAACAAATTCTATAAGTTACAGTCGCAGAAAGAGAATACCTGTGGGATGGTGCTCACATTCTCTTGTTCAAATGGACCAAAGGAATTTCTCTGTAGGAGCTGCAGCATCTCTAGCTTCACTGAATGCCCTTGGGCAGGGCATAATGGTGTATCTGGAGCAATGGGGGCACACAGTCCACCAGGTATCATCTGCTATTCATCACGCTGGAACTCCCTCAAGCACAGCGATGTTTTCTCCCATGCTTTCCTTTGGCAAGAAGAACTACACAAAATCCATAAGAATAGCACTGCAGCCTCCATAATAAAATTTAAGCTAAAGTTGGTGCCATCATGCTCAGCCACAAAGAAGCAATTGGTATGCTGGAAATGCTGCTTGTTTTATTAATCATCCTAATTTTTCATTGTGTTGTCTCTCTTCATGAACAGAAAAAGACAGGAAACAGCTAGCTAGCTGCTCTTAGCCTGTATATAACCTGCACAGTCACCAGGGATGTCACAATCTCTGGCTGATGCATTTCAATTTTAAAAACAGAGCAGACAAAACATGCACCCAGCCTAGGCCATACAGTCATTAAAATCCCATTAAATGCCCATACATGAAAATCATAGCTGGACCACGTCTTGTACAGACCAAGATCAAGGCTTTCATCTGATGTTTTTATCAGCACCCGCAACAGCAAGGCCATGGCTTGTAGGCACCACCGTAACACTAATTATGAGTAATAATTTCCAACTTAAATGGTCCAGTAATAGTTTTCCAGGCCTGAACTCACAGCTCCAGCATGACACACACACACACACATCCAAACCCTCCACTGGTACTGCAAAAAGCAGGAGTTACTGTGCTTATTTATTTATTCCCACTGGGAGCAGCACATCCTATTGCAGAAATGGAGGAAAACCATCCAACATTGCAGATACATGACTAATCTCTGTAACAAACAGGCACCAAAAATATACCCAGGAAAATGACCCTATAAGCTAAGTGGGCCCAGTCTTCCTCTGCTCAGTATCCTTGATAGTCATTTATGTTATGCCAGGGAGTAGGATAACAAAAGTTCATCACCTCTATTTTGTTCTGCACCATGTATATGTTCTGCACATATACAAATTGGAGTCATTAAAAAAAACTATCTTCAGCTTATGTGCTACTATAGTCAAACCACTAACAAGTCCATTTAAGCTTTTATTAGCCTAGATAGGAATTGCATATGGTTCCTTCCTACTACAGGAGCTAAATTTCCTTCAGCAGATGGTCCTCAGGCTTAATAAGTAAATGTAGAACAGAAGATTTGTGTTGGAACATGAAAGGGAAGTAAGCAGGCTGCTATTGTTAAACAACTTCCAATCAGAGATTGCCAGTGCCTATATCTTTTCCTGGTTTTCCTCCCCAAACTCTGGAAGATAATGTGACGACTAAGATCGCAAGAACAGCAGGTTACAGTGCTCACCTAATAAGGGAAAATAAATTGAAACGCATTACCATAAGTGCTTTTAAAAAATAAATCAGCTCAGCAAGCAACCCAAGTCCTCAAAACCTGTATAGGAAGTTCTCTACTTCCCTCTTCAACCTTCTAGGTCTGTTTTGGGGGTTTTTTTAACAGCATGATTATTTGAAGGGAGCAGAAATGCAGATGAAATTACTGCTTTGCATGGTGTGAGAAAGGAGAGATTTCCCTTTCAAGTCCACTCTGTAAACTACTGAAACCAGTTAATTAAGGCTTGGTCTACTTCATAGAATACTAGAAAAAAGACCTTTTGTAGGTTTACAGACAGTATACAGAGCAGAATTTGCACTTGCCCAGGACTTACCAGCAGACCATGTCAAGCAGAGTCTCCTCATAGACAATTTTGCATATCCAAACAAGCCAAAAACCCATGCACAGCCTACACACATGCAGTGACAGCACCCTGACAGCTGCTGGTTGTCAACCCGGACAGAGCTTGGCTAAACTAGAGTAGGGTTTGCCCCTCTTGCTGTTTACCTGCATGTTCTACATGAGTCTTTCCTTCATGACCTGTTAGTTTAACATAGACAACATTGGCACAAAACAACCAGCTCAGTGAGCTCACAGGATGCAATCATGCAAAATCCCAAATAAGTAGGGAACTTTGACCTCACCTGTTTATGTCACCCTTCTTCCCTAATCCTCACTTTTGCCTGTTTAGCTCAGTTTTCTTTGTGGCAACACACCAACTACTTCACTGAAGTCCCAAGAGAACCCATTTTCCTTGTCAAAAATCAATTATTTCACAAAATAAACTTGTACCCTTGTTGTGATACCATCTGTTTTGGTTAATTCCTTTTAGTTCTTACCTGATCTCCATTTGTTTCTAAATTCTCCAGATTTGTTGCAAAGCCTCTGCTTCCATTAAGGTCAGATTAGTTGTCCTGAGAGGTTTACGGGCTAAGCTGCAGTTTGCTGGTTGCTCTGCAGGATGGCCAACGAAGAAATAGCACATTTGATACCTCTGCTCCACAGAGATTTGGGTTTTCTTTAAAGTAATTTGCATTTTTGCTTGCAATGCAATTCCAAAGAAAGCATTATATAGCAATGAAGTCATAATGTCAAAGTGTTATTTACACTTTGATTGCAAGGGAACTGTTTTGTTAGCTATGCCCACTATTTTTGTTTGCTGTGGTGTCACTTTCTGTGGCAGAGAGGGAGGTCATTAGGAACATCTACACCAGCATCTACACCTTGTATAACAAAGTAATCATTTAAAGTGCGATCACTGGTACTTACTGCAGATCAAAAGAAGGCAGCTGATGAAACCAAAGTTTGTCTGAGCGCATGAGATGACTTTTCTTGTTATTCCAATTGGAACGGAAAGTTTTGATCTTGCAGTTCATCCACATGCCTGCAGTCTGAGCCAAATTCTCCTGTCAGTCACAAGTTTGCCACACACATGAGACCAGAGTCCTTGCAGGTGTAACTCTGCAGATTTTCATGCAATCAAATCATGACATATTTAGCCTACTGTTATCTATTTTCTTCTTTTCACTAGATCTTTTATCCAGGCTTGTAGGATGCTGCAGAAACCAAAGTGTATCACACATCCTCCCTGTATTTAACATACCAAATAAGTTTAAAGAAAAAGAGTGAGACACAGCTGCCAAAGAATGTACTGACTTCCAAGACCTGCACCAGGAGACCTGAAGAAAGCTGGACCAGAATGACGGCTGGCATCCATGGGGAGTGATCTCCTCAGACAAGTTCCCTGACCTGAGAAAGCCCAATTCTCACAGCTCAGTCAGAAGGGACTGCTGGATGAAGAACAAGACAGACAGACTGTCCCTGACCGCCTGCCTGCCTGCCTGAGGTGATGAGTGACACTCACTGAAGCATTTTCGGGGGAGAAAATTCTACCTGGTTCATGTGTTACAAAACCAAGCAGCTTATTTAATACTGGAAGAAATGCATACAAGCCAGAAACTTTCACAGTCACTACTGCATGCCCAAGTCACTTTGAGCTCTGTGGGAAGGAGGAGAAGAATGGATGTCTTCAAAACCACAAGCACTTAAAACAATATTACAATCTCTATTGTTTGTTAACAGCACTCAGCCTGCAACATCCAGCTGGGGAGTTCTGACATGCAGCAGCGAGGCTTAAGGATTTTAAAAGGTTTTATATTACAAATTATTACTAACCATCTTTATCAGCACAGAATTTAGTGTTCTAAGGTGGTAACAAACGACAGCAGAAATTGTACAAAGAGAACATGTCTCCAGTTTGGAAAAGCACACAGTCTAAGTAGACAAATCAGGGACTACACACTGCTATTTGTGTTCCCAGACAAAGCTCATACATCTCAGTTTTTCAAACATAATCCAAGTCAGTAGTAACTGAAAAATCTGGGCTTCTGACAGCTATTCCATGTTGTGACTGCAAAGCCTTAGAATCCTTGCCTAGGGCTTCCAGGCTCTACCTCTATACAAACAATACACAACGTTAATTAAATGCACAAAAAGCAGGCTGAAAGAACACTAATGAAATTTGCAAATCTAAGCATTTGAAGGCTGCAAAATGCCAAAGTGAATGTCAGCTGCACCACCTTAATTATTGCCCTTTGCATATATTCCTTACGGTGGATTTTAATTATCTGAGTTGGTGCTGTTTTTCCACAGGTCCCTGCCTCCTCGTTTGGTTCACAAAAAGAACAACACTCACTCAAGAGGAGATTGATGTCATTTGTCTTTATGCACCAAGTTTATGCAATCCAAGTCTTAAGCAAGCTGAGTCTCCTTTTGAAATACAGAGCTTACCACAATGAACTTACAAAACCATAATTTAGATACCTCATGGATATGCCAGTAATCCACCTTTTAAAGCAACAGCAGCTCAATTCCTTTTTTAACTCCTAATTTCTTGCATGGTCCAAAGTCATATTCATTGTAAGCAGGCCAAACCTGAAGATAGAAAATAATTTTTCTTTATTCTATTCTATAGTTTTCTATGATTTTCATCATGATAGAACCTCAGCATTTCTTTCTTATTTTTATAACGTCCTAGAAGATGGAGGAGTTAATCTCTCCAGTCCTATAGGGAACATCTCTTGCTCAGTCTCAGTTTCTCACTTCCCATACATCCTGTCATTTCTGTTTTGTTTGTCCAAGATATTTGTCCCCACGCACACCAAACTGTTTAGGTAAATCTTCCTCTACTCCCCCACAGCCAATCCAACACCTTCATAAGGCCAGTCCTAGTTTCCTGTTTATGTCCCCTCTCTCCCATCATCTTCTCATCCAGCCTCTGTCATTCTCCCACTCACTGTTTTATTTTACTGTTGAAGTTCAGCACATCTCCCCAGAACATGAGAACTGAGAATCTTTTTTAAAGCCTCCTGACTTGGCCAAATTTAGGCCAATTTTCACAGGCACAAGAGGCGCAGACCTGACACATAGTCCATCCTCTTGCCAAACAAAATTTAAAAAAACCCCCAAAATCAAATAACAAAAAAAACCACACCACAAAAGCATCTGAGCTTCTAAGATATTTTAACACTGAAAGACAACTTATTCTTTTCTTTTCATACTGGGAAACAACTAAACATCTCTGGCTGAAAAGCATCAGAATTAATTAAAACTAAATAGGTCTCAAACAAAGGCCCCATTACAAGTTATTAAAGGAAATTGGTTATTTTTATTGCAAATTATGGTTTTTTGTGGTCTCCATATGAGCTTTGATTACCCTGGTAAGATACCAGTCACATTTCTGAAGAAATTTGCAAAGTTATGGTCTACTGACTCTTAATATCAGTTCATTAGATTTATTTCAGATTGTAAACACTAATTGAGGGAATTAGGTTTTCACACATTCTTATTAAATACTTCACCCAAGGGAACCCATGCAGCTAATTATTATGTTTTGAATATGTTTTAAGTATATTTTAAATGCATTGCATCCTTTAGCGTATAAAAGGCCACCTTTTTTTTTTTTCTTTTCTCCATACTCCCTTTTCATTAGAACCAGTAGGATTCAATTTCCATGTAATATTACCAAGTCTAGCTCCCTGGTTCATTATAAGTCTGTGTCGTGAAATCTTAAGCATTTATTATCCTTGTTATTGGTGGTTTACCAGTTGGAGATTATGGAACTGGTCTGGAGTGAGCATGTTTGCAAACACTGATGCAGAATCCTACATAACCAAGATTTCTTTTAAGCCCTAGCTCATAAAAAAGGCTCAGGCTCTGTCTTTTTAAGGTATATTTACTTCTGAAAGTAGACATATGTCCTTCTTACTTTCCTGACCTTCAGTTTCAGTTTTGCTCTTTACATGCAAGTCAGTTTTCCCCTGTCTTATTTGGGTCCAATTTCATTTTTCAGAGATTGGGCTGAAGATTCTGCTGAGAGCAGACTGGGAGAGACATTGCATTACTGAAATCCTCTCTTTGATCCCCAGCTTAATTGAAACCCCTCTTCCTGTTTATATTTATTGTTTAGACAAACTGTTAAGGGTCAGTGGTGCTCTGGCACAGCCTAATGAACCCTGACATAACTGGTAACTTGACTTTGGATTTTCTTTAAGATTACTTGCCAGGTTTCTTGGAGGTTGTTGTATTTTAGCAAGGAAAGGTATTACTGACAGTAAATGAGTCCGCACATTTTGCAGCTGTGATTCTAGGAACATAACTGATAACATGACTGGAAAGGAATCCTTGAATCATGAATTTGTGTTCTCTGCTACTAGAAGCATGGGAATCAAAGCTGAAAATAAATGTGTTTGGTTTCTGGCTTAGCAATGTTCACCTCCTTCACATTTCACACTTATATCTTTCCATTTGTTCTTGTGTCAATATTGTCTTTTACGTTGAACAGGTTATCTCTCTGTGGAGCTTTAGCTTCTTCCATGTATTCTGAAACAGCAACAAGAGACGTTTTAAGATTTCATTTGCCTTCACCTGGGCACCTCTTACAGCTGGTCCAAAGTACACTGGCAGCTGGCAAATGAATCCAGATGTTTTACCTCTACGCTTTCTGCAAATCTCCTCTCTCCTATCAGATTTTTTTCCTTAGTCCCCAGTACATGACCATGTGACTTCTATTACTCCAGTCCTCAAGGTTATGCAATGCTTCCCATATGATGTTCCAGTTCTTCTTTGTTTAGATATTGTCTTCCAATTTTATGTCATTGCTAAATTTAATTAGCAAATTCTCTCTTGCCTGCAAATTAGCCCTGAAAATATTCTTCATTTATTGCTTTCATAGGTTTTTGTTTGTATTGTATCACTGTTCTCTTGACATGCTTATAAATACATTTCTTTTTATTAGGTCTAAGTGGTTATCTAAGCAGTTAGCACAGTTGTTACTTTTTCTATCAACATTAAAATTGTCATTTTTCATGGTTACTTGGCCCGTAGGTGAACTGGGAAATTGTGATGGTACTTTAGTCCAATTCCTCAATAATATGGTAACTAAAATGAAACCATTTCATTTGTTAAGTTCAGAAATATTACCCACTGAAAAGAAAGGCATCCATTCATGTTTCTCAGGACTATTTTTCCCAAAGAATTCTGAAAACTCATTTCAGTCACATACTGAATTGTTTTTTGAAATCCTGCGGGCTAGAAATCAAAGAAGGTGGGAGAAAATGGGTGTTTACAACAAAAGCTTCAATTCTGGGAAACCAGTGGCATTACAGAAAATTAGCAGTTGTCTGTGGCTATGCACTGGCTGAATCTGACCCTAAACAATCTTTTTTAAAGGTGACATAGAAGTTCAGGCTTGAGAGACTTTAATGTGGCACCCCTCAACAGGCTAAAACTCATACAAAGGTAGAAACAGAATAACTGAGAAGCACCAGGCTTGAAACAGTACTTGTTTCTAAGATTTGGTGTCTCAATGTGATCCTTTAGGTTACCTCTTATTATCTGTCTTGAAGTGTGATGCCAAACATCTTACTGAGGAAAGAGTCTCTTGATGCTCAGTGCCCTCATCTCACCCTCGTGAAAACTTTCAAAGCTCCAGTTGATGCAGCTTGGGCCCAGCATGTCCAAAGCAAACAGGAAACCCATTGCTCACTTTTTAGGGCTAGTACACCCAAGCAGGAGGAGCTGAAGATAAAGAAAACCCAATAAAATCATACCCAGTCCCCTGTGCATAGACTGTGTGCTCCATACACAGGAACTCTGTCACGCTTTCAGGTGTCACAGTTCTTGGGTTTACCAGTAACTTGAAGTAGCTGGAAGGAGTATCTGTCGAGGGTGCCGATACTTTGATTTTGTGATTGAGGTTAAAACCTGGGATTCAAGAGGCTCCACATAATTCACAACCTTCCTGTCATTTCAGACAATGCATTTAACAATCTCTTGATTTACTGGCCAGTAAAATGAGCAATGTTTTACTGCATCTTGTAATAGTGCTGTGAAACATACTTTTTAATGCTCATGTAACATTCCAATATTTCTGTTATTTCTAATTAATTGTATTATATGAGGGTTAGAGATCCCATCTGAGATGTGACTGCATGCCAATCAGCAATGAAGATCCATACACCCAAGTGTTGACACTACCAGTTGACAAGTAGAAGGCTGCAGACAGGCTGAGCTGGAATCAAAACAAGTCCACAACACATGGTTATGCAATAAGGATTAGACTGCACCTCTCTTGACTAGCATGCATGCTTTGCTACCAGATTACCTCATCTCTCACAAATGAATTATGATTTCTTTATGGAAGGAATCAACCACTCAACACTTCTTCTTGCCCTACAAAAAAATACATGTATTAAAACATAAAATATAAGCAAACAAAATAATCCCCCATAGAAAAAGTACTGTATCTGCTTGAGTGAAACGAAAGAAACGCAGTTGTATTAATAGAGCTTTAATCTTATTAAACTTCCAAAGCAATTATGTGAATGCAATGATAAACAGGCATGAGGTGTCTCCTAGTGCTAGAAGCAACACCTTCACTAACATAAACTTCTGCCACAGGGAGTCACTCACTCATAGTGATCTTCCTGTCTGACACTGAAGTTCTCCTTTGCTGCAGCTTCATAGCATCAGGAACAGACAGTGAACAAACGCACCTTATCAACAGGGATTCCAGCAAAGACAAGCTTACAAAATGCTCTCTCTGAAGGAAACCACAACTGACACAGGCATGATACAGCTCAAGGTGAAGGTGCAAACGTAAAAACAGGCATAAATCAGTCGTGCTCCTTTTCCACAGTTCCACAGTCTTTCCTTTGGCACCAGAGACAGACAACAGCAGAGCCAACTAAGAGTTGTGATCATTCCCTTTATATCTGGTTCTCCACTCACCTTTGGTCAAGTTTGCTGCTGTGGCTGTCTGATTCAAATCCTTCTAGGACAGGCTGCCTCCTTTCTTCTCTCAAAATCTTTCATCACCTGTTCATAAAGAAAAGCAGAGCTCCCTTTTGCTATCTGAACTACTGCTATTGTACTTTCAAGGTTGTAAGCAACACATGAGTCATTATCAGTAACTATTGAGAGAGGGAGAACAAAAGAACTCACTTCTTTCCCACAAAGAAGTTTCTGGCACACTTGCTAACACGCACTTTTTTTCCCATACATGTCAAGGGAATGTGATGTCTGATTACTGGTTCAGAAGGACACTTGGCAGGTGTGCACCAACATCATACAGAGAGATGATTTACACTTGAATGCACAGTTCACCTGCAATCAAACTCGAATTCAAGGACTGCTTTGCCTGGGCCAAAACCAACCTGCTTTGGTAAGAAGTGCAAAACGGAGCACTACTAGCACCAGCTCTGCTGCTCACACAGTACAGTGAATGCCACTCACAACCCAGATATGTGAAGGAGAAAGACAAAACTGAGTGTGAACCAGGTTGAAAAGTATTCACTGAGTGTAAAGACAGTGTGCTAAAAAGACTGCTGGATTCCAAGTCTCTAACCCAGCCTTGCAAAACCCAAAGGCATACTAAATATATTTTAGTGCTACATGAGACAATACAGTCCCTAAAAACTGTATTTGTACAAAAATATTCATTGGAGCTACTCTAAACCACAGTGGTAATTTATTTGGTGGGTGTGTTCCATGGTACCTCATAGAGAGAAAGCTAATTATCAGTGAGAGCAACCAGAATTCAGTAATGTATCTTTCTTTGCAAGTTCAGCAGAATATTGTGTTTTGCACTTACACATTTCTTTTTCCTGGAAACAATCACAGGTAAAAAGAAAACAAAGCAATGAAAATTTTCATCGATCTATGGCACTATGCATAATAAACAGAAGCAGTGAATTCAGTTGGTTGTTTTGGAGATTGTTGTCCTAAATATATTTGAAAATGAGTCATTTCAGCTCAGGGCCTTCTACTGGTTTTTCAGCATTTACAATTCTTAGAATATGGTTCTGTTACGTCATATAATCAAGTAAAATATGTTCAGAAACAACTTTAAAAATATTTTGAAAGCTGAGTGTAACAAATATATTGAGACAATAAGTATTCATTTAGGGACTCCCTGTTCAATACAGGACCATGTTTTAAAGCAAACCGTTTGATTCTGGAACAAGCTTCAAACAGATGGAAAGCAACACGATGGGAACAAAAGATGAAGGACTGCACACTGTGCAATTTTTGTTAGCAAGTGTCACTTTACTGTTGCACTGTATGGATACAAACACACCTAGCCGAACTAGGCCGAGGAGCTAAAAAGGAGAGCTAAAAGAGAGAGAGTCAAATGAGAGAGTCAAAAGAGAGTCAAAAGAGAGAGGGCAGAACCTTCTGACCTTTATTTATATGTTCTTAGAAATCACCGTGGATTGGAGGTAGAAATTACTACTTCTTAATCACACTAGTCAAAAGAAAAATCTATCACATGTCTCTGCTTAAGAGAACAGAATGAAAACAACAAAGACAGTTAGCAAAAACATAGCCATGTTTACAACAGCATGAGTGAAAAAGTATTACAGCAAAGAGAAACATTAAAAAACTGCAAAACTCAAGACAACACTTTACTGTCATGAATGGGCTGTGGCAGCTAACAGCAACACTTAAGAAAGGCAAAGCTAAGGATTATTTTGTACGACATAATCCAGAAGGGGGGTGGGGGGGAAACAAACAAAAACAGAGAAATGGCCTTGAAAAACAAGAGCCTCTAAAAAATGTGAAGCTTCTTCTCTGCCTTTAGCTTTTTAAACTTTTATCCTTTTTGATTAGGGTGGATTTAATGGGCCCTTGCAAACCTCATGAAGTTCAACAAAGCCAAATTCAAGGTCCTGCATATGAGTCAGGGCATTCCCATGTACAAATAAAGGCTGGGGGATGAAGGAATTGAGAGCTGCCCTGAGGGGAAAGAGTTGGAGATACTGGTTGACAAGAAGCTCAACATTAACCATCAATGTGCACTCACAGCCCAGAAGGCCAATTGTGTCCTGGGCTGCATCAAAAGCAGCGTGGGCAGCAGGGCAAGGGAGAGGATTTCCCCCTCTGCTCTGGTGACACCCGCCCTGTGGTGCTGCATCCACCACTGGAGTCCCAGCATAAGAAGGACATGGACATACGGAAGCTAGTCCAGAGGAGGCCATGAAGATGATCACAGGGCTGGAGCACCTCTGCTGTGGAGACAGGCAGATCCTTCTGGTTTTAAATCAAAACTGACAGATTCACTTTAATTCTGGATCTTGGTCTACAGGTAAAAAAGAGAAATGCTTTAGTGCTCATAAACAAAGCAAACATTAGTTAATGCAAGGGTCTTTTGCCAACAGGACTTGCCTTCAAATCATCATTAACTTAAAATGAATCCAGTTTCGCTTCAGTCATATTAAAACTTTTATTTAGAATCCTAATTCTACACCCACTACTGCAATAGTAACAGGTAGGTTTCTATAACAAACTATATGGTTGAAACAACATTGAAAGCTGTGTCAGTTATTAAGAAATAGTAATTTTATCTATATCAATTTGTATATGTCGTGTTACCTCAGAGATTATGAACATCAGGTGGTTTAGAGATTTCCTTTATCCATGATTCACCTCATTATACAACATTGCTTGTTACACTTCCAGAAAAAAAAGTCCTTCCCATCAAAGCCAACAGCATGATCAGAAAACAAAAATAGTGGTCTAACACAATGCTAGAGGTGTAAGGTGGCCAGTTGTGACTGAAGAGCAAATAAACCTTCTGGCCTTTTTGTATGAGGCAGTAAACTTTGGAGGCAGAGTAGGAGAACAGATGGGAGCAATCCCCCTTCAGTTACTGGTGCCTAAACCAAATAGGGTTTGCAAAAATAGATTTTCAGTCCAGTGGCTGGGCCCAGGCATTGTGATTACACTCACAATAGTAAATTAAACAAGTCTGGGACCAGTCTCTGCCCCTGCGGCCAACTGGCACAGGGCATCCAATGTCCAGTCTATGAAAGCATCAAAAAGTCCATGAAAGCACAATCTGCTTATTTGTAACAGCAGGATGTATCCCCTAACCTGCACCCTGGAATATTTAGGGATAGTACTCATTGGCCCAGGCTAAAACCATGTAAGGATTATGAGAATCAGTAGAAACAACTGAGTTCTGGTGCTCAGGAACAACCCTGACGCTGTTTAATTTGCTGGTATCAGCAAAGAGCCTGGACACTTTCCACACTTCGATCTGTGCCCATGCCCTCACCAGGTCCTTGCGGCAATAGCCCCCACAGGCAGTGGCACTTCTTGCCCTGAAGTCAAATGTTCCCGGGTGCATTGTCTAAGAGCTCAGACTCCTGTGCACTGAGCAATTCCCCTGATGGTATGATCCCTGGCTCTTCCCTACTGCCCATGCACCAGGCTCTCTGTCTGCACAGCAGTTCAGGCACAGCCGAGCTTCCAGCTGCCCTCTGGTGCAAATCCTGGCACCAGCATCCAACTGCTGTGAAACGCAGCCAGAAAGGGGAAAACCAAACCTCCGCAGCCGCTTGCTAAGAAAAGCTGTGCTGAAGCTGTGCCTGAGCTTGCCAGGGCCTGCTCAACGGGGATTTTCTGTTTGGAGGCACTATGACTACTTTTACTTTCTGTATTTCCAATGGAGCCTTAAATGTCAGTGGAAATCTACTAACCTTGGGAAAAACCAACTGAACCACAACAGAAAAACAGGCCACAAAGATTCCCTGGTATATTGTTACCTGAACTAAAGATTCAGCTCCTCTGCAATTATTTGTTAACATTAATATGGATGAAAGCATTCGCCAGCATTTTCCAGCACAATAATGCCCAATTTCACCCCTGCAAAACCCATCCAAGAATTCTTGGCATGTTGATACCCTCCAAATGACTCAGCCTGCCATAGAAAAGGAAGTAGATGAGGGAATTTTAGGAAGGAAAGGAGCTGAAACCATACACACACCTAAGAACAGTTAACTGCATACAGAAAACGCAGGAAATACAAGGCCTTGAGCAAAGAAGGAAAGTAGGAATACACACAAATAGGAAGGAAAATAAAAAGACTGATTTGCATGGAAGGGAAAATGGGAGAAAAGGATGTGGAGAGACTCTGAAATGAGAAGAAAATAGGACAAATCAGACAAAAAGGAAATTATATATGTCCTGGTATAGAGCAGGCAGGAGCATGAAGGAATCTTGTTCAGGGAAGAGAGAGCAAACACAAGGACAACCTGGAATGAAACAGAGCCAGCAATGCCACCAAGGAGAAGAAACTGATGAGCCTAACTAATTCAGTACCAAGAAACTGTATGCTGTAAAGTGAATTTTAAGAGACGTTTCAGGCTTGAACACTCGTTTTTACAAATTGCAAAATTAAGGGCTTGAACTTGTACATAGGAGATCTATTATTCTCACTTCCCTGTGGCAAAACACAAAATAAGGTTCCTATAGGAGCACACCAGAAGCAATTGTTTGGAATGACACTACCCTCTGGTGGTCAAGCAATACAGTTATATGTACACCAGAAAGTAAAATCTGGTCATACAGATAACTACGACTTGTTTGAGTCCTTATTCATGCCAGTGGCACTAACTATAGTAAAAAAACCTACTCAAAATAAAAGATATAATCAATTCAAATCCACACTTCAGTAATCCACCTCGAGACTGTGCTGTTAAATCAAACATCTGCCTCATTAGTCTGTTTTAAAATGACAAGTTCATGACTGGTCATATGCACAAGTAACTGTCCAAGGCTCTGAAAAAGACTGGGTTTTTTTTTCCTTCCGCGTTATAGCTGCAGAACATCATTGCTGGGAAAAACAGTTGCTTCAGTGCATAGTTTTCACGGAGATGCTTTGAGGCTTAAGTAGTGACTTAACATAGCCGCGTCTCCTGCCTTGCCTCACTCAGGTTTTTTGACATCAAATTTGTACAAACAATAAAAGCCAAATATTAACTGCTCTGTCATTTTCTCCTTTCCTCTCTGTATATCATCACTGTTCAACTGCTGCTTTTTCCCCTCTCCTGTTAAAAACAACCCTATTTCTCAAAGCCAAATGCTCCTTCCAAATACGCTTTATCCCCAGACTTCTCAAGCCCAGGCGTCTCAATGGTCCTACATTTCTGGAAATAAGGAAGAGCTTATCGTGTCACTCCCTTCTAGAGAAACGATTCTGTATGTTTCAACTTTGATCTTTATGGTAGGTTGACCTTTAACTGAAAGTTTGCTGTTGTTGCTTGGAAGCAATATATCTGTGTATCGCTTCCTTGCAAGAAACACACTGCGTGGACCTTGATCAGGCAAAAGTCATTCCTGCGAGATATGATAACCTGTCATTGATGCCACCTTGTGGCAAAACTACGGGATACTGGAATTCTGGAAGAACATTCAGCATTTGTCCCTCCTTGCAGGTGCATTGAACTGCAGAACAGTGGTTACTGCTGCTTGCAGCACTTCAGTTTTAGAGTTCATAAAATCAGTATTTGGACACTCCTAAAAACACATTGCCAGTCAGTAACAGAGAGGATGAAAAGTAGGAAAAAGCACCACAAAACACATTTTTTCTTGTTTTATTAGGGTGAAAACTAAATCTGTACACCCAAGGACACATGGCACAACCATTTGTGTGCTCAGAGCTCAGGCATTTCTTTCTCTTTTTCCACCAGAAAAACACTTTGGCGAGAGGTACAATCCATTCCAAACACTGCAAAATAGCACTGCAGGGAGAGATGGAAGGAAAACTCAGTCCCAGCCTAACAGGACAGGAAGCATTTCCCTATTACCTGATGCTGGGCTCTCCCATATCAGTCACCAGGCCCAAAGAATTATCCTAAAGGAGCCCATGCCTATTTTTCCAGGACAGTCCTGATGTCATTTGGGCCCTGCTATGAATGCCAACATTACCACATTCAGCAGAATGAGGACGATGCCTATTTTTAGCATTGCTTCCACTGGAGAAGCCCAAGAATCGCCACCTGCTTCCTCCAGGCACTCTGTCAAACACCCTTCTCCCAGCAAGTGAGTGGGAGGGAGAGGCTGAATCAATCCATGCACCTGCGTTTTGAATTACCAGGTTCCCAAAAACACAGGAAAGAAGCCCCTCTTGTTACAAAAAGTGAAAAACGTAAAAATTTTCTTAAGAAAGGACATTCTCTAATGTTTGATCTTTGTATATTTCAAGCTTAATCAACAAGAAAGGTGGTTTAATCCATGAAACAGAGCAGCCAACAAGCTCTAAGTGATGTCCGGGTGTTAGGAAGACAAATTAATTGTCAGTAGAATTGCCTTGTTAAAGTTTTGGGCTCAGCATGTTTCAATGACCTCAAACCTAGGGGGAGGTTAACAAAGCTTGGAAAGAAGGATGTACCACTGATAGTGGACACAACACAGAATTTAAAGGCCACAAGGACATTTGGCAGAACTCACAAGATAAGGAAGAAACTAATAAAGACGAATCAGCTTCAACTGGGTAAAAGGTAATTCCAACAGGGGGAGATCCTGACCATCAACTCGTGCACCACTGACCCAAGACGCTCACCGACCCAAAAAAAGATAAACACTGAGCATGTGGACTAATTAGCATGAGAAGTGAGAGAATCATTAACCAATAGAAGATAGAACACTAATTAGTAAGAAAACTATCTAACTTGTAGTCAATGAACAAATCTTATGAGGATTGGCTGAAGGGGCTGGAGGGAGGAGGTTTGGGGGGACCTTATCTCTCTAAAACTCCCTGAAAGGAGGTGCAGCCAGGTGAGGGTCAGCTTCTTCTTCCAGGTAACAAGTGAGAGGATGTGAGGGCATAGGCTTTAACTGTGTCAGGGGAGGTTTAGGTTGGACGTTAGAAAGAATTTCTTCACAGGATGATTAGATATGGGAATGGGCTGCCCAGGGAGGTGGTGGAGTCACCGTCCCTGGAGGTGTTTAAGGAAAGACTGTACGTGGCACTCAGTGCCATGGTCTATTGACATGGTGGTGTTCAGTCACAGGTTGGACTTTATGTCATGTTAGAGGTCTTTCCTAACCTAATTGTTTCTGTGATTCCGTAATGCCTGTGTGTGCTACAACGTATAAACAGTTAAAAAAGTTCTGATAGTCGGCGTGCTCCTTTTGCTGAACGCCACCGAGCACCCCGGCTTGCGCAACTCTAAATAAACAACCAACGTCGCTCCCTCTCGCTTGTCGCGAAGCGCGGGGGAGGGATGCGGTCTCCGCGGACACCGGGCCCGTGCCGGGCGGCGGTGCCGGTGCCAGCCCGGGCGGGCCCCGCGCAGCTCAGCCTGCCCGCCCCCCCGCGCCCTCAGCNCGCCCGGCTCCGCGCCGGGGCTGGAACCGCTCCCGCCGCCCCGGACACACCGCAGCGCCGATCCCGCTGGGACATCGGCTCCCCTCCCGCGCCCCTGCGGCCGGGAACGGAGGCCCTCCCTCCCCTCCGGCAGGCTGAGGGGACAGGGGAGCTCGGTGCGTCCCGCGGCGGAGGGGCTGAGGGGGCGGCAGAGCCCCCTTCTCCCCGCTCCCCTCCCCGTGCTTTTCCACCGCAGGGACGGAGCTTCCCTGTCCTAACCCGTGCCCTGGCAGGGTGCGGGATCCCCCTGCCCTCACCCCTGCCCTTTGCTCCGCCAAGCGGAGGGTGAGTCAGGCGCCTCGCAGGTGGCAACAGAAGCGGGCTCCTACCTCCAAGGGAAAGCGGGGGCATTTTCCCTCCCTCTCCTGCTTCCTTTCTCCCCGCAGGTGTTGGGGCTGGACCTTCCGCGAGCCCTCGGGCCTGTGAAGCTCGGGGCATGGCTGTCGGTGGGGTCGGCAGCTCCCTGCTGCTGATGTCCGGCGTCGTGGTGACCGTGGGGCTGTGCCGGAGGCTGGCCCGGCGCCGGCTGCGCTCCCGCCCGCGCCTCTTCGCTTTCCTTGTGGAGATGTTCAGCACCTTCCAGATTTGCGCCTGCACGAGCGAGCTCAGCCTGCTCGGCAACGTGGAGCCGAAGCCGCACACCGCCCTCACGCTCACCTACGGCTTCACCGTCCTGCACGGCCTGACCCTCGCCGGCAGCACATGCAATCCCTGCGGAACCCTGCAGCCCATGTGGGCTGGCGGGACATCGCTCAGGATGGGGGGACTCAAGATCGCCGCTCAGTTCGTGGCTGCAGTGCTCGCCAGAGTGTTCATGCACTTTATCTGGAGTCTAGAAATGGCAGAGCCACATGCTGGAGCACTCTCGCAGGGCTGCAGCAGCCCCATGCAGACTTCAGAGATGCACGCGTTCTGCATAGAACTGCTCTTTTCCGTCGTTTTCCAGCTGGCCGTCCTGCGAGCCGAAAGTGTTAATCCCAAATACAGAGTCCATTTGATTGCTCTTCTCATCACCATGCTCGTGTATGCAGGTTTGTCTTTTTTCTTTTTTTCTTCTGTTCCTGCAATAAACTTGTAATAGAAGGTGTTCTTACTGTTTTCTTAGAAGTGTTAGGACGCAAAATGCTTTTTCTTAGATTGCACTTTCCTTGATGATTTCTTTTTTTATCTTCCTACATATACAAAGTTCATTTGGCGTTTATATAAAGTTTGCCTGGTTGCATTCCAGGCAGGTACGGGGTTAAGAATGAAATGAGTTATGCATTTAAAATGATGTCAGGTCTGCAAGTACATATGGTTAAGTGTTAAAATATCTCAGTGAAGGATTGTTTCATAATCCAACTATTTATACAGCGTGAGAGATTTCATACTATGTGCTCTGATTACTAAGTGACATTGGGAGAGCACCGCTGGCTGCATCAGGAAAAAGTGCTGATTGTGCAACAGCAGGGTACAGATTGGTAATATGGAAACTCTGTATTTAAATAATGCATAATTCATATCAGTGCAGTTTAATTACTTCCTTAAATCAGAAGTAGGAATGGTTATTTGTGGAATGCATACAGAAATAATACCTCAAGAGACCAAATGTAAAAAAAGGGAAAAAAAAATAGGTGCCTATTTTATTAGGTAGCCGCCCTTGTCTGCAATGCCATGTATGTCCATATCCCTGTCTCTACCTGATTGTCACCTCGTGCTTCCCAGAGCTGGGACGCTGTCACCTGCACATCCTCTCTGGACCAATGGGAAGGGAGAGGTGACGGGAGAGTTGAGGGGAATCCGTCTGAACTTCTTTCTTCTGACTGTTGATGTTCCCTCTTGTCCCCACCGAAGTGACAAGAGTTGTTAGGTCACTTGAGGACTGCCCTGCAGGGAGTCCTTCTCCTACTGGCCAGGAGATTGTGTAGCTTGGAGAGGTGAAAGAGATGATTACAGAACTCCTTGCTTGTGCTACTGCACCCACGACAGAAAAAGTCATCTAGGGAATTATCAAATCCCTTTGAGAGCGGGAGATCACTTCTCTTACCTGCAAACATCGGGGATGTCATTGATGCCTTGTCCTAAAGGTTTAGCTGTGTTAATGCTACTTAACCTAATAGCATCTAGAATAATGTACAGTCACATTTTCAGATGTAATGTAAAAATCTTTACTCATTATTTTTAGCTGAAATTAGCTAATACATAAAAGATAAAAGTCGATGGGGAATTGGAAGAATTAACTTAGCAATTTGAACTGCTTTCTAAAATTAACTTTCAAAGGCAGAAACAAGGTGTGAGTGCATTTGAGGACATTAAATATATTTCTGAGTTGCTCAGTGGAAGTGTAGCCAAATATACTCCTCCCTCTTCTACAAGCATAGAAATCTGGATTCCTGATTCCTAACATTCTTCTCTGGCTTAGCAAACAGTCATATAAAATAATACATGTCACCTTGCCTTTCTTTTAGCTAATTCATACAAAGAATTCACTGTCATTGGCCAGGTTCCCATCTTTTCCTAGCAGGAGAAGGCTAAGTGTGTCACGTGAAGGCTGAGTGTACCAAGTGCCCCTCTGTGCCATAAACTTGGGCTTGTTAGGACTATCTGGTGCAATCGATCTGCACAAACTTCTAGGAAACCTCAGACCCGCTGTGCCCAGACCTCTTTCACATCACAACACTCTGCGCTACCTGGACGTTTTTCTTTGCATTTCGTTTAAACTAGAACCTACCACTCTACTATAAAAATATACAGGTATTCAGAGCCTGTCATGGCTGAGGCGGTAATAGGGGGCCTGGTAAGTGGCCATGAATGATGTCTGCTGCACATATCCCGTATATCCTGTGGATCTCATGGTGTAGCCCTAACCACATCTGTCCTACCTCTGCTTCTTACACACAGTGGGGAGAGTGACTTACAAATCAGGTGTCACAAATAGTGGCCTCCAGCAGGACGAGTTCTCATTTGCAGGCTGTGAAGACAGACAGATGCATAATATAGCTGGGCTGGATCAGTCTCAGGAAATCTTCTGCACCTCTTTGTTTATTGTTTATAAGAAACTTGAGTGCTTCTCTAAGAGGAAAAGCCCTTTTGAGGGCTTTTTCATTTACAGGCAGCATTACAGTTAAGTCAGAATCATATGAAACTGGTTAGATTTTTCTGAGCCTAACAAATCAAGCTACAAATGACATACATATTTTTAATTTTGAGTTTCTTCCTAGTTTTGGCTTTGCCTTTAATAAAGGCAAAAAGGTAAAATTACTTTCTCATGCATTGTGTGGCATTACTTCTCCTTTTGAAGTTTTTATGTCTACCCCATCAAAGGGATTACACTTCTTCTGCCATAAAATAATTTGTCTTTTCTGGTACACAGACTGAGGTGTTTAATAAATAATTTTAAGTAAGGTTATAGTAGTGCCCCTGTCCGGCCTATAGTTGATATTCCAGTAGTTACTAGTAATGAATATTGAAGAAATACAGCAGTTAGAACTCTGACTAATGTTTAATGTTCATCAGCTGCATCCTGAGAGTGAAATTCTGCTTTCAACTGTATGTTTGTGGATATAAAAGCAGAAGCAGTGGAGTCATAATTAGATTAAAGCAAAGTAAATTACTGTAGCTGGGCTTCCTGGCAACCATGGACGTTGCTAATGTCAGTGTGCAGAATAACAGATTGCACAGTAAATCTGACTGGTTCTTGAGAACAAGTATAAAACCATAGTAAACTGAGTGGGCAAACTCAGAGATTATTATTTTCCTGAACTGTAATAAAACAGTAAAAGAAATAATAAGGAGAATATAGATAGAGAAATTTAATAATAATAATAATAGATATTTTAATAATAAACCTAACTAAATACAGAAGAAGAGAATGACAAAGACCTTACTAAAACTTTGGGTAAATGATTACACAGTCGTAGCAAATGAGGATTATAGCAGCAGGGTATTTGTACAAAGGGTGAGTTCAAAGCTCATACAAGCTGATTTGGGGAGAAGTCAAGAATTAGCTGTAAGGAATTATATAGATGCAATTACAGAATATTTTATGGGATAGGTTAATAAATAGAACAGGTATGGGGTGGTTAATAAGTATCAGTACAGGAATACAGATAATTTAGCTGAGTAATGCTTTTTCTGCAGAATTGCAATAAGAGGAACAACATATGTTAGAAGTAAACATCTAGGTTCATCTGCAGTGTAATTACAGTTTTGTCCCCAGTGTAGTATGTTTGGATCTCATTATTTAGAAAATGTTTAGGCAATTTCATTTATGTTTAAATTCAGAGGCAAGTAAAGATGCTTAGCTTCCTTCTACAAGACAGTGGAGAGGCACTTGGTTTTATTTTCTTTGAACAACATACAGAATTTTCCTACAGTTCTTATACCATCTGAAAATCTTAATGTGCTATACATTGATATGATAATATTAGTTTTCTTATAAGAAAGTATAGCGGTCAGCTTAGCAAGAACAGTACTTGACAGGTTTTTTCTTTTATCTTGCATATGTGTTTCTTGTGACAGGAGGCTGTAATGTAATGACTTATGCAATTTCTGTCTCCTCTAAACTCATGATACAGAAATAGCTTCTAGCTTTATCAATAGAAACATTCAGCATTAGCCAGACCTATCTCTTTAAAGAATATTTGCTAGAAAGAGATAAAGGAAGTTACAGCTTACCCTTCACATGTTTTAAAGCCTTTGAGAAAACAATTAAACTGTTTACCACGTCATCAGGTGAATAACTTCAGAAGAGTTTTATCTTTTCAAACTTTTTCTGCTAATTCATTTTATTGCAGGGTATAGATATCTTTAAGTACGGTGTATGTGCATTTGAATTTAAAGAAAATATTAATGAAGATAGTTTGATTTCATGCTGTTTACATTTTATTGCAGGTGGAAATCTCACAGGAGCAATATTTAACCCAGCACTGGCTTTTTCATTACATGCAGATTGTTTCTATGACAAATTTTTGAGTTATTCACTAGTATATTGGATAGCACCATCCTTAGGTAAGTTCTTAATACTTTATGTATTTGAGAAAGTGTTATTTAGTACATGGTTCATAAATCAGGAAATAGGTGTCTTTTATCTGACAGTGTGCTTGATTTTTGCATTAAATAAATCCAGAAAATAGTAAATTATAATGCCTACATTATAGTAAATTATAATGTATGTGTTGAAATAATTCAGAATCATGGTTTTATTTTGCAAATGCAGGCTGAGTATTTTAAGCTTTTTTAATGCTCTATGTAGAGGGCCTGCAGCACTGTTTTGTGAATTATAGAATGACTTGGATTGGGAAGGACCTTTAAAAATCATGTGGTCCTTACCTGAAAGTAAATATCAGCCTGATTAACTTCAAAAAGAGAAACATACTAGTTACCACACAGTGTCTGTCTTGTTTTGTGTCAGTTTACAAAAAATGGGAATGATAAATTAAAAAAACCTCTACTCACAGGTATTGGGAAAAGTGCCTTAAATATGCTTTCTCCACTTTCTTCTTTTATGATATCAAATCTTTTTTATGCCCACAGTGTCTAAACTTTGCAGTTCCCATTCTGTGTTTTTCCCCCAGTCACTGTTGGACACAGTCTGCTCTTAGTTTAAGAATAAAAAGTGTTAGCAGCTAGGTTTTTTCTAACTTAAATTATGGTTTTAATTTGGAAGCTATTGATTTAGGCTTCTAGCTGTGTGCAGATGAAAATGCTCCATGTGATATGCTGTTGTTTGTTTACAGCTGGTCCCTACAAATCTTGAGCTTTCTGCTTAGGGTATATAAAGAAGCCGTATGCTAATCCTGAGTTCTTATATGACTGTTAATCCTATTAGAAGGTACAACAGTGATGAAGACACAACAGGATGCAAAATGTACACAGGAAACACTGGAAAGGGCTCCTGTTATGACCAAAAACTTCCTTTTCTTGAGTTCACATCTGTGCGTGTTCTACTTGCCTTGACTCTCAGTCAGCCAAAAATGAAGACAAAAGTTTAAACCTAACTAAAATTCACTTTAATATAATCTTGTTAAATTAGATCTCCAGACAGGATGACTGAACCAATAGAGCAAGCTTCATAACTGTTCAGTGAGTAGTTAATGAAATGTCGTAGGCAAAGCTAATCAGCATCGCTTGGGTCCTGTCAGACCACATAATATTTCTCACAATTCAGCTTTAGCTTTCATTAACTGATTTCAACCTCATAACCATTTAAAGGTTTTCAGGTTCTAAACATAAACTTGGGGTTTAACCTTTTGGCAAGTGATTTAAAGCAATAGGAGGCATTTTTAAACCCCATGTTCTACTTACATGCCAAGATGTTTCCTGCAGAACAGCTTTGCAAAAAGCCTCCAGGTGATTTTTGACATAAGAAAATCAACAAATGTTAACTGAAATGGACCCATGACTTGAGAAACTTAGAATGTGATTGGGGAGCAATGTTACATTTCTATGAAAAGTCATAAACAGTGATTTGTCATCATTTAACATCTAGAATATACACACAGAATGCACTGAATGCTGTCTCTTAAATTATGAGGGAAAGGAACTCCAGACTGAGCAGTTGTAAAGATGTGGATACTCAGAACACATCACTTCTTGCACATTGTCACTACTTTAGCCTACATTTAGTTACAGATCTCAGGTCTGTGGCTCACCTATTTATGATATAAATATCTTATTACAAAACAAGGATGGTTCATGGATACATTTCATAGAGACCTTATAAATCAAGAGTTGTAAACAAAAGTAGTGTCTGAGGTGGAAGTATAGAGGAGATTGCTGTATCCAAAAACTGAATTGATGAATACAAGAGTGCAGATCTACAAATCTTAACATGAAGTGAATTTTTTCTGACACTTTTTGAAAATAAGAAAATAATAGAAATAGAATTTTTCTTCCATGATTGGACCAAATGATGAGGCATGTAGGAAAATGACCTGTTATGATGATAAATTCTTGTGGAAAAAAGCTCTAAGCAGAATCATGAAAGTAGATTATGAGGGAAGGGATATTTTAAATTCAGTTGTAAAAATTACTTTCAAAATCCATATGTCAGCAGAAATGCTTTTTCAGACTTCCTAGAAACTGGCAGAGTCACAATGGTATGCTAATATGATGCCTTACTTCTTCCAGCATCAGCACCTTAGATGTTCTTACTTTGGGAAGTTCTTTCAGAAGAGTTTTTTTTTGTGTTTTGCTGTGATAACTACCACACAGTAGAACCATGGGCTAACATATCATGAAACTTCAAACTGCCAGTGCAAAGTGCAATATATTCTCATTTATGGCCATAGCAAAAATCCATGAGGACAAGGAGATGGAGAGTGTTCAGTATGTAACTGATACCCTGATCTGCCTATAAGCACATTGTAAACAATGTTCTTAGAAAGGACACTTGGAACAAGAGGAAGATTGATTATCACTTTCACAACACGAGGATGAAATGGAAGCTTTCTTTTAGGATAAACTTCTCTATTGGTGGTTTATAGTCTTCCAGGAATTTAATCTTGAAACTGTAGTTAAATTATTCATTTTCCAAATGGCTCCACTGATGTTTTGGTGAAGGTGATTCTCCAGCAGCATTAATCTCAGGATTCCTGCAATAAACATAAATGCCAGCAAGTGTTTGTAAGTTAGCACAGGCAGGCCTAAATTCTGCACTGTGAACATAGACTCAGTAAGTACCAGTGGAACAAAGATGATTTCTGTTTTACTGCCAAAGGAATTCATGTTAGTTGTCCAGGCATGATTATACCATCAATAATGATGGGGACTGAGCTAATGCTGCTCTTTCAGTACCAGGGAGATGGCAGATATGAATGGAAGACATGGTGACAAGATAGTCATGAGGTCAATAAAATGAAATGCTCTTTCCTGGACAGGTGCCATCTTAGCATATCTTAGAATTGTATTGTAGAGTGAGGGACATTAAAGACCATCCAGATCCAACCCCCCTGCCAGAGGCAGGGACACCTTCCACTAGACCAAGATGCTCAAAGCCCCATCCAACCTGGCCTAGCCTCCTGCTAGGTTTCTAACACTTTAAAATCAGAATCAATGCCCATTTCTTTAGATCAGTTTTACTAGAAAGGGTAATACTATTCCTTAGAAAATGAGTGCCACAAAAGTCACTTATCAGTAGATGTAAATGGAGGAGGTAAGCAAGGGAGAAGGCAACAAGTGAGATTTTGACCTTTCTGCTCTGAGGAGAGGATATTCAGAGGCTGCCAGCAAGTTCAGAAAACGTCAGCAAAGAAACAAGAATTCCAAGTCCATGTGCAGTGGAGTGATCAGTATCTTAGGCACTTGGAAGCAAAGGAGGTTTTTAAGAAAACTAGAAAAAAAACTACTCTTATTCTCAGACCCTGGTCCTCATCGGGGTTTTCAGCTCCACAGACATCATCTGACAGAGCAAAAACTCTTAGGTGGTGAGTGAATGCAATCCACAAAGTTCCTAGAAACTGTAAGTAATTATGTCTAATTCAAATACTAAAAGGCCAGTGAGTGGTAATCCTGAACTTGACCTGCTTACAGAGAAGAATGGGTGGTGAATGTAGCCACTTGGGATGTAGTCCTCATGAGGGTTCAGGGCCCAGAGGAAGACTGGGAAGGTAAATAGCAGAACTGTCCAGATTTTGGACTTCAAAACAAAATTCTGCTTATTTAGGGAATTGCTAAGTCAGTAGTAATTCCTTTGGAAGCTGCTATAAATGAGAAAAGTATACCTTGTAAAGGTGATTTTTAAAAAAAGCTCATGAGACCTCAGTAATAGATTTAGATGTGCAGGAGGAATCTGTCACATAGTTAGACTGGGAATTTGGACAGAAAGCCTTTCCCTGCTGGCTAGACAAAGAGCTTCCCTATGAACAAAGGAGAGCATGTAAGAAGTTGAAACTGGGACAGGCAGCAAAGGAGGAGTGTAAGAGCTTTGCACAGATATTTGGAAACAAAATCAGGAAGGTTAGAGCTCAGCTGGACCTAAGAGAAGCGACATGCAGAGTTACAAATATACTAATCAAAAAAAAGTCCAGAGAAAATGCAGATCCATTGAAGGATGGAGGGGACAACCTAGTGTTGTATGGCATGGAAAAGGCTGAGGTACCTCGCAATCTTCCCAAGCAAAATTTGCTCCCAAACCTCTGTGTAAATCAATAGGGTTTTGGAAAGGAGGCAATAAATAAGGAGCAACAGGGTAGGAACAACATAGATGAGCTCAATGATTGTGAATGCATTGACTGTACTGGCATTCTGCTAGAAATGAAGGTAGAATTGGCCACTGTTGGAATTGTCCTTCATTTATGAGATGTTACAGCAGTTGGAGGAGGTTCCTGCCAATGGGAAATGTGCTAATACTATGCCTGCTTTTGAGAAGAAGGAGAAGCCAGGGAACTATAAGCTAGTTGGTCTCACTTCAGTCAGTGGGAACATAGTGGAGTATCTAGCCTTGGAATCCATTTCCAGCTATGTAAACAACACAATCACAGGAACAGTCAGCACAGATTTAGTGAGGGTAATCCACGCTTGACCAGCTTGGTTGCCTTCTGTGATGAATGCCTGTGGGAATGAGGGGGAAGCAGGGATGTAATATACCTTCTCTTTAGCAAGGCTTTTGATACCACCTCCCACAGCATTCTTGGTTCAAAGTGGGGTCAGACAAAAAGACTGTTAGATGGAATAAAGATTGGCTAAACCACTGACCTCAAACTGTCACAATCAATGGGTTGACACCTGGCTGGTGGCCAATACCATGGAGAGTATGCTGGTGTCAGTACTGGGAGTTTATTCCCCAGTATGTTTAACAGTGACCTGAATTAAAGTTTGTTCACAACAGTTCAGTCTCTCTGCAAGACAAAGCACATGATTCAGCAATCTGGGATCAGCACCTCTGCAGAGGGATCTCCACAGGCTGGAGAGGTGGGCTGAGACTGACAACATGAGATTCAACAAGACCAGGTGCTGGGTCCTAAGCTTTGGCCACAACAACCCCATGCAGGCCTACAGGCTGGGGGCACAGTGGTTGGATAGCGGCCCAGTGGAAAAGGACCTGGGAGAGCTGGCTGACAGCAGCTGAACATGAGCCAGTGTGTGCCCAGGTGGCCAAGAACAGTCAAGCATTATTTCACAAGTAGTTACAAGGATAACAGAGATTAACCATTCTTTTTGGCAACAAGTAACAGCAAGGGCACAAACCGGGGCATGGGAAGTTCAGCTTGGGCTCCAGGAAAACATTCAGGAGGTGGGGTACAGCAACACTGAAATTAGTTTCCTGGAGAAATGCTACAGTCTCTGGCGTGGAGGTTTTTGGGACTCAGCCAGGGAAAGTCTCACTAACTCATCTAGCATAGGCAAACTCCTGCACTGAATGGGAGACTGGGCTAAATAGAATCCCTTCCAGTAAGCTTTTTTGTGATCTAAGAAGTTTCATAAATACAAGCTTATGTGTGGGAAACACCATCAAGCAGGATCCTCTTTGTCTCTAAAAGAATAAACTGCTTTTTTTTTCCCTGTGGGGAAAAAAATGGTCATAATAAAATGTATTTGGATGCCCTCTGGACTCAGTGTTGTTTATGGGTCTTTGAGACAGAAGTTTCTTCATGAGAATTGTACACTGTCTCTAACTTTACCATTTTTTCAGCTTCAGAATAAAGCCTAAATCAGAATGATCTTCAAAAAAACACCCACTATCCCCTACCCACTTGGCAGCACCTAAAAATGATGTTGTTGTCGAAACAGACACAGCTAACAAACTCAGGTGGGGGATGGAAGTTAAGCTGCTGATTCACTCATTTATACATCCAGCTACAAAGAAAGGAGCCCTGATCAGGAACAGGAAGGGAGCACATGTTGGATTCACCCAGCCAAACTCTGTGCCTTTGGCTTGGCTTACACAGATCAAAGCATTAATCATGCTAAAGAAAACGAGATTATGAACTCATAGGGACCACTTGCATGGCCTGTTGAAGCTTCCTTTGCAAAAAGTACTGATGCAATCCCTGCCGCATTGTGTTACACACTCAAATATTTTAACACGTTTATTTTCCATACCAGTACTGTGTCCTTCTCAAATGCATTTAAATAAAAGT
The DNA here is from genome assembly GCA_013400735.1 of Pomatostomus ruficeps. NCBI lineage: Eukaryota > Metazoa > Chordata > Aves > Passeriformes > Timaliidae > Pomatostomus > Pomatostomus ruficeps. Next base: position 54,898 of record VYZT01064747.1, read on the forward strand.
CCTTTCTGCAACTTCTCATTTCAGGTACAATATTTGTGGCCTTTATATGGGATGAAATCTTTCATCGGATATCTTGAGACATCAAATCCTGAAATTTGGCAGCACTACTTTAAAAAATGTTTTCAACATCCGCAGACAAAGCTTTCAGAGAACTGTTGACAGACTTCTGTGCCACCTTTATGTTGTATTTTCAGATTTCATGTTTGAAATATTTGACTTACCACTTTGTATTCAAATGATAATTTTGTAAATGCATATTGGGATTTTGGGAATATGTGCCACCATTTTCAGTTAAGCCATATGAATGTGAAGGACTGTTAAAACACAAACTTTGTCACTTTAGCCATAAGTGCCATTTGCTGACCTTTATTAGCATGCAAAACTAATTTTAGAGAAATACCCTGTCCTTTGATTTTATTGGATTTCTTCCCATTGAAGTCACCTGCAAAACGGGAGCTGAAGATTTCTTATACTGATATCATCATATTCCTACTTGCCATATACCTACCTCTGAGAGGAAGAAAGGCTACACTACTCCCTAGAAGAGTCTCCACAGCTCTATTCTAGAGGCACCCTCCACCAAAATTAAAAGTCTGTATGACCAACATTGTTTTAATAATAGCTGAGTGCAGGTAAGTAACCCCTCGCTTCCTTCCAGGAAGGCTGTGCCCTATCCTGTCCCACTGGAGACTGTTGAATGTTTACCTTGGTTGGAATAAGCAGTAATAAAGTACTATAAAATTCTGTAGACACGTGCATCAAATGGCATTTTAGGCAAAACCCTCTGCTTTTTATCAGCAATTACTGCTGCCTCTTCACATAAACACAGTATACAGGGATGAATCACAGAGTCTTCAATTTGTCCTTGACTTTATGTAGCTCTTAACTTCTTCAAAAAACAAATGAATCTGCAATGCAGGAGAATAAATAACAGAGATAAAAACTACAGGAAAGCTACATACACATAATGGCATAAGCATGCTCTTTATAGCCTCAACTGAGGCAAACATCACTGATGAATACTGCCCCCTGAAGCTCTGTTTCTAGCATGAGGTTTCTTCTTCTGGCTGCAGCTTAATTTTTAAATATGCCAAAATGTATTTCTCAAATTTAGGAGTAAATTTAGTTTTTCATTTTATAGTTACCTGGTTTGAAAGGAGAGATGGTTAACAAATTCTACAAAGATCTCAGTATCGTGTTCCTCAACTCATCATCCAAATCATCTTACAAACCATATTTCAAGAGAAAGGGAATCAGATGGGAAGTTTTTCACAGTAAACTGATTAAGTCTTTAACAGCCACTATTGTCAGCTATCTTTTTTGCAAGAGTTTGGGAAGTAAATATTTCTATGTAATTTCTTCCTTGTTGCAATGAAATCTTTTCTTGTTTTATTTTTCCAAGGTACCTCTAAGATTATATTGCAAAATTAAATCAACTGTATGAATGTGCTTTACATACAAGAGTCCTATCCATGACCCTGTATTCAGTTATTAATAATAAAAGAAAATTAGCCTGCTAATACACTGAAGAGAACTAGAACTGCTGGGTTATCATTCAGCAGCTCTTCAACCCTAGTGTGCATAGTTCCACTAAAGGAAACTTGTCCTTGTTGAAACTCTCCATGGCAAGGACCACACAATAGCACACTGAGCCTAAAAAGATGTGATCCTCTGAAAAAATAGGTATTTTTATACCTTGTTCTGCTTCTAAAACAGACAATTTTGGGAGTTTCTACCTTCCCTTTCTTGCTTTACTGCTTTTTATCTCTTTTACCTATTTTTAAAGTGATCCATACCTCATCCTTTTTTTCACCTCATTTCTTATGGAAACAAGCCTTTCAACACCTACATGATTTGATGTCTCCTCTGAGCCCATGGAGCCCACAGGATAATGGTCTCAAAAATAAACTTTAAAGTGCATACAAATACACAAAGAAAAGAGAAAGCAGAGATACAAACCTACAGGACAGCCAAGATTTGATAGATCAGAGGCCCTACTTTCACATTATTTTTGATGGCCTGCAAAAGCAAAGTCCATAAAGTGAAGAGGTCAGATCAGATCTGACTTCTCCATGTCTGCCTTGTTTATTTTGGCACAACATATAGTTTACAAGAAATTGGTGCCCATCTGGGTGGTTAACAAGTAGTTCCTGTATTATAGGCACTAGAATATAAAATTAAAATAAAAACCACTAAGAATTAGACAAACCTTAAATTGACTAAATTAATGCAAAACAGAAGGAAAAAAACCCAACAAAAGTAGCAGAAATAAAGAAAAATAAACCTCAGCCAGGAACTGAAAAATCTAACTGGTTTTGGTAGTGCAGGCAAAAAGGAGTATTTTACATTTGAGGTAACGAGTGCTCATGAAGTCCAGAACACTGACACACAGCCTAAATACAATGTTTTATTGAAAATAAAACTTGCCAATCCACGTAAGACACTTCTCAACACTACCTCCACAGTTCATCCAGGTTTGTTTCCACCTCACTTCAATTAATCTTGCTCCATTGATTTGACTGGAAGCATTACAAGATGTCTGTTCCTGGAGCTCCACATTAGCACAATACAAATTCTCCCTCTGGATGTGTGAGAGTGCTGAGAGGAGCTGTGACATGTCCAGCTGCCCTGGAGTTAACTCTGCCCATCTGCCAGGCTGTGGAACAGGCTGAAGTTTAGCATGGCAAACAACAGAAACAGCACATTCCAACTCAGGGTTACACACACTAGGAAAACCCTACCAGTCCGTTTCAACAGTGAATGGTGACTTAGAATTCAATGAGCCATTTGCCTCAATTACGGTGCCGGTGTTTTACCTGTCCCAAAATCTCACCATGCCAAGATTCTCCAAATGCCAATGCAAAAGTCAAGGCATCATTCTGTACCCTCCTTTGTTACTCTGTATCCCTACCAAAAACATTCACACGCTCACATGAATACATGTTTGTATGTGCAGAAAGGGGCTGGTAAAGGCATTCCTGTAGAGTGTCTTGTTGCATAACATGCTGAACACCTCATTTACTCAGCTACGTCAGCAGTTCACAGCACTATTACGACATCCCTAATTTGACTGGCATTCCTAATGAACATTCAACAAAGAGTGGTTATAATTATCACGTACCTTGGCACCAAACCACATCCTAATGTGTGAGCAGAATGTAGGGCCAGTAAAGAAAACTGTTCATATACCAGCATAGCAATACCTCACCCTCCCACGCCCCCAAAAAATCACAGGTCAACTTCAAAGCGAAAGAAAATGGAGGAAGTTTGGTCCAGGCTTTCATTTCAATACTGGGGGAGAGAGGAACAACCTGAATTTACTGACATCTCCCAATGGCAAAATCATCACCCTGAAGAGAGATGAAACAGGAAAAGTTCCAGCAGCACCAAGATCTTGGCAATCTAAAGCTGGGTTCCTAAGTCTGGAACCTAAGTCCTAAAGCTCCTAAGACTAACCCTATCACAGGGACACTCTGCAAATGCTCTGCCCCTTTATCCTCACATCCAGGTAAATGATGAAAACGGCTTCGGCTTCACTGAAGGTTTTTTTGTTACAGAAGAGAGTTCTGAAACTCAAAGGCTCAAGCTGCTTGCTGAAGTAAAGGAGGGAGAACTGCAACACAGAGCTGGTTGTGAGATACAAAAATCTTAGTTTATTTAACAATGTTAACATTTAATACAAAGACACAAAACAGTTCTCTTTGTCCGGATCTTACAGACTTTATTCCATCTCCTCTACCACCCAAGCTCAGCTCTCAGAGAAATGAAAGGGATAGCACTGAAATGATAAAGCCAGTTACTTGAGGGGCATTTAATTTAGCTTTTTTAATCCTTGGTCAACCCTATTGCCTTTAAGTAGTAACATTTCTATTTCCATCCTATTCCACAGAGTCAATGACAGGTAAAAAAATATGGAAAATTCTAGGACAATCTAAAATTCTGTTCTACTTCCACTTTTATTTCTGAAGTCCTAGAATTCCTACAAAGGCTTCTTTAGAAGGCCAGAGAGATTGCTCAGAGAGAGTGCGGCTGCACCTTCCCTGGAAGTGTTCACAGCCAGGTTGGGATGGGGTCTTGAGCAAACAGATCTACTGAACGGCATCCCTGCCCATGGCAGGTGGGGTTGGAACCAGGTGATCTGTAAGGTCTGTTCCAACCCAAATCATTCTGTGATTCTATGAAATGACCCCTGATTAGCCCCATTCAAGTGTTAGATGCAAGAGGTTTTATTGTTTTTGTTTATTTTGTTTTTTTAAATAAAACCCATAGTGGTCACAAATGTCAAACCCTGTTTTAAACATCTCTAGACGCATTTACAGACCTAGATGTCTAAACTTAGGTCATTAAAAGAAAGGTTAACTCCCGATAGTCACTGCAATGCCTTCGGTTTTACAGCTTATTCTGGAAGTGCCGCAAGAGGAATCTGAAAGACACAAGACACCCAAGTTTACATAATTGGCATTAAAATAAAAGGTTATTAACCTTCACAGAGTAGCTATCTGTTGTTTGCGGTCAGAGGACAGCACTTTACTACAAGCCCACAAATTTTCAGAAGGGCTGAGCATCTTTGCCTTTGGCAGCAGCTCTGCCTCAGGTCAGCTAAGTACAGCATGTACCTGTACAGCAGGCACCAGGGTGCCCTGGCAGACCCCCCCGCACCCACACGCAGACACACCAGTTGCTTCAGAACAATTGCTGCAGCCTTGTGATGGCACAGACAAAACACCACTTATTGCAGAACAGTGGAAATGTCCCACACCAACTGCCAGCAAGTCTTCCAGGAGCTTCAGCAGGAGACTGTCACATCTCATTTGGGTGGCATGCAACACTAGCGTCACACAAGGGCATTGTTTTGGAGGCAGGGCAGCACACTGCTCTCTAAGGGATCACCAACAAGATGTTCCTGTCGATCATTTGGCAGTTCAGGAGCTCAAAAGGGCCAGGCTGCTCCATGGAGTACCCACAAGATCACAGCATGCTGCCTCTCCCACCCCTACTTACAGAGTGTAGAGCCAAGCCACCCTCTGAGCAGGGTGATTAGCACAGACCTGCTGTCCTTGTCACTTTCTACCTTCAGGTCCTTATTGCTGCCTTAGATCCTAGATTCCTGAACTTCCTTAAATTACATCCACAACCTTAGGCTGGTGGATACTCTAAAAAGGGCCATTCCCAACTACTACCTGGAGTGATGTCACTGCAGCACCTAACACTGCACGTGCAGGTCACTTGATCTGCTCTGACAGGGATCAGCCCCTCAGCTCTGATCAGCACAAGCAGAAGCACAGGAGGAAATCCTCTCCGGTCACCTCTCACAGCATTCATCCCACATCCACATGCCATGCCATGGAAGGCACAGAGTAAGTACGAGGAAGAATTTCACTGACCAACACCACTTCTTAATGGGTGTATTTTGTGCTTGGCTAGAAGAACAGTCTACAACACTTCCAACAGCACTTTCAGGCTTCTTAGAGATCTCCTATCATCTGCTAACTTTCCTTAATCCAGCTCAAGATTAACCAGAATAATATATAAAGCAGTCAAATTTGAATTTTTCAACAGCATGAGTTTTTTTCTTAATAAACCATTGACCAAAGTAATCTTGGTGATGGAGTCATCAGAGCCTAAATTTCCATTCTCTTACCAAGAGGCACTTGATCTACAGCTAAAGACTTTTCTCTGATTTTGAAGTGTGTCCTTTACCAAACTGGAGGATCATCCAACGGCAGGACAACCAGTATCTAGACTTTTTTTTTTTTTTAAGAACTCCTCTCTCTTCTGCAAAGCCCTTCCAGAGTAGAAATGCAACTGCAGGAAAGTCTGAGCTCTTACACCACTCAATAAATACTAATTCAGGAACAGTGGCAGTGGTGGAGGTCAGTAAGAGAACACAAGGATACTCTCAGACTTTCTGAACTGCAACAGCAAAGAAAAATAAGCAGAGGAGGAATGCAGCTGTGTATCACCCCTCCACAACAACCCTCCTCGGGGACTGCAGCCTCTTTCTTTGTGACACTGTAATCCCTAATCAATTACTTCCCAATTTTTTTCTTTTCAGTGTGTCCAATTCTTTTTTGTGTCCCTTTCCTCCTTCCTCCCCCGAGCTTTCAGCTGTCTGCTCCACAGCTGTTCTCTCCGGCATTTCAAGTGGGAGAGTTGGACGCTCACTTCAAGGTAAGAGCTGTCAGTCTCCCTTCTGAGACAGGCAGAAGAACTGGGACAAGACAGCACCAACTGAGCAGCATGTACAGACTGTGCACCAGTGAGCACTGCTGAAGCAAGGGTGGGATCACAACCCCACTGTGCCTGTGTGGCTCTACAGTCAGTCCCAGAAAAAGCTGCTCTTCCTCTCCCTGCCAGCACCAGCGAGGAAACACTGGCACAGCTTGTAATGCTACTGAGAAAAGCAGCACAGGTGATGAAAGACAAGGGATCACACTGACACAACCACCTGAGCAGGGTGTTGTCTCTGAGATGTTCACTCCTGACAGCAATCCTATCCGGGTAGCTCAGTAACTTTACCAGGAACAGTTCCTGCTCTGCCTATAGTGAAGGAAGAGATGGACTTGGAGTGCTGTGAAGTGTCCTGCCCCCTCAAATGGCCTGGGAAACCTTGCACACTAAGGGCAAAACAACAGACACTAAAGACAGTAACTTCCTAGGGATGGCTCCAAAGTTTGTATCTCAGCATCTAAGAGCCTTCGAGATCAGACAATTCTTAAACCAACTAAAAGGCTGACTTGTCTTCCAGACAGGCATATCCATGCAGGTTGCCTCTGCAGGCTAATGGTTTATGCCAATAGGCATTTTGGCACAGATCATTTGGCACAGATCATCTTTCTACATTTGTGATAACTACAGCTCCCTTTTCCTTCCTCTATATCACCATCATCCTGATATTGCGAGACACTTCCTGTAGGATCATGTACATCACACAAATTACAGAGAGGGAAGGCTCTGCAGGACTGAAAACATCAATGTGAGAAGTCAGAAGAACTTACAGCAGCACCTGTCCTCCTCAGTGATCGACTTCGGCGTCTTCAAACTGCCCGGCAACTACCGGTGCTATGTCCACCTCCATCCCATCTGAAAAAAACAGCCAGTGCTCCGTAAACAAGCGGATGAGGGATGACGTTTTCACGGGAAAGAGAGCGGGAGCCCTCTGCTGACAAGAGGTGGCCAGGACAGAAAACCCCTTCACGGAACTTCTGAAAGCAGCCTAAGGAAACACGGATGAGCTTACAAGTTTCTGGCTTTGCTCCAGCTCTATTGGTCGGTCACTTAAAGATGTCACTGCTCCCTACAACCTCATCTCACCCTGTCTTATTAAAAACACTGGATTTTAACTATTTCATGTTTTAAATGAAGTTTTGGTGTAACAAATGGCATGATTCCTTTGAATAACTTAAATCACACTCTAACAGAAAGAGGCTGGATCCTGTTCTGAAACAATCACTGAAAAGAACAACTGCCCTATGTTACAATGTCAAAAAATAATGCAACTCTGAAACTGAGCAGCCCTAGGGATATTTATAATTGCAGCAAACGAAGCAGCAGTATTGTAGCAAATAAGGTTAGGAAAGTAAACAAAACTGATGAAGATGACTCTGAGACACGTGACTTACTTGCTGTCCAATTTATATTAATTTCTGGAATTTTGGGATTCAGAAACCTGATTATATTTTCAAACAAAGGGCACTGCCGAAATAGGAGCATATCACCTGTGGCTGTCTTTACATTACATACATTTATTCAAAACTGCAGAACAAAGAGAACCTTAAAACAACTGACAAAACAAATAAGATTAAAAACCCCTCCCTCTGGATGAGAACTACTTAGTTATTATTTTGTAGAAATCTACAACTGCTGCATCATTTCCCATCCTTCAAAAACATGACGGCATATAAAAAGCACTGCAATTTATACATAAAAACGTAGCAATGGTACTCAACTACTTCCCTGTTCTTCTACTAGATAATATACTGATCTAGTGAAAACAGAACACACAAAAGACAGAGTCTGAGAAATCAGGTGTTTTTCCCCCAACAAAAAAGAAATTTTACTCCTTAAAAACACATTTGAACAATCAATAGAATTAAGAGACAGCATCCTTCAGAAAGATAGACCTTTTTTAATAAATCTGTTTCAGTGTGTTTGAATGATTCAGAATTCACCCTGAACTCTGTTAAGAGAATTGTTAATTTATAATTTAGTGTATAAGGAAAAAAAAATCAAACAAAACCAAAACCCAAATAAAAACTACAACTTGTTTAGAGTAGAAACTGCTTCCTAATCCCAGCATAGACTAACAAATTTGTTGGGTTTTTTTCATCCTGAATCAGCTTCATTTTAACATTCTGACAGAAAATCATACCAGGAAGAATCAAGTGTTCGTAACACTGAAGTGCTCACTCTTTAACAGAGCGGCCCTCAATCCACAGCAGGCAACATGGTGCCCACAGGGTGACAGGCATGTGGGTGATCCCTCACCTTTTGCTGTAAGGTATCACCCACCGCATTGCACTTGCTCAATCCTGGTCTATGGATTAGCTGGATGGAGAACCACCACTTTCATATCATAGAACCACAGAATAGTTCGGGAGTGTGGGTTGGAAGGGATCTTGCAGCTATGGGCATGGACACTTCTCACTGGGCCAGGTTGTTCCGAGCCCCATCCAGCCTGGCCTTGAGCACTTCCAGAGACAGGGTACCCACAACTCCTCTGGGCAACCTGTGCCAGTGCCTGACTATGCCCATGGTAAAAAAATCTCTCCTTTTACCATCTGAATCTCCCCTCCTTTGGTTTGAAGCCATTTCCCCTTGTCCTACAGCAACTGGCCTTACAAAAAAGTCTGTCCCCATCTTTAAGTACTGAAAGGCCTCAGTAAGGTCTCAGCAGAGCCTTCTCTTCTCCAGGCTGAACAACCCCAACTCTCTCAGCCTGTTTCCATAGCAGAGGTTCTCCAGGCTCCTGTCAACCTCATGAACTCCTCTGGACTCACTCCAGTAGGTCCATATCCCATTATGCTGGGGACCCCAGAGCTGGATGCAGCACTGCAGGTGGGGTCTCACCAGAGTGGAGCACAGGGGCAGATTCCCCTCCCTTGCCCTGCTGGCCACACTGCTTTCGGTACAGCCTAGGACATGACTGGTGTTCTCGGCTGTGAGGGCACATTGCCAGGTTATGTCCAACACTTCATCCACCAGCATCCCAAAGTCCTTTTTGGCAGGGCTGCTCTTAATCCCTTCACCTACTAGCCTGTGTTGATATCAGAAGTTGCCCCAACCCAGGTGCAGCGCGTTGCACTTGGCCTTGTTGAACCTCATGAGGTTTCCCCGGACCCCCTGCTCGGGTTTGTCCAGGACCCTCTGGATGGCATCCCATTCTTCAGGAACACCAACCACACCTCTCAGTTTGGTGTTGTTTGTAAACTTGCTGAGGGTGCACTCGATCCCACTGGCTGTGTCATTGATGAAGACATACATTCCTTAGTAAAACAAAAGCATGTCTTACCTTCAAACTCCCTTATCGAGTCCTCTGTTCTCACTCCAGCCATGTTGTACTGGGTGCTGACAGACTGGGCTAACATGCCCTCTAACCTCTCCAGCGTGGCCTGACCTTCTGCAGTTAAATGTGACAATCCCTCTTCGTATGTGTAAAAGCTCGGGATGTCACCTTGTTCCAGCTCTGCAAAAAAAAGTTTATCACACCCAAGTTTAGGAGCCAGAAACACACAAGAGGTGGAGAAATAGGAGAGCAGCTGAGTACATTATGCTCAGATTAACTGACTGAGATTAAAAAGCTGCTTACATCAGGTACAGAATACACACAGCAATGTGAACTGACCACACAGCAGCATGGGCACTGAACATGGGCTAGCACAGCCACTGGGAATAGGAAAGGCTGGTCTTTGTGTCTGTGGGCTTTGGAGAGCCAGAGCAATACTTTTGCTGAATTCCTGTCACTTGTGACAGCTAAACTACAGGTTTTCTGCAAATTTATGAATTTCTACACAGTGCCTGTGACAAAACGGATGTTTAGGCAAGATGAGTAATGAAGAATTATGACAGATACCAGGTATCCAAGTGCTGGCAGGTATTGCAAAAGAAGCAACTGTTACCAACCACGGGCCTCAACATCGTACTCGTCCCCTTCGTAATCGTTGTCCGAGTCCTCATCGTCCGGGTCTGGGTGCAGGGCCTGGCATTCACACATGGCTGAAAACATGGCTTCCACTGCAGGAACACAAGGGAACACAAACCTCCACCAACACCCCAAAGCAACAGGCAAGAAACCCTTCCCCGAGTGATCAAAGGGATTCAGAATACTCCTACAGCTGAATTCGTATTTGAAAACAGCATCTGACAAGCCAGCAGCCAGCTTGGTGCTTTAGCCTCTTAACAGCACTTCTGCATTATTTCATTGATGATAAGGGTTTATCTCTGGACAATTCTGTCTGTGGTTACCCACTGCAGCATCTCATCCATCAGATTCCTAAAACTTGAATCCACATGTAAGCTCCACACTAGACAGGATATGACCGCTTTCCAGTGGCAGTGTCAGGGTATTAGCATGTTTCTAATGAAATTGCCACTGACTCAAATATCACTGAATTTGTAATTAAAAAGACATTTTTCATACCTATTCTCTGTAAATGTATATAAGTAAGACTATCCATGTTGTGTATTTATACCCAACAGTTTCTGTTTCAAAGCATTGGAATTTTCCTTGAGAAGCAGCTGCTTGAAAGAGTTCATCTTCAAGCCAGATAAAACGATTTGCTTTGTTCTTTTCAGCACACAGGAATCAAGTCATTAGAGAAGTACACTGAAGAAACATGGTATTTACATCTCTACACCCAAGCGTCTTCCACATCTTCAAACTAAAACACAATTCCCCTCCTCACTTACAGGCTGATTTGTCGCTAGGTACGAATCTGAATTCCGCAATTGGTTCAACGTCATCATCGCTGTCGTCCTCCTCCCCTTCAGTCATGGGAGCCTCTTTTGTCTCCTCTTTAGGAAATTGAAATATTTAAAAGAAATGTTTATTTTGTAAAAAAAAAAACAAACCAATTTGTTTATTCTTCTGGGAACACACACATAATCAAATCAGAAACAACCTGAGAGGCACAAAACCTCTACTCCGTTCTCCAGAAAAACCCCATGAGACTCCAAGACCCACAGAGATATATACGTTCTCACAGCACCTCAACAACTCTTGCAACACACAGGAAAACTCCTCTATTTATAACTTCAGGACTTAAGATTTCTGTACTGGTCACACAATGTATTCACGTATTTCAGGAAAATTGCCTGATTCTTATTAAAAACAACTGTGCTCAAAACCCCCCAATTCACAATTGTTACCATTTTTTAAATCACATGGATTTTTTTATGGATCCTTAACATTATTGTCATGAAATCAGCTAGCTTCCAGCGTGGGCCCTCACAGGGGGCTCTGACATGTGCACAGGATCTCTGCTCCATTTCCAACATTCCTAGTCAGCCAGCAAGATGTCAGACGTACAAAGTGCACCCAGAGCCAGTGACCACTCTGGTGCTTCCTGACTTCCATACACCACATACATGAATAAATAAGCATCAGTGTGGTGTTTTACCTTCTGTGAATAAAAATCCCACAAAAATGGCTGCAGTTCATCACTTTGGGGCTGAGGACACTGCACTGACAGCCTCAAAACTGCATAATTATTTTCTACAGGAGAAGAGGCTGTTCCACTTAGAGTGGTTTTTATCACATACAAAACTGGCACCACCAAGAATACGAAGATGCCAAGAAGCTGCCAGCCAGCTGCCCCAAAAATGAAGCGTGCAAGGAAGCTACCCAGTCCTTTTGCAACTGACACCCGCAGGCACAGCTTGTTACTGTTGAGTCCAGCTCTTTGTTTCCAATGCAGTCAACCTCTGAGTGCCTTTTTCTAAAAAAGGGGTGAGGACAAGCCACAAACACACAGAGAGCACACACAAAATTTTCAGAGGAAGAACAAAATGTACCCTGCACAACTGAGAATGAAGACTCCTGCAGCCAGCTAAGTGGAAAGGTTTAACACTATTCAGCAGTTAAAATTGCAGGCCAGGGCTAGACTTTGAAAAGTAAAACCTATTTGCTGTGGAAGATTTACTGTAGGCAGAGTTAATACACTAAAAAATATACACACAAAAAAATACCCACAGAAAATCAGTCTACTAAGGATTTCTAGACAAGGGGCTTTCACAGGATATCCATATTTTCAAATGCCGTAACAGTGTCTTTCTTCAGACGAGGCTCTGTTTACTTCAAAATAACCACAGTTAGAGGAAATTGAGGAAGAAGAACCAAGGTGTATGCAAATGTCCTCTTATTATTTGTAGTGATAGACTGTCAGAGAACATTAGTAACATAAGAGAAGGAAAAAATGAAGAACATCAATAGCTTAAAAGCATCTCCACTTCCTCAGAGTCTTGTCGTTACTTTCTGGATGCATTAAAAAAAATTGAATGCCACATTTTAACCTTTGGCTATGATAACCAGTAGGCATGAAGGCAGAAAGGGGACCTGCTCAAGACCTAACACTCATTAATCTTCAGTTGAGATGGCAGTTTTTGACACACTTAAAACACTAACAGGTCTGCCAGAAGAAAAATATTAATATATATATATTTAAAAAATACAATCTTCTTACAAACAATGAAACAGAAAGCTTGCTTTCTCTATATCAATGCAGGAAAGGTCAAAAAGGTGGGTTTTGTGGGCAATCTTCAAAGATTCATTAAAGCCTGGTAACATGACCTATTGCCTCTTTTTGTTTGTTTTTAACCAAGCTGTGGGAGAAAATGAATGCGAAGTTTCCAGGCTGTGAAACAGCAGGAATTCATCAAGCCTGGAGAGGGCAGCAACATTAACATAAATTCAATAATGAAAAAAACAGTATTCAAGATGGCATCACAGGGAGACTGGCAGAGGAACTAAATTGTTTAAAACAGTGTAAGAGGGCAGAAAACTGGTTCTCAGCAGTTTCAGTGTACACAGCCACAAGCTGAGAGCAGAACTGTAAAGAAGCGACTCTAAACAAATGCAAAGCTGTGCTTCTAAAATAACTATCCTTCAGGAAAATAAAAGAGAAAACACAAGCGATTACTTAAATTACTAAAAATCAGCATTTAGTCCTTCTGAGGAGGAAATCCTGTCTCTCAGGGCTGCGTGGGAGCAGCAAGCAACACTCCAGGCATACCTTCGAACTTGGCATTCACCATGACGTACAAGTGCTCCCTTGGGTAGGCGCTCAGGTCCCTGGAGACAGCATGTAAACTGATGGTGGGGTAATCCAAGGAGAAGCCAACTCCCGAGTTTTCCAGCCAAGACAGCCGACTAACAACAGAGGACGGGAAAAAGAAAAAAGAGACAAATTAGAAATTCACAGAGGACTCCACAGCACCTAACTCAAGCCTGCAGAAAAGCAACCCCAAAAAGTGAGTAATTGTGGACAAAGCACTTACCCACTCTGTGGAAATACACAGTCCTTGTCCTGCCCAAACAGGACTTTGCAACAGCATTAACTGATGGTAATCAGTTAATCTGTAAAGGTCAACGACACCTTTGCTTAGAGAACGTGAGGCTAGGAACACTAAACACATCACAGCTTTATCACATTTGCACTAAATGATGAATTTCCTTCCCCACCTCTTCATTTCCTCCTCCCGGTAGGTATCTATCATTCCAAAGATAACTACAGAGGTTCCAGAGTGTGGTTTATAACTCAAACTATTAAATGTGGTTTTTCAAGACAAAGAGAACACTGAAAGGCAAGTCAGCATCATAACTTCTAGAGTATTATAGATCTGATGTGGGTATAGCCTGTAAGTAGAAAAACAGCCAGTTCTGTGATCAGCAGAGCCAGGTTATGGGTATTCCTCCACTCAAAACTTATGTGCTACAGCCTCTGCTTTCCCCCATTTTCACTCTCATCCCTAACCACAGCATGAGACAGCGCAGGTTGTCACCACCAGGCTGCTGCCTCCTTCCTATCAAAACAATCAACATCTCTCTAGCCACTGAGAAATCAAACTCAAACCAGATTTGGGTGCCTGTGATCAATGACGTCACACAGTGAACAGAAATAATGAGGGCCAGAAAGCACAACCTCCACCATGTGCAAAACTCAGCATTCACGAGCTTTTGTGGTGGGACAAAATCAATGGAAAGGTCACAGAAGACTCCTTGCCTTGGAAAATCTGGTTGAGAGCAAGAGCTAGTGCAGTGGGAGCAAGGAATTTATTTCCCAGCCTCAACTGGCCAGTCCTCAGTGGTTACAGCTGCTGGTGGAGAGTCAGTACACTGATCAAGAGCCACACTGTGCGCCTGGGTGCCCTGTTCTCCCACGGCACTCCTGCAAACACTGGCATTTTCTGTTCATTCCTAGCAAGTGGCTCTGGTGAAAGCTCTGTGACATGCTCAAAACACGTGGAAAGAAGATGGCAGCCCGGTAGGTGCCTCACACAAAAGTCTTCTGAATGCAGCTTACAAGGAAAGTCAACATTACACATCCTCAGAGCAAATACTGCATTAACAGAAGTCCTGGCAGCTGTAACCAAACTAAATAAAACAGTAAATAAAACTTCAGAGAGATTCCTCTCCAACACAACATCACTAACAAGCTCAGGTGGGGAAAAAGCTCCTCCAACAATAATTGGCTATTTCATAAAAGCTTCCTAGTCTAAGGTTTTTAAAAGACAATTCACTCCTCAGTGCACATTTTAAATGATGTTTTTGTTCCAACAATGCTCGTCAACTGCAGAATATATTATGAATACTTTTCCACGGTTAAAGTAAATTACGTTGTTTTAACATCAAGTTGTCTCCCTGAGCTACACAATGCAGGGAGAATTGAAAGGAGACCATAAAGAGCTCAGCTAACATCTTCCAGAATAACCAGACTGATTTCTGCCTAGTAAGAACATACAGTCTCCCTGTGATTAATGCAACATGAAAGACTTCACAGAACCACAGTAGTTATTAACAGCAGAAACCAAACAGCCCTGTCTACTCCCCTGTCAAAAGAGGAGAGGTGCTGTGGTTTTATTTATAGAATCGTTTGGGTTGGAAAAGACGTGAAAGATCATCTAGTTCCAATCCTCTGCCTTGGGCAGGGACACTTTTCACTACACCAAGTTGCTCAGGGACCCATCCAACTTGGCCTTGAACACTTCCAGGGATGGGACATCCACAGGTTTTCTGGGTAACCTCTGCCA
>VYZT01064747.1:70180-95043 GCA_013400735.1 Pomatostomus ruficeps
GCGGGTCCCCCCCCCCCCCCCCCCCAGTGAAGAATTTCTTCCTAATATCTAATCTAATGCTCTTTTTCAGTTTGAACCCATTCCCCATTGTTCTATCACTACAGCTCTTGTCTAAGAGCTCCTCTCTGGCTTCCCGGCATGCCTCTTCCTATACTGGGAGGTTGCCATGAGCTCTCCACACAACCTTCTCTTCTGCAGGCTGAACAACCTCAGCTTTCTCACCCTGTCTTTGTAGCAGAGGTTCTCCAGTCCCCTTATCAACTTTGTTGTGTCTGCTGGACTTGCTCCAAGATTTCCAGGTCCTTCTTATGCTGGGGCCCCAGAGCTGGATGCAGCACTCCAGGTGGTGTCTCACAAAAGCAGAGGAGCAGAATCCCCTCCCTTGCCCAGCTGGCCACGCTGCTTTTGCTGTGGCCCAGGATACACCTGGCTTTCTGGGCTGCAAGTGCACATTTCTCCAGCATGCTGAGTTTTAAAGAACGGTTTGCATGGGAAGGAACCTCACGGCTACCTCGTTCCAAGCACCTGCCGTGGGCAGGGACACCTCTCACTAGACCAGGTTGCTCCAAGTCCCAGTCAGCCGTGCTGCTCCCTCTTCCCTGCTTTAAAACGAGGAGAAGCAGCGGGACGCCCCACAGAGCCTCACGGCCCCTGAGGGCCTCCCCCACATCACGGCCCCGTCATCCGAACGCCCCACCCCGGGCCCCTGAGGGCCGTCCCGGGCAGCCCTCGAGGGCTCCCAGCCCCAGGCGTCCCCCGCACCTCTCGGCGATGTAGAGGATGCCGGCGCCCAGGCTGCGCCCCGCCAGCAGCGCCTCTGTGTCCGGCTGCCGGTGCCGGACGCCGTCGGCCGGCGGCGGGAAGCGCTTGAGGAAGCTCATGGCGCCGCCGCCACCTCCCTGCTCCACCATCGCGGCCGCCGGAAGCGGAACGCGCGGCTCTGTGATGCAATTCCGCCCCGGGACGCGGTGTCACCGCCCCGGGACGCGGTGTCACCGCCGTGCTCCCCCCGCTCCCGAGCGGCGCGGTCTGGGCGCCGTGGGCTGGGTCGGAGCTAAGTTGTCTTCGTCTGGAAAAGAGAAGCAAAGGGAGCGCTGAGGTGATCGTTAAGGGCTGGAGCAGCTCTGCTGTGGGGACAGGCTGAGAGCTGTTCTCAGAAGAGAAGGCTCTGAAGAGACCTTAGAGCGCCTTCCAGTACCTAACGGGGATACAAGAGAGCTGGAGAGGGGCTTTGGACAAGGACATGAAGGGACAGGACAAGGGAAAAAGCTTCAAACTGACAGAGGGCAGAGTGAGATTAGATATTAGGAAGGAGTTTTTCCCTGTGAGGGTGGTGAGGCACTGGAATAGGCTGCTCAGAGAAGTATGGATGCCTCATCCCTGGAAGTGTTCAAGGCCAGGTTAGATGGGGCTTTGAGCAACATGGTCTAGTGGAAGGTGTCCCTGCCCATGGCACAGGGGTGGAACTGGATGGTTGGAACAGGTCTTTAATGTCCCTTCCAACCCAAACCGTTCCGATTCTATAACTGACAGTACCAAGAGCAGTCATAGAACCATGGAATGTCCTGAATTGGAAGGGACCCACAATGATCATCAAGTCCATCTCCCAGCCCTGCAGAGGACACCACAAGAATCACACCATGTGCCTGAGAGCATTGTCCAAATGTTTCTTGATCTCTGCCATATCTTTTTTAAGTCTTTTAAAAATTATTTTAAGATTTTTTGTAAGTCTCATTGGACAGGTGACAGAGGTAAAGACAAATACAGCAGCTTTTCAATTACCGTTATTGGATGCTGGAAAGGGAATTTTTGGTGGGCGACCAGCACCCAGTGTCTCATAAATACAGAGAAGAAAAAGAAAATCACAAGTACCTGAATTGCTTAAAGGGTATCCAGTTGATTTCCCTCAGCAGTGATGAAGTTGGGGTCAGGAGCCTGACACGGTTGCAGTACCTGGTGACCTGGGTGTGTCTCGGCAGCACATTGCAGGGATGGGAAGGCTGCCACCCCCTCAGGAGCACCGGCTCTGCTTCTTCCCTTGGATTTACACCATTTCTCTTGCTACTGCAGTGAGAAACAGGGATTATTGGCATATCAGTGAAGTACATCTCTGTCAGGGCATGCTCCTGGTAATGCCATCAGTGAGACAGCATCACTGCAAACATCTCTTCTCCCTGACTGGTCAGGATCACAAATGCTCCTGCTATAGCAACATACTCACCAAGAGCCCATGCAAGTTGTTAGCTTGTCATGAATGTTAATCTTCCCTTTTGTCAGTTTGAATTTACTTTTTAGGAGTCATTTACCTACCTCTGTGCAAATGCAGGTTCTCACAAACATGAACCAATTATTAACAAGATTAGGTCTCCATCTTTCCCTTCCCTGGACTTTCTTAGATACGGTCTTGGATAGCAAAGAGAAGAACGTAGCATGGTTCTCTTAGACTGAGCTGTTGACAATGCTTTGGAAAGCTGCTCAACCATGCTTACCCATTTTGGATTCTAATTATGCAAATAATTGTTACTCATACAAGTAATCACCTAGACCGAAATGAAAGCAAATTCCGCAATGAAGTGATATTTAAACACCACTGGAATAGCTTGAAAAAAACAACCAAGGCAACAAGAGATGAGGAAAGGGGAATTTCTCAACCATCTTCAAGTTTGCCACACCAAGACAAGTGTTCAACCAGAAACAAAAATTTACAGTTCATCCATGAAGACAGATGAGACTGTGGCAGCTGGTGGGAAGAGATCCAAATACATGGAAACACCATTCACTACACTTAGTGGTTATAAAGCAATGCTCCTGTTCATGTCCATCCCCTCTTACCTAATGTGGCTGTCGTATCAGCCACAGAGGGTTCTCACACCACCTTTGTAGTTAACTCCAAATCATACAACAAGTTTAGATCATTATAAATTAAGATTTCTGAGTGGCTGGGGTTGAATTACTGCAGGTTGAAGCCACTGCAGTGGAGCAATACAGAGTTCATTTCTCCTCCTGTGTGCAAATGCAAGTCTTTCTTCTGTGACATACCCCTCTTCCAAAAGAAAACGGGAAAAAGGATGGTTTAAGCCCAGGCAGGAAGTTGGCTTTGAGGATGAGGCGAGGAGAAATCAACATCTTCCTTGTTTACACAATCCAGACACTTCACACCTGAGTGCTGCACCGCTGATCTTTATAGAGGGGGAAGGCAGACATTTCTGCTAAGTTTGAATGGAACAGAATGGCACTACCTGAAAACTCTTTTCTTCAGTTTTAAGAGCTTTAAGGAGTGAGTTGGGATCCAGCCCCACACTGACATCTGAACAGTGAATGTCCAATAGTGATTTAATCAACCATGGCTGTGTTCAGAGGCCATGGAGAGCAGCAGGTACATTCACAGGGCTGAGTCACCTTAGGACAGAAGGCAGGACTCACCATCCAGGGGAGCTTGTTTCTCTCCACAGCACTGCCTGCCATAAGGTGGCCAGTTCAGACTTAAGATGCCTAGGATCTGTTAAAAATGGAAGTATAAAATCTTGGCAGAGGATTTGGAGCAAGAGGATGGATTTCACAGCAATTTCTCATCACTACAGGACCACGCAGCAGCTTGACTGCAACCACAGACCCATTCAAAATAAAGATTGACAGGCTTCAGCAATTCACACAGGGAAGCCATCCTCTTCTTTGATTTCTTTCTCCCTCACTTTCTCCTGTTAAGTCCTGAGATATCATCCATGTCCATTGCCATGTGTCAGAACATCTGCTTCTTCAGTGCATCTCTACAGATTTCCATTTTTCCCCCCATTCTTTCCACGTTTTACACATCTGAGCCTAAATAAATGAACCTGGCTCCTCTGTCAGGAGGAGCAAGTGGACACCTCACGGCTGTCTGCTGGAACAGCCTGCCTGGGTGCAGTGCCAGCTGCAGGCACATTGGTTTTTGTCAAGTGACTGCAACATCACTACGAGATGAGACACAAAAATTATATAGAAGATGGAACACACACAGAAAGCCATTGTGACTGAAAAAAAACAATCCATGAGGTCTTCTCTGCCACGAGCCAGAGCTGCTCAAATAAAAAAAGACTCTGTCAGTTGAGCTGCCATAACAAAACCAACATAAACCAGGAGTTGCCCATTCCCATGGCAGGCAGTGGCACCATCCTGGGCTGGAACAATACACACCAGCCATTACTCTGTGTTTGTTTCAAAACTAAAAAAGGTATGTGCACATGTAATGCCCATTAAAAAGCACATGTATCTGCAATACACATTATACTTTGTACATCAAGTTATTTCAATTTTTTTTATTATGACAATTTACATGTCATATTTATATGAAAGAAATGACAGTAGATATTATAACAAAACCATTATGAAAGAAAAGTTACACAATTAGGCCTACAAGCTATAAAATGGCTTCAGGCCCAGCTTATACACAAAGAGTTCTGACCAGACTGTAGTGAGAGACAACGCTGAACAATTCATTAACAAAAATATTGGCACCAGCCTTAACATTTTTTCTTACTTCATTTACAAGGAATACAGTATTTAAACAGTTGTGTACTGCAAATCTAAAAACATTAGCTGTTAATAAACTGCAGTTAACCCTTTGAGCACTATGCCACCATGACTTCCATTTAAAAAAGTTTTAACGCAGCATGTTTTACATGCACGTGATATTACCAGTGGGAGGGAAAAGACAGTGAAAGCACCACCCAATTTATGTGCAACAAGAATAACACTTCCAGTTTTTTCAAGGTATCTCCCCCCCTTCCCACACACACAGTGTGTGTCCCCTCAGTCCTTTCCCTTTGATATTGTAGCAAGTCATGATTGAAGAGAGACTGAAAAAAACAAGGTTCAGGACTCAAAAAACACAAGGATTAAACTCTACATAAAGAGCTCAGCTTGTGGAACTTTACCGTGTTAATTCTTTAGAGAAAGAAAACAAAAGATGAGGCCAGCTGTGGAGACCATTTTTAAGGAACTCAAGGTGTCTTTGCAAACATACAAACAGCACACAGGAGCAAGACAAAACTGTATTTCATGTAAGCATATCTTAAATTCTAAGAGACCTAGCTGGCAGATTTGATCCAGTTCTCAAAAGAATACTGGAGGATAAGCATCCAGCTGGGACACTGAGAATCCCCGATGTTTGTCTCATGGACAGGCTCTGTGCCTGTGCGAGAACTGCCGTGCACCCAGGAACTGTGATGTTATGCGTTTGGATCGGCCACATCCATGCCCTGACTGCAGGAGGGCTGCAAAACACAGGCAGGAACCAGCAACTGCATTGGCAACGTGGCAGTTTAATGCCACTTAGGGGAGGAGCATCCTTTGAATGAATACAGGATAGGAGTAAGGTACTGTACAAAATTTTAGAGTCCATATAATGAGTACAAAATGGAAAACTAAACAAGGCTTACAGCTTTATGATCTGACTTCCTTTTCTACCACTACCTTGAGTAGCAGATTATTATCTATTAAGGACTTTTATCTGTTCTAACTAACAAATGGTGCACTGGTAACTAGGTCTATCACACATTTTTGCAGGACTTTAATCCTGTAGAATCACTTCAGTTTGATGGACTGATCCAAGTTCAGTTGTGTGGGACACAGTAAAAGTAACAAACAAGAAAAAAACTGTGCGGACTTTGGCTGTCATCCCGAGAGACAAACATCGTCATAACATTCTATGAACTCATCCTAATTTTTTCCACATCCACATTGCACTGATGAACATTATTTATTCCCTCAAGGAAGGAGACATCAAGAACATATTCCAGTTACTTTGAAAATCCGGATGAGAAAAGCAGGGTATCAGGATGATTCTCCTAAATTGAGACCTTCCTCTGGAAATCCAGCCTTTAAAGGGCAAGTCACAAGTGGTTTCTAGGCCTGTCCAAGACCTGTCTTGCAAATGGCATGGGTTTGCATACACATTATTCCATTCCACTTCCCTCCACCTATTCCCCATCTCCCCCTGTTATTGGAACAAGCATCCAAACAGCAGGAGCGAGTGACTCGGTCTGCACCTGGGGACCCAGTGAGACTGACTATACACAAAGTGCTGCAAAGTGCACGAAGTAAACCAGCTAAACCAGCGGCGCCGTGCTGCTGCTCAGCTCTCCCCAGCAACCTCTGGGGTTGTATGGAGCAACAGCAGATCTACTGGCAGGCACATGTGCCCCTCGAACTGCAATGCTGTCCCCTCGAACTCCTCCTCAGCTCAGGTGTGGGGCACCAGCATTCTCAAGATGATAGTCAAAAACCCAAGTTGTAAGACTTGCTTTTCATTGCAGTTGAATTGGAAGGCTTTACGCCACAGATTCAACTATAAAAACTTATCCACTTTTGAGTGTTTTATTCTTTCCCCCGTAAGCTCTACCCAATCTTTTTTTTACGTGTTATACTAAGCAATATACATCTTTTGCAATATACAAAGTAAGTTAAATTACTCTGAAGTGTTGGGACAATCATTCCCATGTTTTTGTTGTTTGGAACTCTCTCAGTTAGTTATACCTAATCTAAAAGAAGAGCTTGGTAAGTGATGCGACTTTCCAAAGTGGCTAGTAATCCTCAACATCCCAACTGCTGGGTGTCCAGAAATAATTTCCAACTGATAAATATTTCTAAAGCCAGAGCTCTCCATTGGGTCTCAGACTGGGTAAAGCATCAAAAATTAGTCACAGAATTTTTCTTATATCAGGATATACCAGAAAAAAAACCCCCAAATGGGATAATTTCTGCTGGATTTTTTTACTTTCTGCCTGCCAACATTTTAAGTGAGATATAGTTCCTACACTAACTATTAGGGAAAGGGAGGAAGAAGAGACTATCAGGAAATGTGGTCTTGATCCTGCAAATCCTTACTTCAGACTATATTCTAAATGCTTCTATTGAAGTTTTAAACACTTAAGGAATTGCAAAATTCTGCTCCGTCATATCTAAAGATTCCCACAGCATATTCAACACAATTTTTTTCCCCAAAGTTACTGTTTTGTTTGAAGATATTTCCTCTCCTACATATATTTATATATATTTAAGGATTTTATATACCCACCAAATCAGAAGCATACATCAAATGGAAATACATACCTAGGGTGCACACTGCACATCAGAACCATATTACAAGTCTATGAATAGTAGTCATTGCACATGTATCAAACCCAATTTTCAAGGCCTATGTAAAGCCTTTTTGAATTAGGTGATACAAATCTCTTTGTCAGACCAGTTCCAGGGGCAAGCGTTATTGCCATGATTTATTTAAATCACTGTGTACAAAGTGAATTTAAAAAGAGCAGGTGCTATAAAAATTCCTTGTTTACTTTTCCTAAAAGAAGTTGGTAAAAATTTGAAATCATTATTGGAAGGTTTAGACTAGAGCTTTCTACTGAAGAAAACTGAAACCCATGTTATAAGCACCTGAAAACAGAGGTATAAAATGGGCCCCCTGACAATGAAGGATTAAAATTATTAACAGTTGCAGCATCTAGATACCAGTGTAGTTCAAATAATAGATGTTAAGAGAAATCAGAACAAGTGTACCACTACCACACAATTTTTCTTTTGTGAACATACATCTTCTGCCCCTTGAGCTTCTCCATGTAAAGTCTCCCACCAAGAGTTCAGACACAGCAATTAGAAAACAGAAGTGAACAGAAAACAAGTCCAACTAAGTCACTAGCTCCCATAATATGGAGAGTAGCTGAGACACTTAATACAGCAGAATCTTGAAGGTGACACTTTAAAAATGAGCTTTTTAGAAAAAAGCATCTCTTGTTTCTCTTAAGTACTGCTAGACCAGAGCAATCTTTTCATACAAAAAAATAATGAGGAAGATGCAGTGATTTTATAATGTAATTGAGCATGTACAAAATGAAAGTATCAAGTTGATTGTTCAGCGCTGACCTTGCTAACTAAGAGTTGTTAAACGTAATGTCATTTACCATTTTGTATCAAGAATATGCTCAGGTTTATCAGACTCAACAACCACAAGACAGCAACTGTGGTGAAACCAACCCAGTTGTTAATTCTATCCCCCATCTGCTTAGATTAACACACCCCATTCATGACTGCAGAACAGCCCTGCTCGTGTGCTTTGTATCACTGAGTCACAAAAGCTCCACACAGGGAAGCAAACAGCCAGCATTTATTTTGGTGGCACTAAAAAATCCACTCCACTTGATTTGTATGTTCTTCCCAGCAGTGCTACTTACACTACACATAGAAATCAGTTCTCCTCCCAATCAGTTACACACAGAAAAGTTTGCAGGTAAAAAAAGACAAAGTTTTTAGTGACAACCTGTGTGGAATGAACACGAGTTTGCTGAATAAATGCTTTGCACGTTCAGCCAGTAGCTGTTTGTTCTCATTAAAAACAATCCCTGGCCTGTTTCCCCTGTTTCCCATATGGTTCGAGCTTTACGCCCAAAGCTACACCTGAAGATCACTATTCAAAGACAACTAACTTCTGATCTCACACTGAGCACAGAAGGGCACAAGACTGTAAGGACACCAGGAAGACATTTTCACTCTGGAATCACATACACGTACTGTAGCAGCATGAACCCTGTGTGATAGATGGCCCCTTGTCAGAAAATGTCATCTTCCCAAATAGGAGACTATACATTTTCCACCAAGCAGGAAGCCTTAAAAATGAGAAAAATACCAAGTTTTAAAATGGTAATACTTTCCAGAGCATTTTTTGCAGTTTTTCCTTTCACACCATTCCTACTGGTCTAAGGAGGAACTCTAGATCCCGTGGGATGAAGCCATCTCAGGTACCAAGGGTGACTTCTTAGAAGACAGGAAAATTGCTTTTGAGAAGTGACCTATAGAAAGTAAAATTTGGCAACAACTGGCCATTTTTAAAACATGACACTCCTGATGCAAGCTTCAATGCTCCTATTTTGCTTCCTGGTCTTTCCCGCTTTTACATCACTCTAACTCAGTAGTCAATTTTTTCCCCGATTGGTGCATCCACTATTGTAATTCTTTTGTATTTTCTTACATACACAATTACCTGCCCACTAAATATTTAGCATTTGGAGTTGACGCTACAAGTAAGAATGTTTGATCAGATATTAAAAGGCTACATCAGGCAGCAAAGAAAAATATGGCCCTGCCAAAAGAAATGAGGAAACACCAATTGCAGAGCTGCTGCATGTGAATCTCTGCTGCGTGTGAAGTGCGAGTTTGCACTGCCAGTATTAAAAATGCTCAGCAGCTATTGCCATGGACAAGTGGAAGCCTTACGTTCTTCCTTGTACTAAAACACAGGTATATTAGAATTTAGAAGCACTATATTTCTGCATCACCTAAGCAAAGAAAAGCACTAGAGTAGCTTAAAACGCTACATATGCTTTTAAGAACTCATTCTAAGCTTCTGTGGCTCTTCACTACCCCATTTTAATAATTTAACTGTTAATTGTTAACATCAGTAAGGTAGGAAAACATTTAATCTTTGATGAAATTAAATTGTCATGTAGAGAGTGATTTCTCTTTGTTTTTAATCATGAGCTTGCTTAGCACAGCAGGTAATGAGCAAGTTCCATCTTTTTGCATCTTTCTGCTCCTAGTTTTACAGCATGATATGTGCACTGCTAGAACCCAAATGAGTAAGAGTCATGGAGTGGTTCTGACAGACCTTGTGGAGAAAGAGGCGGGGAAACAAAACAAAGACTTTAAAGGCCAGAAGGTAGTAAATTTTGGATCTAGATTTTTTAGAGAGGTATTTAGTAAAGGCCTAATGCTGGTTTTATTACAAGAAAACAGAAGTGCTTAATGACTGACTAGTAAATACAATATAATGGAAGGGAATCTGGTGGGGCAGGAAAGGAGAACTCACTTCTCAGTGGCAGCAGCAGTTTTGGTGCATCCATTGCCGGCAATGGACATAAACACCAGTCAAAAATCCAAATCTCAGAGCAAAAGGATTAATAGATGTGACCTTTTTGGATTTCAGTGTCTGGCAGATCAGTTTGAGCTGTCTGTATCCTGTAACATGTACAAATACTACAGCCTGCATCTTAATCAGAGTAAAGAGAAAACTCAATGCTCTTGATGTGCCCCATGTTGACTTGGTGGGGTTTTCATTCTTCCATTGTCTTTTTTTTTCCACTTGAATAAAAGCAGATATCACTTCATGCCTGCTCAAGAGTTGATGAGATGTCTTGGAGTCAAGTGTTTTCTCTCAGAAACTCTGCCTTCTTGAAATCAGTTGGTCACATGACAGTTATTAAAATGTATTTTAAGAAAATTCTAATGGCCAAAGGCCAACAACTACATTCAAAACCTGCTAATACATCCAGGCAGATAAGTAAAAGCAAAACAAAAATACACACAAACCCCAAACAGGAAACCTCCAAAAGGAAAACTGTTCCATTTGTTTACTTCAATTTGAAGTAGATATTAAGGGCATGAATGGACCAGTCATGGTTTATTTGAAAATCCCTCCATCCTCTGATGCACCGTCATTATGTGGTCAATGCTGTTTGTACAAACACATTTTGTTCAGAGTACTCCAACTGGTGGTGAAACTCACATGGCCGGGCAGCGACCGCAGGGTTCTTTTGTCTGTAGAAGTTTGCAGTGCTTACAGACTTACTTGACACCCAGCTTACAGACTAACTTGGCATCAATATGTCCTCCCACTAGACACTGTGCATTGAAGGCCATCTGATGAACTGCGCATGAGATCGCTTTAGAAATTCATGGCTAGAGTGTTTTGACTGTCAAAAACTTCATTACAGTACACTTCACTGTACAAACACTTTAAAGGATGTTTATTAGGAAAGTCTGCAAGTCATAATGGATAGCAGAGTTCTTGTTTATGGTACCTTCTTGGCCTCTAATAATTCTGTTTGTCTCCAGTATTAGAATCAAACTGCTTCCATGAAGATGATTACTAAAATGAGCTATGGTATGTTAACCTACAACTCACAAAATGCGACAGTACAGACATTAATTTTGCTTTTAACTGTCTGTTAAGTTGTAATCTAAGTTGTGAACATTTAAATATAATATATATCTCATATGAAAAAGCTAAAGCACAAGTGCTTCTGCACCACCCCCCTCCCGTCCCCCCACCCCTTGAGCCAAACCCACCCCAGTTCTGGTTTGGGCCCTGACTGATTTGGAATGCTTTCTTAGGCCACCCATTTCCACAAATTTGTATGCACTCAGGAAATATAAAGTCAAAAATATACAAATCTCTTGTTGTTATAAGGTTTTTGTGAGTGAAATTACCCAGGACCATGGACTTGGAAGGAGAAGGGCGGGTAAGAGAGGGAATTTACAGCAATCATCTTCAAAGTTCAAAACTGGTCACTTCACAGAAAGACTGCAGGACTGGTGAAATTCTTGCTTCTAGAAAGTGATACTGTAGTGGAGAATTTTCTAGGAAAAATAAAACAGCTTTTAATAACTGGCCCGCTGGTATGAGCTACCGTGGAATAAATTAGCACAAAAATGGAAGTCTTATAACTGTTCACTGTTACAGACGTAATCAACAAGGTCAGTCACTCTCAAAAGTTCATCTTCATCTTCCTCCGGCCCTACCGCTTCCTGCCCGCTCCCTGTCCCGTTGGGCGCCAGGCTGGCGCTGGCTGTGCTGTCCTTGGGGGCCTGGGTCTTCTCGCTTGGCTTGCCAATCAAGTTCTCAATGGTTTTCCCTGGGCTCTGTCCGTTGGTGGAAGGCAAGTCCACCAGGCTGTAGTCCAAAGGGCTCTCTACTTTCCCTACGTTATCAAAGTCATCTTCATCGTCGCTCTCTATCCGGTAGCAGTGCTTCTTGGGGTTGTCCTGGGGGGCTTGTGCTGCTGGCAGCTTGTCTGCAGGAGCGGGGGTTTCTGCATCGTCATTCGCGTTCTCGCAGGTGTCTTCCTCGTCAGTCTCGATTCGATTCAGGCGTTTGCGGACAGGCTTCCCTTCTTCCTCCTCATCCTCTCCTTCTTCCTCGGAATAGTCATCTGTGCTTCGCCGACGTTTTCTAATCAATCGCTTTGACTCCTTGGTGGATTCATCATCTTCAGAGTTCTTAGATGCGTAGCTCTCTGGAAGAAGCAGCAGACTTAGAGCCATTAGCAAATCTCAGTGCAACATTTACATTTTATTTTTCATCTTTCACACTCATTAACAAGACAGCTCTCTCCCTCTCAGCACACACATTTCTGTCTCCTTCCCCAGGTTCCCCAACCAAGCCAAAAGGCTTCCATTCTTTTTACTTTTTAAATAAACTTCTAATGTAGCAAGTATCAACAATTTATGGATATTCTGTTTCCAATTTGAGGAGTACTAGAGGCTTTGGAAGTAGGTGCATTCTCCCCTAAAACTGGCAACTCCATGCTGGGAATAACACAGAACTGCATTCCCCATCTCACAATATACGCTTTATTTGCACCCTGACAGAAACTGAGAACCCAAATAATGGCTGCTCTTTCATAAAATTCATAGATCTACACACAAACAAAGCTGTACTATACCCCTGCCACCCCCAAATTATATACAACTTCTTCTAAAGTAAAGGAATGCTGCCTGTCACCTGAAGTTTGCTGCTCCCTAATGGGACGCTTGTTTTTTTGGCAAACTGGAATATTGCCTACACACTGACAGCCTTTACACTGATCTTTGATGGTTTAGGTGAGAAAAGATGGAAACTGAAAAACCAAACAGCAAACATAATTGTTGTCTCTTTGTGATTTTCAGTAGAAATGATGTGAATTTTCCTTTTAAAGGGTATTATTTGATGTAGGTTCACGCTGGTAGAGACTGTCAGTGTTCCTCTATTTTCAAAGTAATTACAACTTCAGTAACACCGTTACGTATTTTATTATATACTGTGGGAACTGCGTGAGAGTGCTGGAAAGGTGCTAAATGGTGCTGATTTTAATGCATGGAAAGCCAGTACCAAAATTACCTGAGGAAATGGGATTTCATGAAGAAAAGACAATGTTAGTCAGGGAATGTTTGAAGTCACTAGAGTTGACCAAAAAAAGCCACCACAGAGCGGATTCCTGAGAACAGGCTGTATTGAAGATCATGTTTTTGAGATACTACGTGCTTGTTATCACATACTTGTTTCCCTTCACCTAGGGGATACTCTACCACTCTGTAATCTCAAGAGAGCCCTTCCAAAACTGAGGCGCTCTGGCGGTCATGGACAGCTCATTTTCTGAGGAAGCCTGGTATCCATTGCAACCTGCACCGCTCTGCATTCGGAAAGCCGGACCTAAGGTCTGATAAATTGGGCACCTACAATCCCAACCAGCCAAAGTCAGTGGTTGGTTTTTTAAAAACTAATTAATTATAAATCACAAAGCAGACCAATCACTCACGGTGTGACTGACATTACTGACCGAGGCTTCCTCTGCACTTCACACAGCTCCTGAAACAGGAGATGGAATGAGTCTGAACCACCAACACACAGTCAGGGCACCAGAGGCAGTGACCTTCCTATTATATAATAGAATCTTTAAGAGGCTCGTGGGATGCAGCGTTGTAACCTCTTAACAGAAAAGTGGTGAAACAGTTGCATTAGTGCCAATTTTGGAATCCCAACACTCTGTGCCAGGCGCAGTACATTCAGACCTAGAAGTCAGGATTAGGGGCAATGATGAATTTGAGAAGTGACTCAGTGCATCATGAAGAACCAGTGGGCTGTTTCAGAAGGAAACAGTTTCTGAGAAACATCAAGGAACTCTAGAAAGACAATTCTCTGAAATCCTGGTATTATATAGCTTTCCCTTCATGCTAATGGTGACATATACCAGCTTCTGGAAATGCTGGACTGTTTATTTTACCTTCACTATCTGAAGTGGAGAGCCTGCGTTTATGAACTCTTCTCAATTCCTTCCCATATCGGACACTTTTCTGTGAGCCATCACTTTCTGAGTCTTCCTTATAATTAACTTGTCTCTTCTGATTCCGTCTTGATCTTCTCCTCCTAGTTTCCAGGTAATCTTCATCACTGTAATCTGTGTAATCACCACTCTCTGTACAGAACAAAACAGTGATGTGCATTATTCCATCAAAGCAAAACTGCCTCACATAAAAAGTTTAGATAAGTGTCCTAATTTAGACGGTTTTCCTTATGGTGTTTTTGTTGCCTCATCTCTACAGGTGTCAAAGATGTCTCTACACTTCCTGAGAGTGGAAACAACCTTACTGAACTGGATTTGATGGCGCATATTGACTCTGAGAGTCTGTTCTGTTTTTAAAATTTAAATAAATTGTACTCTACTAGCACACTTTTAAGAACACGTAGATGAAAAACAACTGACAAGATGAAACTCGAAGACCTGAGTTATGTAAGTTAACAACAAAAATCAGCTTCACTCAATCGTAGGTTTACTTAAAACGGAAACCACACAGAAGAAACTTACCATCAATCACAGCTCTTCCTGCACCAGTCTACTGCAGCTAGTGTCTTCAAAAATTAAATTTATTTACATCAGTTGAAAATAGCCTCAAATCAACTTCAGCTGCTTTTCACTGAGCTATGCCAGAAAAATTATCCCAAGATACATTTCTATAAAAGTCACATACTGTTCCTAAGTTAGTGATTGACATGAGACATAGATCAAAGTGGCATCCTCTTTACTTCCTAAAATATTAGACAAAGAAACAGAGCAAGTCAGCAAGAACAACCAGCTTCAGAAAGAAATTCCATCTCTGGAGACTGAAAACAAAGCCACTTGCAGGGCACCTGATTTCCTTGGCGCAGAACAGGCTTAAAGCAGGATCCTGATGGATAATAATGAGGGTAAGAGAGAAATAGAAACACACAGTTGAGATTCTATTTTTAGATATATACGGAATGATACTGGAATCAGTTGATTTTACCACAGATGTGTGTCCACTAGGAAACAAACAGTTGCTCCTTTGCATTACAGAACACATGAGCAATCTTTAGACTTCTGCCAGTATCTTCACTGATAAGAGCTTATGATCAGTGCAATGATGCATTGAGGACAGGGACACAGCAATCACTCTAACCACTAATAGCTGTTTTCATCTGTCTATGCATGAACCCTCCTTTTGGAAATCAGTACTCCAAAGCAACTTACTCCAACATGTTCATCATCTATATTCTAGACAGACAGACAAAACACTGGAAAGATAACACACACTGCAGTAAGTTAACACTCCAGTATAGTTGGAACCTTAAACTCACAATAAGAGTAAGAAAAAATGAGTGCTCATGAATGTAGCAGTTTCTAGTCTCTGTCTCGAAGCAGAAACAAGGACAGTCTTCAGAGACCGACGTTGATCATGACAAGGTTTAAATATTGCACTATTCTCACACTTCAAACCATGCCAATAGAAAATTAAGTAGTTGAAGGACAAGTAGAATAAAGCGAATTATTAGGTTCTCCTGAGATGCAAGAGTCTTCAGTTACTAAAGATTTTAAGGATAATTTTAGGAGAGAGAGATTCAAGGTGTTATTCTTTG
The DNA here is from genome assembly GCA_013400735.1 of Pomatostomus ruficeps. Classification (NCBI taxonomy): domain Eukaryota; kingdom Metazoa; phylum Chordata; class Aves; order Passeriformes; family Timaliidae; genus Pomatostomus; species Pomatostomus ruficeps. The sequence continues at coordinate 85,626 of VYZT01064747.1, forward strand.
CTTTTAAGCCTCTCAGAAAACATAGAATGCCACACAACTGAAGTTTTCTTCCATAAAAGTGGGAGAAAATGTTTCTTTCAGAATCTTTTTCATAGGTGTGTTCAGAAGGTCTTCTAGTAGCTGTAAAGAAGCACACTTTTGTCTCCATCCTCTTTCCTGTAATCATGTGCCGAACAGGAGAGGCACAGAGGTATCTACAGCTATCCACAAAGGTAACTTCTAGAATCATAGCACAAGCATTTATTTAAATACATCATTACCTAGAAATGCCAAGAACCTAGTGGTTAATACCAGCTTCCTGAAAAATACTGACAGCAGAACAAGTAGCAAACTGCTTTACAGCAAAGATGGCATCTGACTTGACCAAAGCAAGCAAACCAGTTAGTCTCAGTCATGACAAAACTCAGACTGGCACTCTTCCTCTCTCCAGAACAGAGTATTTAAAATATCTAAGATTGCTTATACTCACCAGACTCTCTGCTTGAATTGTCCTCAGAATCTTCGTCTTCATCATCTTCGGAGTATTTTTTCTTGACTGTTTTCCTTCGTAACCGCCTGCTTTGCCTCATGGGCCTGGAGACGTGTCGCCTGGATATGCGGGCGCAGAACTCGGAGTCACTGTCCTCATTTGATGGTGGGTCATCTTCACTTTCATCCAGATTTTCCTCTGATATAACAAACTCATCCTGAGATCTGTTCAAAGGAAAACCCCAGACAACAGACATAGGTATCAAAACCAAAGGACTGAAATAGTACCTGTATTTTACAAGCAAGTGATAAATACTGTTTAACACAAAAAGAAAAAAAGCATAAATTTTATAATGAGGAGCAAAGACCCAGAGAGAGCAAGCTGCCATCACTGACATGATGTTTCAGCTGTGTATTTGGGATATGGCTCTACAGTGCATGACATTACACAGCAGACTAGAAAAGCAGGTGGATATAAACACTGTCAAACCAACCCAGCAGGTGGCATTAATATAGGACAGGTTCCAGAGTGTTCATGTGGTTCACTGCAATGTAATGTCTGCATAGCAGTAACTGTGGAGGGAAAAAATCACCAAGCACATTCCAGCAAAGGTGACCTTTCCTTCACAAACCCAGCACTGTCCGACACAATTTCTGAGAATTAGAGTATTGTGTCTTAACACAAAGCTATGGCTCTAATGCAAAACATGCACCTCACAACCTTATAAACTTGTAACGTTTCCATAATTTCAAGTGTGCCAAGGCTTATTTAAAAACCATTGAGCACTGAAGGTGCACAGTCACTTGCATTTGGCTGCCAGCCAAATCTAAATTCAAGTGCAAGATCCAGAAGGCCCTAAGCAGAAGATGGGGTTGAAAATGCATGAGCACACTTTAACAAATCAATGCACTACTAATTCTGTGACATTTCCAAAAGCTACACTCACTGAGTGAAAATTTTCAGCACATGTAACTCAATTATTCAGGGTGCCACTGAAATGTCCTCAGCATGGTCACAGGTGAAAAACAAGGCTCAAAATTTGCATCCATCTTGTATAGATTTTCCATACACTTAGTAAATTGACTCAGTGATTGATGCAAAGCTTTAAATGTTGCTGGTAAAGAGCCTACAGCCTCACGTTTGCTTTATTATGTTGCTTCACTGAGGCATAAAGTTAATCTAAAATTATCAATTTTTTTAACATCAGTAATTGCCCAGACTGAATGATGAGAAATTCCATGGAAAGTGAGTTTCAGTCAGCCAGAGCAATATTAGAGTTAAAAGCTTCACATGACATGTATTTGTTTTCTACAGCATAAGCCACTTCTTTGACTGTTTTCAAACTTTAGCTCCTACAGAACAGCAATCAAGAACTGATTTCAGAATCTGCCTGTCAAATTCTGTATGCTGTAAATAATGGAAAATTTTCTTCTTCCGATGTCTAAATGACAATCAGGCCAAAAAAATCTCACAAAACAGGAATTTTCCACTCTTATTTTTATAAGGAAACAACCAGCCTCCTTTTAGTTACATTTTTGTTAAGGATTTCTGCTTGACAGTCACATCAGCCGGAGAACTGAGCCCACCCGGCTCCTTCACTAATAGAAGCTGTAGTGAGGCCTCAAACATTCCAGTAACATTTCCAGAATGTGTTATGCTTAAAATACAGATTTGATGATGTCACCACATGGGATCCAGAGTGCAGTTTTTCCACTACAGTGACGTTCCCCTAGGTCAGGAGGATCCCATGGTAGGGGTTTGGAACTGGCTGATCTTTAAGGTCCCTTTCAACCCAAACCATTCTATCATTCTGTGAGTTTTACTGGCACTGTGCAGTGCCATTCCAGCACTGGGAACATGCTCCTGATGACCATTTCAGGGGCACTGCAGAGTCAAAGAAGCCTGTAGAGGTCAGTGACTTGTGGCGGAAGTTAAATTTCAGACCTACCCATCACTGATCTTGAATTCATCCTCACTCTCTTCTTCATCCATGTTACTGTCACTATCCAAGTCGTTCAGTCGCCGTCGTTTCTTGCGCCGTGCTGCAGCAGCCCTTTGTGGTCGCTTGTTTTCCTTCCTTTCTTCCTCTAGGATGGTGGAAATGTCTTTTCCACGGTGACCTGTGATATTTGACATGTCCTTGCCTCTGCCAATGCCTGAATTCAGTGACAGAAAGGGGAAACAACAGCAAGTTAATTTTCTTGCTTAACTTTCTACAGATTTTTCTTGCATGTACCTAAATTCAGTTTATTTTCTGTAAAGCAGAGTAATTTTTTTGTCAAGCAAGACTCTGTCCAGAGTCTTGTCCTGACACACACAGCCCAGCTGTGGTCACTTGGAAATACTGAGGTCCATGCAAAAGGTCATGGCTAAGTGTCAGCATTCTGATGCTCTACTCCAAACCACATTATTACCACACCAGTGCCTTTTGAGAGGGCAATTATCAGAAAATACACCTTTTTCATAATGCTGAATACCCTTCTTGGGAGATGAAGTGTTTGAGTTGCTGTTTGGCCAGGAAGTGGAGATTTTGAAAAACTGCTTTAGTGTTGAGACTTGGTTATGTTTCTTGTAATGGACTTGTGTTACACACCCACAGACACACAATTTTCAGATTGTCTGTGTACATCCATGAGCTTCTGAAAACTAGTGAGTGTAGGGAGATGCCACAGGCCAAACAGCTGAGGGACAATATTTCATGGCTGTTTTCTCCAGGCAAGTTAAGGTGATGCAGAAGCACAAATTCACCTCCATCCCTCAGATAGTGCTTAAGATCCCCGTTTTGGTCCCATGTTGCCTTAGCAGGCAACAAAGAACAGAATTTCACTTTATTTGTGTTCAGCTGAGAAGTGCTTATGGAGCTGGATAAATATTGTTGAGACAATTTGGTACACCCAGTCTTTAGGGGGTCCAACTGCAGACCAATTTGTGAGCCCTCTTTTTACAGGGGATAAATGTCAGCAGCACTGCTGCCATTCCAATCTCAAATCCAAAACTTACTCATTACATGTATAAAAACTTGTACAGGCTTAATTTAACTATCAACTTCTACTAATTTTCTGACATCTTTTAGCAGCATGGGATGGACATTCCTATGGGAAATTATTTAGTTCATCTCCAAAAATACAGCAGTAAGAAAACCCTAGCAAACTACAAAATTTAAAGGGGAGAGAATTATTTGTTGCTTCTCATATCAAAATGAATTTGGTCTCCATCTTCTTACCACCATTGCAATGCAAAGCAAGTAACATCAGAAACATACCTCCTCCATCAGCCTCCTTGATATCATCTTCAATTGCTTCATCAATTGCCTCATCAAATTCATCAAACCTAAAAATAACAGCTTTCATTTACTGCTTTCAAGTAAACCTTAATTAAATCGTTACAAAAACATACCCCAAAATCTGAAGAAATTAGACTGCACAGACAGTGGGCTGGATACATCATAAATTAACTATGATAATGGGTCAGATTTTTTTAAAACAGTTGTTTTATTATCAAAGTTGTGCTTCTTATTTCTATTTCCTAGCAGATTATTTACCATTGCCTGTCTTACTAGTGAGTTATATGAACAGAAATCCCCTTCCATTTTACACAAGCCTCTGAATTTAAGAATATATAATCTTAAAGTTCTTTAAAATAGTTTCAGTGGCATTTTCCCCCAAAGTACTAGTCATTTTTTCCACAAGTTTTATCATATGACATAAGCTCTACTAACCTTCAAAACAGCCTGAAAATCATCTATTAAAACTCAAGGTAGAATTCTTTATCCTGTCTACATTTTCCTTCAGAACTGATTTCACACAGCTGTTTTCTACTCTTAAAGCTCATGATACTTTATGGATCTGCAACATTCTAAGCTGAACAGATAAAATAAAACACAAAGTTCCTTGTAAATCCACATAAGATGTAATGCAGTGTTACATAACTGAATGGGACAAACAAAAGCAAAGTATTTGAGTGTGCTTGTCCTGAAACAGCTTTTATAAAACTACATAAATCTCTGCACCCTGAGTAACTCTTTTAAAGAGAACAGCAAACTGAAGAAAAAAGATCCAATCCTTTTAACACAGATGACCTCAGTTTGTTTCTCCAGTTAAGAATTCAAATTCCATAAAAAAGGATTGTTACCTGTTCCAACAAATAGATGCCTTGAGCTCCAACATGCAGAAGTACAAATTTTACTAATTATTTAGAAAAGATATTTTATTTAGATGAAAAATTTTTCTTCTCATTTTTTAAAAAGCTGATTTCTTGCATTTTTTTCAGATACAGACAACTAACAATTGGGCAATACATTCACTAAAGATTCCATTTCTCAGTCATGAAAGAAAGATTACAGTTATATTTACCTTGGTCCTCCACAGGAACCTCCAGCAGTACCAGAAAATAATAAATCTAATACTTTACTCTGTATTCCAATAGTAAGCATAAAACACTTTCTCCTTTAAAAATAAGATGATAGACTTCTGATATCTTTATATTCCTTAAGAGCAACCGCATGCCACACTCAAGGCAGCCTCACCCAGCAAGGAAATAGCTCAGAAATTATTTCATCAGTAAGATTAGTTCCACATTACTCAAACACTGTTTTCCCTCCACACAGCCGAAAAAAACCCCTCTTTAGAATGTGAGAAATCACTTAATGCTTTCAAACCACTGCTAACAAATAACCTGAGCTCTGCCATGAGCAGACAGCTGCTTGTCCATTAGGTGCAATGGAACATAATTTCTTCTGCTGCTGCTTTATTAATGATGCAGGTTTTTGCTAACTTGCTCAGGAGAGGACTCAACAGATGACTTGGGTGATACAAAGGAATTGTAGATCTTTTAGAAAACCAGGATACTCCACAATACAGATCTGTTTCTAAGTGGAATAAGACTTTTAGCATTTATTTTCCCCTGCTGTCACAACTCTCAGTGACACCAGTGGAACTTCACTGCAAACATATAAATCTGACACACAGATACGTGTAATATTTTCACCAGCTCGAACTTATGTCTGTGATGCAGTCTGTAAGAAAGACTACCGCTTTTTATCAGAAGACTGATTTTTCTGGAACATTACTTTCAATAAAAATTTACTGTCTTTGCACAATGTGGGTCCTGCTGAAGTCGTGCCACACACCCTACAGGGCAAGGGTTTTTTTCTCCTGGTCAGATGCTGCCTAACCTGTCATTAACATAATAGCAGATCTATGTAATCTTGCTTATAGCGTAACATTCCTCACAAGAATACTTAATTTTCCAAAGCAGCAATGGCCTTTTCATTAGTGTGACTTCTGCTGTCCATTCAAAATGTTACCAAAATCCAACAGCTAAGCAAGGTCAGACTAAGTGTTCTGACCAGGCTGGCAAACCCAGCCTATACAAATGCCATGCCTCTCCTCAGCAGCAAAACCTGGCTGACTGCAAATTCAACAATGGTGATCACTGAAAGGTTTTCTGTTCTAGTATTGGAATGTTCTAAGTTTTGATAAGGGTCTACAGAGAGCAACTACTGGAAAGGTAGAGGGTTTTTTTAACATTCCTAATGCATCTGGGACAAACCCCCACAATCTCTCAGGCAACCACATTCTTTTCTAATCCCAAGGGCATTCTACTTGCCTGGTGGACTGAAGAACATGGTCACAAGGTATTATTTAGAAAGCAGTTTATAAAAACAACTCAGTAATACACTGAGAACAAATGTTGTTATTAAGATCATGCCGAATTTTAGAAACCTTAGGGACCTATTCTACTTTCAAAATGCACAGAGTCTAAGTATCTTGGCACTTTCATTTACTAATTCCATTTTTTTCACAATTTCTCTAAAGAGTTAGAGATTTCTCTAAAAAGCTACATTTTTAGCTGTACTGTCTGATAATTACATTGTAAGTTTCATGCACTGTCAGGAAAGGAAGGTCTAAGGTGGGGAGGGGGAAGACAGCAAGGAATTGAAGGCCTTTAGACACAAGCAGAAGTCTCCCTTGCAGGAGAAAGGAGAGGTTTGATCCACCTGCTTTAACTCACTCCAGAAACTGCAGTAGTACCAAAACCTTTTCCAGTATTCCTGAACAAAACACCATACACATTTTCATTTTTTTTAATGCATCACCGCTTCCCTATACCACCTCACACTCTCACCACCACCAAGTATAACCAAGTATTCAGAGGAAAAAACAAAGACACTTCGGTTGGACTTCTATTGAAATGTAGAAGTTTACATGAGAAGTGGTGGGATGATTCAGAAAGAAAACAACAGTATGACTTTTGCTGTACAAGCTATTTAAACAAGCTGCTGACCTGTAGCTTATGCACTTTCGGGTTCTGGTAGATCTCCTTTCAAGTTTCGATTTGGGCTTTTTGGAATCTTTCTTCTTTTCCTCCTGACCTTCAGGTATTTCTGGCTCCTATTTAGATAAGACAGAAGTGTCAAAAAGCTTTACGTCCTCCCTCCCTTTGCACTCATTATGACTGAACTCATGATACAGATTACTCATTCCATCTAGAAAGCTCATATGCCCAACACAGCACATTTTAATTTGTAATATAGTGACTTACTACAGCAGTCCAGGTGAACTCACACATTTTGCCCTTACTGGCTACATAACTTTCCACAGAGTTTATGGGTTCAGGCTGTTGGATCATTGTGCATGCTGCAATGCTGAGATGATGCCTCAGGTGATACTCCCAGGACTAGTGAATGTGGCAGCTGAACAAACTGTGGCCACCACTTCTACATACTGAGCACAGGGATACCTTTACACAGTGCAGTTTCAATAAAGTTTCATGCAGGTTAGTTTTATTATATTGTTTGCAAGTCATTAATTTAAAAGCAAAATAATCTGCTCCCAAGCTGCATTTTTCAAATATTTACTCTCAGTCATAGACTCTTTTGCAAGTTTGTAAAATCTGTTATAATTTTTCTGTTATCTAGAGACAGGGACAAAAAGTTGGCCTTGTTACAGCCAGGCAGAGTGGAAAGTCTATGTTTAAAATGAACAAAAGTTCAATTTTAAACTGCACAGAACAGATTATATAACTCCAGATGAAGGCATTTGGCTAAGACTTCAAGACACTTTAAAATGTATTTAAGTGAGAAGAGGTTGTTCTTCATGTGGATCAAAGCATTTTTCCTCTTTTCTCAAGGCAAACCATATAAAAGCATCTGTTGATGAAACACTAAATGTTTACAGTTTTTAATCACATGACCTTAACATCCACTTGTTGAAGGCAAATGCTATGCTGCTAAGAGATACTACATATTCCCTCTGAATCATATGCCAGAAATGCTTGTTTCCAGCAGTTCCAAAGGAAAGCCATGACAATTAATTCAGACCTAGGTAACTGCACAGCGAACACAAGAGTTAAACAGCTGAATATTTATAAACTATTGAATATTGGAGCACTCAACTCAAAACCCAACTGTAATGGGCAGGGAGGTGGTTCTGCAATTGCTCAGTGGGAGAAGACTCTGTGCTATCAGATGGCTTAACACCATAAAGCTCCCTTGATTTCTCTGCTATATACAGTCTAAAATGAAGGGTCTAGAATTATTTCTGATCTCTATATAGATCGATTTTTCTTTCCAAGATGCTACCAGCACCTCTGACACAGCACTGAGGAACTTCTTCCTGAGAAGTTTGGAAAATAAAACAATAATACCCCATAGACACAGTAGCTTACCTGAGGTGGAATGATGTTCTCAATACTGATACCCACGTACACCAATCGCTCTTTTCTTGAGGAGAGAAAGAAAATTAAAATGAACTTACAGAAAGTCTGCAGGTATCTCAAATAATGCTGTAATTAGCACCATTTGAAGCTCTTACTATCACTAGGCAGAAACACCCCAAGAGAATATTCTAAGTGAAAAAAATTATTGAAGTTGGGATTATGTGCTAATTCTCATGTGATTACATTTTCCTGCATGTATAATATAAGATATTTCCAAAGAGTTCTGACAATCAACAGTACTTGAAGATTTTGGGCACCACAGAAATTATTGAATTTGGGTGTAAAAAGCAAGTAAAAACTGACTGAAAAATATTAATGCTGTGATGAAGATTATATTGTCAGATCTAACTACCACCAAACGTGAAGGCAATGAAAGATAAAATGCTAATTCAAAATCACACTGAACTGGAAAAAATATGTAAAGATAGGATAAAATCCAAAATGGATAAATGCCAGATCTTAGACCCAAGCAGGAACAACTAACACTAGAAACACCAGGGGACAAATAACTGCCTATAGAGCAATTCTTTGCCAGAGAAGAACAGCGTGAGCAAAGATCAGCAGAGTCAAACTGCTGCACAAAGAACTATGATGACAGATGGATGTGCGAACGGGAAAACAGCCAACAGGACACCTGAAGGACACCTGCCATGGCAGTCAGCCCTGTTCACTCCTGGCTGGAGTACTTAGAGCCATCTGGGCACCACACATTCTCCAAGAAAGATGTGATCCAGCTGAAGAGCTCAGAGACAGCCAGTGGGAGTCACAGGAGGGCAGCAGACATTCCCTGTAGAGAAGGGCTGAAGAAACAGGACGGATCTGTGTAGAGAACACTTGACTGAAGGTGGGAGAGAGAGAGGTACTCAAATACAGGAAAGACTCTTGTAAGGAAAAGCAGGCTGTGTTCCCTGTTCACAGCATGTTACAGGATTAAATCTACATCAGCAAAATCCCGTTTAGACTTAACTTTCCTCAACACAGGCATCCTGCATCATATGAATTGCCTTGGGAACAACTCTGGCTCCTGAAGGACACAAGTCTCCTCTAAGTCCCGTTGTATCTGTCAGTCCCAACTAGAGATGGATTTCCTAACATTTCACCAACAGCACTGGGTGCTGATCTTAATGGCGCTGAACTGAGCTTCCAAAAAAGCAGTCTGTCAGGAAGAACAGCCAGGTACTAATGCAGACCTGGGTGGGTAACCAAATTCCCATCACCCTACTAGCCTTC
>VYZT01064748.1:0-54767 GCA_013400735.1 Pomatostomus ruficeps
AAAAAAAAAAAAAAAGGCAATGGATTTTTGAGAACAATGAGACCTCCTTATTATAAACCCATGAAATTAACATAGTGGGGGACTAGGAAAAGAATGGAAGAATTAGAAGAGATGAGTGTGCTGTGTTTAGTACTCCCTTCAAAAATTTATTTAGCTAAAGTAATTGGCTACTAAGTACCAGATAAAAATATTTGTAAAATTAAAACACAAACCACAAAACTACTGCAACAATATCTAATAAAAGAGAGTGTGGTCTATGAATGTGGACATGTCTAAGACCTGATTTGAAATTACGCAACCAGTATTATGTATTATTATGCATTATCATACATTACCTGTTGGAGGCATTAGTTATGTCTCCAGAAAATATCCTACTGGTTTTTCTTACTAAGTGAAATTCAGGGATGTAAGTCTGAGCTAGAAAAGGGAAAATAAAATGTGATGAATTGTGAGGTGCATGGTCTCTGTAATTCTTTTAAAAAAGACTCAGTGAAGCAACAATGGAGATGAAGAGAAATAGAAGAACAAGTAGCGGGTGTCACAATACCTTACATCAAATATTTAATGTAGGCATCTACATACAAGAAAGTCAGCTAAACACCTATTAAGGTGTAAAAAAGAAATAAGCACTACTACAGCAGCTTTCCTCTTATCCTAATTTAGTTGTTTATAGAGGTGGGAAATGAATTCCATAGTTGATAGTTATCTTTTATGTATTTGCAGCATCTTATCTATTGTGTTTGATTCAACAAGATTTATGTAGCCACAAGAATAAGTCAGAAACAATTCTGCTCACTTCCATTTAAATAACCATAAAAGCTCAGCTCAGTGTATGTGCTGGACAAAGGGAAAACAGAGAGGAGAAGGTATATAAGGAGAAATTTATTTACAACAGAGCAGCTCAAATGGTTGATCTGCATGAAATGGAAAGCAAGACACTTTCAAGGACAGATGATTATCCAGAGAAGAAGCAAATCCATGAAGACTAAGAGAGAAATGTACAAATCATGGAGAGCTAGCAGCACAATTTAAAGATGATCTCCCAGATTTAAATGTTGACTTTAGTTGTTCAAAAATACCACTATTTTAGTTGTACTGAACAGGGAACTGTATAGGAATATAAAGTAGTTTCCAATCATTTGGGTAAAAAAAAATTAATAAATTCAGTGATATTTATTTGTTAAAGATGATCAATTGCCAGGTCATCAAGCTTTATTTAGTCCCTTTTGTCTAGATGATGTCTCCTACCAGTGCTATCTGTGATGTTTAACATTACTCTGTAATTTTCTTCTTTGGTTAACCAAAGAGCACATTCCAGAGTTATCATTAATATGCACATTATGCAGCTTACTTAGACCAGTACAAATAGCAGCAAATGTCACTTAATTCAGAACAGTTCTGCTGTAAAAGTAGCGTGAAAGTATTCTGAAAAATAGTTATGTAAAATTAGAAGTAGTTTATTCAACCAAGAAGACAACATGTTTATTCATACTTGTAACTTCATTAGTGCCTGAATTAAGTATTACATTCCTTTCTTGGGTCTTGTATGCATTTATGAGTCAATACAGCTCTGGGAATGTAAACAAGATACTATCCCAACTTTTATGTCATTAATAGAACAAATGCCTTAATTGAACTTCAGCTATCTAAAAGTTAGACATCTAGATTCTTCAGTTCAAGACAATATTAGGCATCCAGATTTTGTCAATAAACATTGAACATCTCAGCTTTCTTATCCCTGCTGCTTCAAGTACCTGTCCTCTGAAGGCTTTTGCTGCTATTAAAGTTTGATTGAACAACAAGCTTTGACTAACCTTTGAAGGATCGAAATTAAGTGAGAGAAGTCTCTCTTAGATCATCATTCTATAAGCTATTGGTTTGCCACCATGCCTATCTCAAGCCATAGAAGAGATGGGCTGTAGATTGTGTTTGTAAAGGTTTAGAGTTAAAATTCATCATAAGACTAATATATATCAATTAGTGGACAAAAGAAAAAAAAAATAAAGTCAGATTGACATGCTGGTATTTGAACTGAATGAGTAAATTTGCCATTAAAAAAAAAGCTCCAAGTTTTTGTTTAGAAGCTGCAAATGTACAACACATTTTTTTATAAATAATGTTTTGAGTAAAAGCTTGGAAGATATGCTTTTTGGGATAAAATATAAAGAAAAAATAAGTACAGTGAAGTCTAAGCAAAACTCTTTGAGCAGGCCAAAACCATTCTTACCTTTGCAGCAAATATGGGAGAGTCAGATTACAAGAAAGATATATTTCTGTGCGTATCAACATCTGGTCATCCTCACTGAAGTATCCATCACTGTGATTCCATTTTGCAGCTAATGATCCTGCTCTAGAAACATGTCCTTCTGGAAACATATGGAAGCTGGCTCCAAAGGCAAGTTGGAAACCTGGCACCTTAAAGAAAAGAGATCATCACATTGTACCTGAATGCCGCTTATAGGGGAACAGCAGCCATACAGGCAACAAGCAGAAGAACATGGTGTTAATTACCATTATTTTAAGGAAGAAATTTCTGAATTCAGGCTGAGTTCAGAAGTGTAGTGCAAAAGGAATGATTTTATGCACTTCAATTTCCTCAAGTTCAGGCTTTTTAATGTTTAGTAGGTAAAAACACTGGATTAAAGTAACCCCTGCTGCTAGACAGTAAAAGCTGTGCTGGGGCAATATGTTTCTATGAAGACAATAAAGCTTATGTTGTTTTTATGGTAGCTTAAACTGCACATATGACAATATTTCTTTATTTCAGTTCCAAAGATCCTGTAGCTCAGTAAAATTTTTCTACACATTTATTTGCAGGTTAATTTATGTTTCAGAATGTGAGTGTGATTTCATTAAATACCTCAAATATCAGAAGAGGAGCAAGAACAAGTTTTGCTGTCTCTGATAGATACCTTTGGAGAGAACTACTGGTACTTAAATAGAACAATTATTCTCAGGGACATTTCTTTGTTTGGTCAAAGTGCTCCTACCATGGCACCTGAACACTTCCACCACTCCCCTGCTTTTTCCAGTTTGCAAAACACACATCCTGGCCATATTTTCATTAAGAACTTTATCATCCTCTCTAACTGAAATTATCATTTCAAGTAGGCTCTTGGCCTGCCATTTGCACATGGTTGGCTGGATGGGCACCAATGCCACTAAATGTATGTGTTTTCTGTATGTTTTTGAGGACTTGAGTGCTGAGGATCAAAGATTTGAGGCTTTCCATACACATTCAGCAGTTTGCCCTTGGTAACAAGCTGGTTGTGCCTTCCCTGCCTGCCATCGCCTGTGGCACCTTGACACCTGTTTCCAAAAGCAGCAACATACAGACAATACCTTCCACCAGCCACTGCTTAGTATAAACTAGGAAATGGCACCTTGGAAAAATCACATTTTTAACATCACACATTTTTGTTCCCCAGGCTGACGTCATGCTGTGCTTCCATAAGGGTTTTGATAGGACAGTAAAATAGCAACCATCAGCTTTATTTTTCCAAAAAAGTCCTTCTGACTGCCAGAGGGAGTGCAGTAATTACACTTTCTGATGTACATTCAAAAGTTGATGTCAGCACTTGGGTTCAAGGTCTTTGCAGAAGTGGGTTTCACCATATGGCAGTGATCTGCTGACCCCAGGGAACCTGAAGGGATTGTTTTTCTCTACAGTTATCTGAAGCATTTATCGGCATGATTTTATGTTTCTAATTCATTGCTTCACAGGAGTAAATTTTCAGGGTGGAATTGGTGTTTAGAAAATTACCACTACCTTAAAGTCATTGAGTTGAATTGACTCCCCTGGGAGAAGTGATAGTTTGCTAATGGTTGGCAAATACATACCTTAATTCTCCTACACAGTCACCTAATCATTTCCTTTCTTTCTAAGGAATGCTGTAGTTACCCATCATAACTGCCAATACTTTTTTAAAATTTTCATTTGTCTTTTTAGTCATCTCTATTTATATTTTTGACAGCAAACACTTCAGAGACTGAGTTATTTAAAAAAGTCTGTTTTCTCCATAGTTGCTAGACTTCACTGTAACATGCCTCTGGCTCCTTTGGTTTTCTTATTTTAAAATTATTTTTTATCACATTGTGTGAAACATGAGTTATTTCTAGCTCTTCCTGCCACATGGATGAAAGTTTAGGAAATGTGATTTTTTTTTCAGCCAAGTTGTTGTTGTCAATAAGGCTTAGCATTTAACAAGTTAAATTTTCTGGTTTGGCTACAAATTGACATCAATTTCTCTTTACTAATGCTGCTGAGGACACATGTCTGATATGGGAGTTGTAAGGGCTTAACATCAGGCTGAATGTCAGTCAGCAGAGCAAGCAGTAAAAGGGTGAGGGAGGCATCCCCTCTATCAAACAGCAATTCTCCAAGAAATGAGGAGCCAGCAAAATTATCTCTTATCTGTTCCTCTTGAAGGGCACTAATACAGCACAATATTGCAAGCCCTTTGTATAAACCATATTTGCTGTATAAGAGCAGTTAATCAGTGACATTAGTGGATGCCTGGGCATCATCCTTCCTTCATGGATTACCATATCCCCAGTCCCAGTCATATACACACACATGGTTTGCAGAGCGCCCAGATGAGATCTCTTGTTACCCAGTCTGTCTTTGCATCATGCATGACCTTTATATGTATGCACAAACCCCTCTATATTTCATGTTGACTTTAGCTCTGGCCTTCATTGAAAACCTCCTAAGTAATTTAAATCTCAAACAAACTGCTTCCTGAGAGTGAGGGAACACTTCAGTCCTGCACCTCAGTACCTTCAGGTTGAGCAATCCTTTGTACTGTTAGGAAGAACAACATCTGCCTGTCTTACAGACCTCACCTCTCAAAGCCCACATTTGAGCCACAGTTTCTTGGCTCTCCCTTGCAGGCTGGTGGGTGACCTCTGTCCCTATGTCTCTTCCAAATAATGGCAATGTTTATACATGCAAGTGATTCCTGTGGTGCCTTTTGTATTGTCAGAGTCAGCTGAAGTTCTGTCTAATGTGTCTAACTCTCTTGTGCCTTCCTCCTTCACAAAGTGTGTAAATTTACATTCTTCAGGGAGGGTTTTAGCTGAAACAACAAAATAGGTCATTAATGTCCTAGAGGACACTTCAGATTTGGATTATTCCATCATTTCCCCTGGGTCATTAGGGGTCCTAACTTGGAGCCTGCTGGCCGTTGTGAATCCTAATATACCAGTGCTAGACACCCAATGGTAACAAGCTTAGTTGTCTTAAGCAGTGTTACACCTTCCATTCCTTGAACTGCCTGTCTTAGTCTTAGGCATTATTTAAGAACAAGTCTAAAGTTTGTTTCCTAAATGGATCCTTATTATTGCTTTGTTCATTACAAAGACTGTCTAGAAACACCTTCTCTTTCAAAATAATTTTCCTCAAACAGACAAACCATCATGAGTAAATCCCACAAAAGACTGTGCCTGTCCTGACACCGTCTGGAATTTAACAAATTTAGCTCTCTATAGTACAGCTGTTTAGATCTGAGCTTGTTTTGTAGATACCTTTTATACTCAGAAGAGAAAAATAGGCATTTCTGGGCAGAGTTTCCTCTAAATATAAAATAGGTCAGATGATTACATTCTTGGATTGGGGTGAAATGAGCCCAAATAAACTTCAGAGACTATTTCAAGAGTCTGATTCTAAATCTGGATGATGCAAATGCCACATAAGATTCTGCCCCCAGTAAGTGGAAATACATAGTCACTTCCTAATTCCCACTAAGAGTGACTCACAAACTGTAATAAAGAAACAGGCAGTGAGCTGCCACAAAGTCAGTAAAGCCCACAAACCACAGGGAATTGGAGGCAGATAGGCTGTTTTTATTTGCAAACAATGTAAGCCTCCGACAGACATTGCTGAGAGTGGGCCTCCTGCTTGGTGGCAAGTCACTGCAGCTGGAGCAGAGGATGACAAGTGTAACAGCAGGTTGGAGAAAGCAGCAGCACTGATGGTGAACAGCCCCTGCTGTGCCCTGGAGATAAAGCTGCACCTTCCTGCTCTTACAACAGAAGACGAGGTTTCTTTGCTGCATAGAATCCGTATTCATTCTTCCTAGATTAAAATTGCTAAGTGGGCATGGCAGCTTGTTTTTAAAAACATAATGTATCCATTTCCTCTGTGTAAACAGCTTTATTCAGTAAAAGAGGAAAGGGGGAAATTTCCTTTATCCCTGGGGGAAATGGTGTCCTATTTCTATCTAATGGCATGCTCAGAAATGCATGCAATAGCAACAATCATTCCAAGGAAGAGAGAAGGATTTTTAGGGCTCTGCTTAAAATGTTGAAACTTCTACATGTTAAAGGGCAAGGTTATTAAAAAATACTCACCCGTTCCATTCATTAAATGAGTCTTTTTCTTAAATTCATTAGTAATTAGTAATTCAATCATTAGTAATTCTGAGTATCTCAGGCCTGATTCTCCAAAAATGGCTTTAGTGCTGCTACTTTTATCTGGAGGTAGAGGCATGGCAGAATTAAAACATATCAGAATTCCAATGAGAGGAAGGTAACAAGACATCTTTGGCTGTAAATTAAGACAATCCCCATTGACTGGTTTTAAAATCTAGATTTAATCCGTGACTGTTTTCTTTACAAAACAAAAATTACTATTTTTTGGCTTGCCAACTAATTTATAGTTAGCAAGCCAAATAACTAATTTAGTTATAGTTATAACTAAAGAATAATTTATTCTTCAGACTAGACCTTTTGTGAGAGTGCCTCCTTATGATCTTTACATGTAGCATGCTTGCGTCATCCTGCACCCACAGAGACAGTAATAGTAATGTTTAGTGGACATCTGTGTTGTGTAAGATTTTGCTTACTTCATTGACATCTGTCTCTCTGCTTGTTTATGAAAGTGTGATTTTTAGCCTGTCTCCCTAACTATGCCAGTTCATTCCAAGAGCTAGTTTGCATCTTTCCCCTGTTAATTTTAGAACAACTTCTACCTGGGACAATCAGGTTCACTGCTAAGGGTCTGATCCTGTAAGTCTCAGCTCCCAGAGGACTGGGCCTTCAGCTGCTGCAAGTTAAAATTGATTCCTTTATTTATTTATGTGCTGAAGTCCCTGAAGAACCATATGGTGCTGAGCTGGTCACGGGAGCATTGTGAGCCCAGCAGCCCTACTGCCAGTACAGGGGCTCAGTGATCTGCCTGGGGGCTGCTGCAGCTCAGGAATCACCTGAGCTTTGCTAAAGGCAAGTCCTCTGCAGGCACAGGATAAACCTTCTTGGGACTGTGACTTATTGAGTCCTCACACTCAAGGCCAGAATAGGCACCTAGGGTCAGAGGCTTCATCTAACTTCTCTGCTGTTCTTATTCAATTTCTTACTGAAAGGATGTGGGTTTTTTACATTCAGTCATTGCTGTGAGCATGGTCACAAGCTTTTAATTATTCAGCAAGTATTCACACCATGCATACTGGTACATTGCAAGTTTTTACATATCTTTCCAAATGTATTTTAGATGTACCAGATAACTTCATTTCCTAAAGGTCTAAGCAGTGACTTCTAATACCCATGTAGCCCTTAGACCCAGCTTGTCCCAGCTCTACTGACAAACATGATCTGTTTTCTTTTGTTTGTATGTTATCACACGACATACTTGGCCATCCTTTGAAGAGCTATACTTTTAGGTTTAAATATGCAAATATATGTCATATAACCTTTTGTTTCAGGATTTTCACTTGATAAAAGATTGAGTTGCCAGGTGAAGGAAGACAAGCTTCATTGGGCCCATCTGTACTGTGAAACACTGAAATTTTATATTCATCAGATTGAATTATTTAATGGGCAGAGCATGAGAAATCAAAAATATGTTACTTTATGGAGCTTGAGAGATGCCCTTCCCCTTTTTTTTCCCCCAGAACTTGTGATGTTGAGTGGTTCAATTACGAGAAAACTTCCAAGGTCATGATTGGTGCATTGCCTCGGGAATCTCATGCATTCAAAAGGAAGTTGGAAAGAATACATCTCTGAGGTATGCACTTCACCATCATTAACATCTACCAGACATGCCTTAATTTATATTCAACATCATCAAGTCACCTTACTGCCTTGCTGACACAAATTCAGAAGCTGTATTAGATTTACCATTACACTGTGCTTTATTTCCCAGAAGCCTACATTAGCTGTAGCTTTCCTTTCACACCTCCCCCAGTGATAATAGCAGGGCCTGTTATATGCTGTATTTTCCTTGATGAGTTTTATCTCTTTTTGAACAAATAGTATTGCAACTCAGAAGCCAAAAAAATAGCTTGAACCGTAAATACTCAATATCACCAGAAATCTTCATTTTTTAAAAAATGGGAAATGTCTTTAAACAAAAAGGGTCTTTAAAAAAAGAAAATAATATTTTTGAGGTCTTTTAATCCAGTTATTGCTTAATTTTACTTTTATATCTTTTTTTTGCATTCTTGAATTGGATAGAATAAGAATTTTCATGGTGTAACTGATTGTCGTAGTTTGACCCTGGCTAAGTGCCAGGCAGTCATGGCAGCCACTCACTCATTCCCTCCCCTGCCACAGATGGGCAGACGAGGGAAGGAGAGAGGGGAAAAAATCCCCAGGGAATTAACCCAAAGGTCCATGAGTTGAGATAAGGAACTGGGAGAAAATGGTCCAAGGACAAGCCAGGCTCAACTTAAGTTGCAAAGTGAAATTTATTACTACCTGAGTTAGAAGGAGGATATGAGAAATAAACTAAACCTTTAAAAGACACCTTTCTTTTCCCTGCCCACCCCTCCCTCCCTCCCACGAACAGTGCAAGGGGGGCAGGGTGTGGGGGTTCAGGTCAGTCCATTTCCAAGATCTTCTTCCCCTGCTTAGGGAGAGGAGTTTTTTTCCTCTGCATTTGCTGTGGGGTCCCTCCCATGAGAGGCAGTTCTCTGTGAACTTCTATGACGTGGATTTTATTCGTCCACAGGATGCAGTCCTCCAAGGACAAACTGCTCCTGCATGGAAGCAGGGGGCCCCTTTCTCTCCAACTGGGTCTCCTACCTGGACTGCAGTTTCCTCCGACATCCACCCGCTCCAACATGGTCACCTCCTTCACAAACTGTGGGACTTTCATCTCAGTCTCTGTCTCTCACTGGGCAGCACCTGCTACAGCTTCTTCTGGCATTTATGGCTCCTGCGGGTTCTTCTGGCATCCATGACTGCTGCGGCTTCCGTCATCTCCCCGCTCCAATGTTGGCACCTCACCCATGGACTGCGGATGGATCGCTCTGCATCCCCTGTGGATCCCATGGACTGCAGGGGGGACACCCCACCTCACCATGGGCTCACCATGGCCTGCAGAGGAATTGCAGCTCCAGTGCCTGGGCACCTCCTCCCCCTCCTTCTCTACTGACCTTGGTGTCTCCATGTTGTCTTCCCTCACATGTTCTCACATCCTCCTGCTTCTCTAACTAAAGGCAGCTGCATGTACACTTTGATTTTTCTTTAAATATGTAATCACAGAGGCATAACCAACCTTTCTAATTGGCCCAAACATCGCCAGTGGTATGTATATTATCTTTAGAGCCATCAGAGATTGGCTTTGCTGGAAATGGTGAAGAATTCTAGAAACTTCTCACAGGAACCATCTTTATGGCCCCATCCCCACTACTAAAACTACAACGCTGATCCAAAAGCCTCATGTTAACAGTCTTCAAAGAAGTAATTTTCCTGCTTGTTTGGATGTTTCTGCAGATTTTCAATCCAGAGCACTGTTTAATTTTAAATAGCCAAGTGATCTCAGATAGATGGTAATGCTCTAACAGATTACAAATATATCCACTTAGAAAGTAAAGTACACGGTGCTGAAAGGTTGAAATATTTGCTTTTATTAAAACAAGTCTTTCATTATGAGTACTCTTTGAAGGAAGTGTATTTTTTTTAACATAGATACCTCCAGTGTCCTAAAAATATTTGGATCAAAACCCATCTATACTTTCTTACTTTTGCCAAAGAAAACCATGTCACCAGAACTTCAGAGGCCTCTCAAGAAAGGATGGTTGGGAGGAGGAGAAAAATTATTCAATATGATATGAACAATACCATCATTTTATAAGGAAACTTAACAATTTGCAAAGAGGTGAGTGTGCTAATTGCTAGAACTCTATGAATAGGTCAAAGAGCCTTCCTTGAGTAAAAAACTTGACCAATGGCCAAAATGAAAATGTCAATTAATTATTTGACAAAATTCCTCTTTTTGTCATCTGTTTGCATCTCTTCTTCTCCTGTCCTCTTGATAATGAGCAAACATACAAGAGATCCTAGAGACATTATTTTTACTGCAGCAGGTTCCAGGAAGCAAAGTTTTGATCTGCTTTTTGTTAGCAAATACAAGAAAACAGAGTCAATGTCCAGAGAGCTGTTTAGGGAACAAATGGATAAGAGTTGACATATTATAGCTCTGAGGCCCAAAATATTGAAAAGCAGAATTGCATTTAAATGATCCACAGGTCTAGGCCTGATGGCTGGGCTGGGCAGTTCAAAGAAGGAGTAAGTGAAATACCTATTTTATGAGAAACCTTGTTTCTACAGCATTTGAAAGAATATGGATTAGGAAATATGTCTGTGAGTAGATGATGGTACCCAGAATCTTGTAAACTCTCTCAGAGACATGATCAAAGGAGGACATGGTCTTCTTCAGGGAAGTCTCTCAGACCCCACAGCTGAAGACTTAAAAGAAAAAGCATAGTGAAAATATTCTGCCTGAGCCAGACCTAGGCTTTAATACTAAACACCAAGGAGCTGTAGGGATTTGTAAATTCAGAAAATTAATAATTAATTGTCATCTGGGCAGCAGGTAAAGGAGAGAAAGGAGACTGCAACTAATGAAAGAGGAACATATCATTTGGGATTAAAGGAAAAAAAGAGATTTCACTCTTAAGAGTAGAACTACACAACCATTCATAGATTAAATGGAAAGGTACTAGTCAAATCACGTATTAAGATTATTATATTTAATTAATATGATAAATTAACTTTTAAATGTCATTTTTCATTATTCTTTATCTGTAGAGCAGGTATGGTATATGTGGTCTTCCAAGACTACCAAAAGATATTGTTCTACCTGCTGGAAGTTGAACTCGATGGGTCTTGTGGGTCCCTACCAACTCAGGGTATACTATGACCTGGGAATATAAAACCTCTGCAGTCTTGACCTTGCCCAAAAATCCTTAAATGAAAATATTATCAAATCTTTTCTTGCAAAAAACCCTCTGTTGGTAGCCAGAATCAGAGCTCAAAATCTTACTAGAAAACAGATACATATAAAGAAAAGAGAGTTAAGATCATTTAGGAAACCATGACATTTAATGGACTTTCTCATAGAACCTCTCCTTGTCTGCCATTTTTAAGAAGTATATTCTTTGTGTATTAGTATTCATATTCTTCTAAGAAAAGCTGGCTTTTAAGCATCACAATTCGAATAAAGGGACATTTATATCATCCTTTTCCTGATAGATTTGCCTTTTGTGGGTTTGGAAGAAAACTAAATAAAAACCACATCTGAAGTGCGTCTTTATTTCTACTTTTTCTTTATTTGTTTATATGGTAATCTATTTCATCCATGAAGAAAAAATTTGTCTCCGTTATTTTACCACCCTGGAAATGCTGTCTTATTGTTGTGCTTTGTTTGCTGAATTATGTGGGAATTATCAGAAATAGTTATTACTTTTGCTTTGTGCCTTATATTAATGCTATATATCAGTATACTTCTTTGACAGACTCATTTAGACACAAGGGCAGACTGGAGAGCAGTGCATCTTCTGCATTTTAATGTTGTGAATCCATTGCAAATGCTTCATTGCCAGTTAGAACTGACAAAAAGGAACCATTTTTAAGTCCTAAAAGCCCAAGTTTCTCTGACTGCAGCCAGTGTAAGAAAGGTAAGGATAATATTTTTTCATAGAGGAATGATGATATTATTCTTGTGTTTCTTCACTTCTTGTATTTCTTACCATTTCTTGTAAGGTTCTCAGGTTTTGGAGTTAAATGAAGCCTTTTAGTATATGAAGTTTTTACAAAACAGCCATACAGTTCTTCTGAAGGTTTTGAAAAGCTTAGATTTGCAAGAAATCAACAGTGTGGATTAATGGCACCACTTTTGGTCACTACTTTGCTTTAATTTGAGCAGAATTGTACTTTCAAAGAAAGCTGAATTTACTGAGAGATTTTTTCAAACTTCTTTCCTTGAACGAGACAAAAATTTTCTGTCCTTCTGCATTGAATGGATTTCATTGTCCAAAACAAGCTTTATGTTTGTTCAAGCATCATCCAGATAATATTTTGTATTATATAATTTTATGAGAACTCTTTCTAGATCAATGTATTCATTCACAATATTTACACTACATTTAAGTATTGCATCTCCTATCACAAGGAAAATCATACATGTTGTTTTGGCAATGACCAAGCAAACCAGGAAGTTTAGATTTAAGGCTGAAAACCCAAACGCAGTTAGTCCTGTATCCCTCAAAGCAAAGACATATCTCATTCTAACTGACATAAAATCCAAATTAAGTAATAAATCAGACATAAACATTAGCAAAACAGTTTGGAGTCATATTAACCAGCTAGGAATTTCCCCAGTTACAACATAAGAACTGAATGTCAAGGTGAGTTAGTTGAATGTGCATAAAACATAATTGTACAGTTTTAACATCCCCATCATTGTGAAGACAACCATTTTGATGTGCAGCCTTGGAGAATGGTTGTATTTGTTGCTTTCATGCACTCATTGCTCGCACAAGAGTGGTGTTCATGTGACAGCAATAGTCTTGGGAGAGAATCAGTGAAAATTTGTACAGTCCTGGCTGGTATGGGAGATAGATGAATATGAGTTGGCAACATTATTGGAATTGAAGGTTGTTGAGGCTTCTGGTACAGAGGCATTAGAAGGTCAATTGTGAGATTTAGATTCATACAATGTTTTGAGTTCAAGGCTACAGAGACCACTTGAGGTTTCCATTATGATTCTTTGAGGAGGTGATTAGTCTAAGAAAATTATTCCATTTCAAACCTGAACCATTAGAAGAATCATTATACATTATGGGACATTACACTATATTCTGACAACGTGATTATTTTACTATTGTGTTCACAGTAAAATAAAATTAACAGCAAATTAGAAACTCTAAGCAGGACTTCTGAATAGCATTATAGGCAAAGAGAGAAAACCAATTGACACTACATTGCTTAGTGCACCAGGAACTAGAAGAAATGTTAGATAGTAAAAAGAAAGAATCAGAGCAAGGTAACATTCCTTGAATGAGGCAACTAAAGAAATGGGTGGTCATGGAATGAGATAGAAAAAGCAGCACCACTAATAAAAATCAAAACTTTGAAACAATAAATCACAGCATTAGCAAGTGTCTCAAAAATATTCTGATCTGAACTCCATGCCTGAAAACAAGATCACCTCAGCCTGGGCCTGTTTCTCCAGCTAAACCCTTTAAGATTATCTGTATGAAAAGAAAATCAGAAAATTAGAAATTTCATTTTTTGGCACAGCAAAGAATGGCTAGTTTAACTGTTGAAATATATTTTGAACAAAAGATTAGTTTATTTAAAATACATTCCATGTGCACATCAACATGGCTTTGAAATGCCTTGGGCTTGGGGATAGAACTTGTATATCTGATATTTTCAGATTTAAGAAAAAAGTTTTCTTTGTTGAGGTTTTTCTATTTTGCCTAGAACCTTTTAAATTTTCATTGGTACAGCTCTTGATGAAAAATTTAAAATTGCACATGAAATTGTACACACCTTCTTATCTAACCATGTATCTGTTCCAACCACTCTAAATAATAGTGGATTGACACAAGTCTATTTTTGGAAACAAGTGTTATATTTAATATATCTTATCCTGCTTTGTGTAATTTCCCATGTTTTGAAAAAGAAGTTATTTTTTAGGTGACAAATTTACAGATGGCAAATACATACTTGTTACAAAAGTCCAAGAAATGTCTCTAGAATTTCAGTGGAAGATAACAAAACTGTGAGTGAACAGTGCACAACAATACGTGTTGTCAGTGTTCATTTGAACTGCTCATACACATCATCTCATTCAAAATTAATTGTAACCAACAGATGAAATACTTGACATAATTTTTGAGAACTTAATAAAAAATGCTGTTTAACGTGCACCATCCAGTAAGAAAGTGAAGAGATTGATAAAGTACCTAGAGTAAAACATGGAATGGAAAATAGTGAGGGTGGCACTGTCTTGAAAAAATGGGTACATGAACCATATACATCTTGAATCTGCTCCTAAAGAAAGGATGGTTCAGAAAAAAAAAAGACAGCAAAAATGAATGCTACAAACCTCTACTAAAAATGCTAGAAAAAGAATTTGCACTGAAGAGGAGATGAACAGAAGAATTCATGACAAAAATTATTAAGGCAATGAATTATGCCGAGAGTGCAAGTAAGAAAACTCTGCTCATCCTGTACAACCATGTAAAAAAGAATAATAAAAGAACAGTTGAAAGCAAATCCATACCTACCCAAGACAAGCCCCTGATATTTGCTGGCTATGTCCCAAAAGGTGGGACACAGCAATCTTTCTCAGCTCTCAGGAAAAGGGTGTGCATCTCAGACAGGTCCCACCCAAACAGTGCAAGAGTGCAAGGTTTCTCCTTTTTTCCCCAATTTTACAGAAAAAAAGCCTGTTATGTTGGTCAAAATCCATCCATATTGCCCAGGGACCTCACTGCCAAAGTTTGTTGTTGGTGAGCAGCTGTCTTGCTATCTGATAGTAAGTAGAACTAGCCACAGATACTGTGACAATATAAATATTGATATGAAAATAACAATGCAATATGATACAAAGTGATGAAGAAAACCACATGTAGATAATTACATTATTATTATTATTACTATTATTACTATTATTACTATTATTATTATTTTAGGAAGGAGATAAACCTCACTAGCATGATTGTATGATTTTGCTATGTATTATTATATTATTATACTATTATATCTGTTCCATACCATTTTAAGAAATAGAGATATAAAAAAAAATTAATCTACTTAATGTATCACGAAAAACTTTAAACAAATTCAGATTAATAAAATGTTAAGAACTCCAGTTTTAGGTGATTTGCACTTCAGAGACTTATTTTCCCCACCAATCTGTTGCTCAATGTTCTTTTTTACCTTCTGATAGCATTCATTTTGTACCTGTCTAGTGACTAATGTGGCAATGTTTGCTTAACAATCAGTGCTGCAGATGGTGCCCCGCCTGGACCTGGAACCATGTATGGAAATCTCATTATAACTAAAGAAATCAAACTCTTGATTTAGATTATGCGATTATGAAAAAAATTAAGTTTTGTGTGATGTTAAAGTGCTGGCATGGTGGCAGAATCGTAAAGGCAAGGAAATGTGCTAAGGGTTTCACAAATTGCTTTAATCTTCACCCCAAAGCTGGCAGCAGGCACGGCCCTGTGTGCTCGCAAAGAAGGAGTTCATTTATCATGAGGGATGCTGCATTTGCCAAAAAGCCTAAACAGCAAGCTGCTTTAACAAATATCTTTCCTTTGTTGTTGTCAGTACCTTGCAACACTTAAAAGAAGTATAAGCTGAATTATTCAGTCTCATGCAACAGCACTGCAAATTTCTCTCCAGGGCCTCGTGGAAGACCACTGCCTTTGAGCACAGGAGAAAGATTTTCTGCAGCTCACACCAGATAAATGTGCCTTCCCTGCACCCAATTGTGCTTATGTTTCCCACATGAAGCAAGAATGCACACAGGAACCTCTCTGTTAATCTGCATGTTTGCAAGAAGGCTTAAAACACCTATGGCATTTCTCGCTTGCTCCCACAAACAGCCACAACTGTAGCAACAAAAGATTCTGTGTTTGTCTGGAAGAGTTTAAAATGACAGGCCTAGTACTTTTATTTGACACATATGCTTCAACAGGCTTATATAAAAGGGTTTTTCACAAAAATGTAGCTGTTTTATCTCCTAAATCGTTGAATGTTACATAATGCCTCACATTGCTTGAAGTAGGTTTCATTAGTGAAACGTGTTAAGATCATCATGTTTCCATTGGGAAGTTTCAGTACGGTCTTGCGAGTAGCCTAACACTTACAATAAACTTCTGGTTCACAGTTCTAGTACTTAGATTTAGTTACTAAGTTACATCCCAAAATGCACTGTACCACTAATTTAGGGTATTTCTGGCTTTAGGGGCCCATGTGCTAATCGTAGAAACAAATTTATTCACAGTAAATTAAGACAAACAGGAAGGCCTTCAGCTGAAATACTGTGGAGAATATTTGCTAAAGCTGAAATGGATTAAAAAGCTTCAGTAAGACTTTGTACTATCAAACTAAATGAAACACATTTCAGAATTTAAACATAAATAGATAGTTCAGTTTTTTAAAATACCTGGGGAGCATTAACTGAGAGGTATGCATGCTAAATCTTGAAGAAATGCTACAGCTTTAGATGTTTTAAGCTTTGCTAGCATAACCTGAAGAGTGTATTTCTACTTAAAGGAGAACACAATTCTATTAAAATGTTTAAGTACATATTTTCATAACATGTGAAAAAGCACACATGCTTGTGCTTCATTTTGTACAAGATTTAAGTTTGGTATTTTAAATTATTGTTATATTTGGGTTCACTGTTACACAGCAGTAATTAAAACAGGTGTTGCTTGTAAGAGAAAACTCTCCAATTAGATATTGCTGTGTTCTTCCATTACAAAATGAGGAAAATAGATGATCATATAATAAGAAAAGTATTAATACCTGCTGTTTCATCCAGAGACAAACAGCAGATGTAGACTATTGTTAGTCTAACTATTGTTAGTATACCATCAGTTGAACAAATATTGCTTTTCACTGGATCAAAAGCATTCCTGAATGTAATGAAATCAGTCTCCTACTTTGGGTTTTATTTTTCCTTTGGTAAGTACTCGTAATGGTCATGCCATACAAGCATTCCACACTTTCTTCTGTGGTAATAGGACTACTTGGTGAATCAGCTACAAACCTGGCATACACACTTGCATTATTTAGCCACAAGGAGGACACAGGTATCTTCTTTTCCTTTCAGCCAAATAACAAATCCCTGTCTTACCAGTCCACGAAGCAAAGAGGCTTCACTGTCTTCTGGGTAGACATAACCCAGCTCCGTGATGCAGCCCAGCAGTGGGGCACACATGGGCTGGTGGGCAGGGGGCGGGGGGCTGCCCTGTATCCTGGGAAGTACAGGACTGGTGAAGGGGCTACCTTGTATCCTGGGAAGCTCAGGGAGGGCTTGTACTCCCCAGCCACACCATCTCCTCCGTGGGAAGTGCAGCACAGTGTTGTGTGGTTAGAGTTAAGATTGATGAAGAAATAGAGGACTAATGTCCCTTTGGACTCAACTCGTTTTTCTTCCTTTTTCAGCACCAATACATGTTCCTCAGACTAGTGAAACTGGACAAGTAAACTAAAGGGGGGGGGGGGAATAAAAAGGTTGCATGGCTGTATCCTTACACTAAATTCTAAGAATAGATTATTTAACTTTTCTTTATGGACAGTTAAGGCCACCAAGTGTGTCCCTGAGGATAGCTAGCTGCCTATATGAAACATAACCTTTCTGCATTTTTGACATTATGATTCACTTGCTAATTTTAATTAGATTCTTCGGAACACCCAGTTTCCTGTGAACTCTGACGACCCCTTCCAGAGGTACAGTTTCACTGAGAAATCTGAAATGTTTCTGCTGTAGAAAAACTTGCAGGAATAAAGACCAAAGGAGATGCTACCACAGAAGACATAACTCAGTTTTAGGCTGGAGTTTTGGTTATTTCAAAGACATGTTCGCAAGCTCCTGTGTAATTCAAGAGTGTACTCAGGATCTGCATTGTATGGTGGTATCTGAGTTTCCATTTCTTACCCTCATGACATGGTTGAGTTTTCATGGTCTCTAGAAGTCAGTCAGTGTAGTTGGTTTGACTTTAGTGCAGCATTGAAGAAACAACCCAGGTTTTGTTAATTTTGAAATATTTCCTTTAACAAAATGAATGCCATTAAAAAGAGACTTATTAAATGACTGTCCAGTTTTGTGTGATACTGAGTGTGTTCACTGTTCAGAGTTTAATTTAGTTACTTAACTTTTCAGAGATTTATTTTAAGCCTTTCTGATTTGTTGAAATACCAATTTTTCACATTGTATAATCTGTTTATAGATTTCATCTGCTCAAAGGTTGTTAGGGATATGAATCTATTTTGCCTTCAGGCATGTCTGTTAAAGACTGATCTGAAATGAAAAAATAATTACGTACTGTTTCAGATTATGTTTTGATGATATTTTTGATACCCAATACAACTGAAACAGGCTTTTTTCTTTAGGGGAGAATAAAACCAGCAAAATCACTGTTCCAGTGGAAGGAGCAGATTCATTGTTCCTTATGCTAAAAAAACTGTAATCAGAATTGGATGTGCGCTTTGCAAAGAACATGGGTATCATATCTGAGAGAGACAGAATGGCTTTGATTTGTCATCTTCCCCTTTTCAAAGCCTAACTAAGTGAAATATCTACAGTGCTTCAGGAGAGGATTACTTCACCTAATCACTTGTCTCCATGCACAGTTGAGGAGATGTGTGTTGTAACTACAGAGGGGTGAGAAACAAGCAGGCAGAAGGTAAAGCCTGAGCTCTGGGTACCTACTCTTCCCCTCCTGAGAAGCATCCCTGCCATTGCTGCATTGGAGGGCACTCTTCAGTTCTGGCAGTACAGGAGCAGCATCTCCCTCATTAGCAGGGGTGGTGAGCTGTGTTTTGCCCACAGTTTCCTATAGTTAGAACACCCATTCATTAAAAAATGCAGAGGAGAGGAGAAAATGAATGCAGTTTTTGTCATTAATTTTAGTATTCTTTACCCACTTTGCCTGATTTCAGGTTTAGCCATGGTAGGGCTGGTAAAAGAATAAAGAATAATTACAATCCAGTTCTAAAACAGTAAGAAATGGTAGGCTGACAGCAGCCTCATTCAGCTCAACAACAGCAAACACATATCTCTGCATCTGCAGGGGAATAACCCATGTAGCTCCTGTGCAGGCTGGGAAGCAGCTGGGAAGGAGAGGACATGGGGACCTGACAGATGCATGATGAGCAGGAGTCAGCAAAAGGTCCTGGTAGCAACAAGACAGAGCCTCATCCAGGCATTGCTGCCACATGTATGGCCAGTTCAAACTACAGATAAGAAAAAATGTCCTCACAAAGAGAGTGGTTAATTCCAGGAACAGGTTCTCCAGAGAAGATATGGAATGCACATCCATGTTAATATTCAAAACTTGGCTGGCCAAGGCCATGGGCAGGACTTCCTTTGAGCAGGACCTTGGATCCAAGGACACTTACTATCTAAATTATTCTGTGTTGCTATGCCAAAGGAGACAAGCATAGACTACACCTTCTTGCTCCTAAAGGTAAAGCTGATCTTGTTCACTTCTCCATTTCACAGATCAGAAAAATTTCTAAAAATAAAAAAAATTATTGAATGAAGAGACAGGGGGATGATGGAAAAAGGGAATTGGGTCCTTTCTGGGCACATTCATAAGCAGCAATAGTCTCTTTGGATTACAAAACTGCAGCCTGGAGAATTATTATGTCAACCAAAGTGTTGGTAGAAACTGACCTGAATTCTATGAGTGTGACATTATTTTATCTCTTTGCATGAACTGAGTTGTATGATGAGCTATTTTTAACTGGTGATAATGAACTTCAACAGCTTACAGGACAAATGACAAAGATGGGTCCAACTGTGCAGAGATAAGAGTGAAAATCAGAAGGCTCTTCACAGACCTTCTGCATGCTAAGTATTTTCCATAAATGCCTTGAAAAAAATCAGATGGAAAATACTGTACAAATATAATAGAATATTACTCATATTATTGTGCTTAGTACAAATGCTCTTAGCAATAAAAGATGACGAACACAACCCTACTGTGCCATAAAATTTATATTAAGCAGAATTACTTATGAATAAAATCTTTTAAGAAAGATGATCCTTAATGAGACTCTATCCTTCATGCTATACCACATGATTAGTAACCACAGGAAAATAATCTTTCACCTGGCATATAAATGTACAGGGTGTTACAAATGGGTACACTAAACAACAAAAATGGAGAGCAAAGACATAAGGAGAATTTTAAAATAAAATGTGGCTGTACCAGTACATTGTGGTTAGCTACTCTTACCAGTTTCCAGAAACTGTGGAGATTTTCCGGTATCACTCAGTCTATATATAGATAGGATTTTCATTTTATTGAAAAGCATAATGCTCTTTTAGCCTCTTCCGTGGCCATGGGCTACCACTTAGTGCCCTTTACTGGAGCACATGGATCTGCTTAGTCCTTCATTTGCAAGTCCATGAGACACTGGGACAGCTGAGACTAGACAAACATGAAGCATGAAGATCTTGTCTGTGATAATTACATATGAATTTTAGGATTTCAGTGCTTACTCTGGGGTGAAGCTTCAAGATATCATGAGACCCCGTATTTCTGTATTTGAGCTGTTTCAGACCATTTTTCTGTGCTGTCCACCTAACCTGTGCAACTTCCAGTCTGAAAAACTGTTTCCTGCACTAATTCTAAATAAAGAGAAACTCATCCCACGCCAGCTCAAAGCTAGTCAGGTGCTACTTTACACCACTGCATGAATTTCTTTGACAAGGGTTAGAGATGTATAGAAACATGGGAAAAAATATGAGGTTACAAAAGTAAAGGTATCACTACACTAATACCTTAAATTTTAAGAAAGTTGCAGAAAAGAAGAAATAATTTGTGTTATATAACTGTTCCAAACCGACAAATTTCAGGAGTACAATCGCTGTCTAGTCATATATTAAAACAGAGTGGAAAGGAATAAAAATGAAAAAATAGGAAATAATTTCTAAAAGTTTATGTTGACTATGTTTGCATCCCATTTTAATGTTTGGTTTGGGGGTTTTTTGTTTGTTTTTTGAAGCTTTTAAGCAAATCAAGATTCATGTTGGCTAACAGCCAAGATTATTTTAGTCACAAAAAGACTTTTTTTAGTGACTAAACAAAATTTATTTGAGTAAATGCCATTTGCAGTTTATAAAGGTTAGTTACAAGAAAGAAACAATGCTAGTCACTAGGCCTGGGTACAAAATCACAACCATAATAAGGAATTATAGGAGACTAAATAATCCACAGAGTGGGAACGTCTTATTTATTATTAAAAAACCTAAAAAAAAAAGGAAGCAAATTTAATACGAGTTATGTGTGTTTCCAGAAAATTCACTAATTAAATAAAAATGGTAGACTCAACGTATTATTTTCATAATTTTTTGCCCCTTCATGTTGTCATATCTTCTCTTAAATGAGAAATGAAATTAATTTATATGCAAAGTCATGCATTAGATCAGCTGTAATGAATGGAAAAGATATTACTACCAATTCCAACTTTTTATTGCTATTTTTTGCCATCTACATATAAGTTACACACTAACCATTAAGTTTTGCTTTTCCAGTGTATTCTTTAAATTTAAGGAGCTACTTGTCCTATTTCTGAAGTTGAATGTTGTACAGACCCAAAGCCCATTGATGCTGAGAAGGCTTTAGTGTGTTGTTCCATCCAGTATGAGAAATATTCCATTATCTGATAGACCAGATTATATCTGGTATCTGCCTGGCTCCTAAGAAGAACGGGAGGACAGAAGGTTCCTGGCCTTTCCTGGGCTCCCTTCCAAGGATTCAGGAGCTGTAAAAATGAGCTCACTTTCTGAGGTCATATGGCTGTTTCTTGCTCCTGTCCCAGCAAGGGTCAGCAGCAGAAAGAGAGCCCTGAGCTTGGAAAGCAAAGGGGGTTTGCTACCAGCTCTGCAGTGACTAGGAAAAACATGTGGTAAGAAACGAGATGCTGCAGCCTTTTCCAAAGCAGGGTTCACCCTCAGTGTCAGTCACTGAATATTGGATACAGTCTAGTCTAGGATTTGCTATGGCTTGCACCTGAATGATGTTCTTGATACTCATTTTGAGTCTGCATCATTTCTATGAATGGTTTTAGAAGGCTCTGTTGTGATTTGTGCTGCAGAATTTGAGCCACTAATCTTCAGCTACAGAATTGCCAGTGCTGGGTTTGGATAAAAACCGTATAGATTCTGCTGCCTGGAGGAATATGTTTTCCTCTCCTATTTGATACCTGACATTGTTTCTCCTGAAATTTATTTACTGTGATTTCTTCAGTAATTGATTTCTATGCCATGGGCTTTGTTTTGGTTTGTTTTTTTCCCTGTTGTTTTAGTTGCTGTTTTGATTTGCTGCTCTCTCAGTTCTTCAAATCATGCTTACCAAGATATGAAAGAATACAGCTTTAAAGAAGGGAAAGCAGTGGCAGCCACTCAAATCTTTTTAAATTCAATCTTCTGGGTAGTGGAGAAATATTTGTGATTGGTGGGAAATCTACACATGCTTTTGCTCTCTCTGTAGATAGGAAAACTTTTACAAGATTTGCATTGGAGGTGCATTTTCATTTCATTATTTTTAAACGGAACATATATTTTTGTTAAGACAGAAATTATTTAGGTATGTGCATACATTTTCCCATCATACTCTTGTTTGTGCTTTGAAAAATTTCTCTAAAGTATTAAGTTGTGGTACTGGCAAGGAAAAAAAGAGTTGAACTATATATGACTGATGACTGGGTCAGTTTTTAGTAATGATTTTTAATTCAGAGAGATATTACATATTCCATGTAACTTGTACACAACTTACATTAAAATGTAAGATAATAATCATGTGGACCATAAGATGGAAGGGATCTTGACTTTGTATGTTTTGCATCCATTTGTGACTGTTCCTTGTAGACTGTCAGCACTCAAATTAGCAGAACTGCAAGCAAAGATGTTGAAAGTTGGAAGTGTGCTGCTTTCTGCTGTCTGGATTCTTAACCATTCAATCTTCTCAGTGTGCTTTTACTGCCTTTCAGAACACAAAATGTTCTTTAGGTCCTTTGGCATAACTGGAGAAAGAATTAAATTGATGATGAAAAAATGATACCTACTGCATGGACTAAATCTATATATCATCTCCAGCTTGGGTATACACCAGAATCACATCCAGGATGGAAAAGGCAAATATACACCAAAGGAAAAATTAGGAAAACACGTGACTTAGGGGTGTGGAGGATAAGGGTTTACTGGAAGATGGAGACCTGAGGGTGTCTGACATACCCTGAAGCACATTGTGCCATCAACAGGGCAAGCGGGAGAGCAAAGCCTGAAGTGAAAGGGGCAGAAGGAGCCAAGCACAGTTGTCTTCTTTATAATGTCTCTTAGGTGGGACCCTGAAGTGAATCAATCAGAATGGCTTGGTTGGAAGGGACCTGTAAACAAAGACAAACTTAGGAAAAAGTGCTGTACTCCTTCACAGCTGCACAGTGTGGGCAGCTAAGAACATAGGAGGAAACCTATAAACTACTTTATATACCAGTATACATTCTAGGTGCATTCATAGGCATCCAATTAGA
The DNA here is from genome assembly GCA_013400735.1 of Pomatostomus ruficeps. NCBI lineage: Eukaryota > Metazoa > Chordata > Aves > Passeriformes > Timaliidae > Pomatostomus > Pomatostomus ruficeps. The sequence continues at coordinate 23,515 of VYZT01064748.1, forward strand.
CTTTGTTTTGGCTCTAGTCTAACACACAATTTCCTGCAGCACACAACAGCCCTGATTCCACAACAGATGGGTAATTCTGGTATCATGAAATCTGTACACAAATTCTGAAATAAAACCTGGTATAACAGCTGAAATGGCTACTAAGGATTAAAATTGCAGCCTGTGAAGGATCTCATCATGTAGCAGCAAAGTGCCAATAACAATTTCTTTCTCTGAAGCCCTGCTGTGACCTCACCTGCAACAATTGTGGGCAGTTAAAAGCACTCCCAAAGCAGAAAGATACAGTCAGGAGTGCAGAAGAGAGCAACAGGAAGTGTTATGAAGATAGACAGATGGATTAAAAGAGGTGATGTGGAAAGAAAGAAATTGTAAGAGGTTGCCTATATGAGAATGAGGTTAAAAGAAGGAAAAGATGGATCACCACTAGGAGCAGCATGTTGCATTGCTTTTAAACTGGGAGTTTCATGCTGAATGTCAAGAAAAAAATCCTTGGCATTATTTCTCAGGGAGCCCTATAACTGCATTTCCACTCAGCTCCAGCCCGTCCTTAAAACTGCACTAATAAATATTGTAGTGATGTTTTGAATTTGTATCATAGTAACGACCAAAAAATGTTTCCACAACAGAAGACATATTGCTCTGGGCCCTCTCCCATCCTAATTTCCATATAGAAAATAAAAAGATAAATGCTAGCACTACATCCTCTCTGGCTATAGTCAGCCAAATTATGCTCTCACAAATACTAGGTCAGCGAAGTCCATGCACACAGCCAAAAACTGATTTGACCCATAGTGTGATATATAAGTAAAGCAATAGTAGTTGGACATTTATACCCCTTAATGAGGTTATATTTAACACTCCATGAGCATTTCTGGTCACCTCAGTATAGTGAGGTCATCGTAGAAAAGAAATGCAGCAGAGGGCAGTCAGTATTGTATAATGTACAGACTTTAGTGTTTCATTTTTTTAATGAACATTTGTGAAAGTAGGGCTGTGTTAAAAGGAAAAGAGAATTGGAGGGGCATTGAGGTACACAAAGACTGCCACCTATTTAAATTCCAGTCAGAGATAAGAGCACAGGTTTGGCACTAACAGAATATGAATAAAAGTTTAAAACAATTAATTAACTATAATTTTTAAGTGTGGTATTAAATATGGCTGCAGTCAGTTTGAATTAGATTACTGATGATTGGAAATGGGATATTAAAAGCTACTCATATCAGTGCTCTCCAAACAACTTTGTTCCACCCATAGTGCAAAAGCATTTTGTTATGGCTTCTATGTGCCTCTTTCAATTCCAATTTAAGGAATTCTGGGGACTACAAGGGCTGAAATCCAGTTTAAATTGCCGTCCTTTGGAACACACTCTTAATTCTCGGGAAAAAAATGAAGTGTTTTTGGTTTTGTTGCAGCTGCCTCCCACTCTCACCCGCCCCCTTGGGCGCAGAAATCCATAAACACAGTAGGTTTATCACAGGCACATTCTCATGTTCTCTTCCTCTGGCTGAGGACAGAAAAAATAGGCTGAAGCAGCATCCTGAAATGTGCAGCCATGCATTGCCTGTCTGCATCTGTACTAAATACTAGAGCAGACTTTAAACTTCTTGCTAATTGCAGGGCAGTTATGTAGAAAAAGCTTAATTATTTATTATTTTACAATATAAAGAGATTAGGTTTCAATATTAAATCACTCTTTCCATTTGCTTTCAATGGTTTTCTTTACTGAGGACCACTTTGTTGTTCCTATGGATTGTTTTCTTTTGTTCTGGCAGATATTCTGATTTTCTTCAAGATGGTATTGATTTCAGTGCAGAGGTTTCACTTCCAATGCTTTAAATGCATTGTGTTCTTTAAAAGTTCAACATCAATAGCTGCTGGTTATTTGCTGGTTGGTGTCTGGAGAGGATACAAAACTTCTTGCTACCCTGTAGAGAGACAGTCTCACACCACCATTTATGCCCTTGCAAATTAGATGCCCAAATATTAGAGGTTTTAGAGTCTTATTAGGAAAATTAAATGCAAGTATTTTTAACCTTTAGTTTACCATGTCAATAATATGATGTATGCTGTAGCAGCTATCTATTCTTGCATTATCTGTAAGTACAAAAACCCCAAGTCTTTTGCTTCAAATGGATCAAAGTGATCTTGTGACTGACACTAACCACACGTTATAACAGAACAGTGACAGAAGTAAAAGTAACAGAAAGCAGATAAACACATATAAAACCCTACTGTCAGTCATCCAAGGCAAACTATTCACTTAGAAACTGAAAGGGGATAAAATATTTACCATTTAAAGAAGGGAAAAGAAAGAGAAATGTGACAGAGAGACAAACATGAAGATCAACACTATGTTTCACTTGAACACAGCTTCTTTTACTGAGGTCACAAGGCTCAGATGCAATTCAGAACATTTGACTGAAAATTGGATTATTCAAAGATTCAATAACTGAGGTGATTTGTTTTGTGTAAGTTGAATTATTTAGCCCAATTTAAAAAAAAATATTCACACTCCAAGCTGAAAGCTATGTTAGAGCTATGGTAAACGTAATGGTTTTTTGTCATTTTTACATCTATATCTCCAGGGTTTTAAAACATAAAAATGAAGTTGCATCAATTTTGTGTGAAACACTGGGACTAAAATTAATTATGTTCCCTGAGAGGAGATGCTTTTAAGAAATATGTTTTATGATGACTATAAGATTATGCATATATTTCACAAGATGGTATCCCTATCGCATCCTATGGCTAATATTATTCAAAATAAAGAAAAGTTTATTTCTTATGGTAACACATCCAACAGATATATTTTTTAAAATTACTTGCTGTTCTAATTATGTCTACTCATTTGAATGCAATAATGCATAAAATCAGAGCTCTTCTTTTACAAATATGTATATATTCCTCACTTAGATTAATGAGAAATAATTTTTCCCTTAAACAGAGGGGTTTGTCAGTATCTGTCTTACTTTTGCGTGGCATTGTATATTTTATATATTGCATCAATTAGGTAGTTTTCAGAAAAAAAGTACAGATAAAAAGGCCATACATACAGCTAATTGCTCTTCTAAGGCAAATTAAATACTTGAAAATAGAGCTGCTTGGGCTGAGACCAGGCAGCTGTCCCTAGTGAGTTGTGTTAAATTTTGGGGAATTGCAGTGAAAAAGGAAAAATGTCAAGGGAAAAAAAGATGCAAATAAAAAAAAATCATCTTCCATCAGAGAAAATTATGAAACAGTCATAGTTTTTAGTTATGCAAATTCCTATCTAGCAGTTGCTTTAATGCTCTGATTTTTGTGTTAATAAACATGAGGTTTTTTGCAGATAAAATAAATTTTCTCATTTGAAGGAGGTACTTGGATTAAGTAGCTGAAAGCAGGGAAGATACTGGAGAATATTCAATCATCCTTTGATTCATAGATTAGTTATTCTTATTAGTCTGGAAAGACTTCAGATTATTCACTCTATTTTGTTGTGCTATATAAAGTCTACATTTCATTGCTAATACTTGATGAGTGTTTTATGTAATTAAAAATCCTGTTTGTTGAACAGAACAATGAAATATGCATCATTTCCTTTTATCTTATATTTTTTTTTTGTCTAACTCAAAGCTCTTCATACTTTGTAATTTAGGAGAGGTAGAATGATCTATTAATGTGTTGATGACAAACAACCACTGAACCTTTGGTTTTATAACGCATTTGAACCCATAAGCAATCTGTCATCAATTTCACCAGATACAGCTGTCCTCCTGATATAGCTTGAGTCAGTGCTGAAGCATGTTGACAGCTTGAATCAGCTTGAATCCCCTAATCCACAATTGGAAAAACTGATGTTAATATGTCTACTTCTTCAATAATACTTAGTCTGAAGAGTGAAGTCCAGGTTGGCCCCTACCCCAGAAGTGTTCTGAGATCTGTCTCTGCCATCATGACACTGTATTTGTACTTTCGTGGTCCCCCACACTAAATTCATCCTTAGTAGACTCTCAAAACCTTATGGTGAGAGATACCTTGGCATATAGATAAACACTGGATTTGATGGGAAGTTTTTCTGTCAGCTCTTGGGACAGCCCTGGGGCAGAAGACCTAGAAGTTTGTCCCTTCCTGCCCTGCCACACATCCAGCAGCATCCTCAGTGAGATGAAATCCAGTGGAAGGATAGAGGTGAGGGCAAGCTGCGACTGATGCTACAGGAGCCTCCCAATTTATGTTCTCTTCCCCTTTCCTAAAACCCACCTCATTTAGAAGTCTTCTGTAGAGAATACTGGATGTGGTGAGAATGATTTCTTTGACCCCAACCCATACACAGCTTCCTACAAACCATCCTTTTTCAGGGCTCTGGATTGAAGTTTTTCTTTTTGGTGTTGTAATCTTCATACAGGGTCCATGCATGAGGCACAGTTGATACTCATCTTTCATTGAAAGTATTCAATACAAGCAAGAATGCTTTAGATTTGTAATGAAGATCCAGAAACATGTAATTGCTATTCTGGAATAAAACCGCTTGTGTTCATGAGTATGATCAGTAATCACAATCTTGATGGAAAGCAATACTGAAAATCAAAATATATTAGAGACAAGAAGTGGACAGAATACATAAGATCTAAATTTTTAGTGTCCAGTATCAAATCTCCAGCAGTGACCTGAGAATAAATGTGAACACTTCAAGCCCCATATCCCAAATGTTTTCTAGCAGCAGTGGTGAATGTCAACTTTACAGTAACTTGGGCTTATTTTCACAGTGTGAAAATCAAAATGTGTGTGACATGATGTGAAAGTATGGCATGAAAGCATGGGAGATTGACTAAGGATTAAATGCTTGANCATATCTTTTTAATCAGGCCATTTTGCTTCTGGAAACAATTCCACAGGTCATGGTAGTGAAGAACCCGTGAGCGAATGAGTATTAACAACACACAGGACTAGGGCCTGGGAATGAACTGCAGAACTAACAGCAGCTTGGCTTTGTGGTGCTCAGACAAAAACTAAGACTAGTCAATAGTCAGCTTAGGACTTCTCATAAACTCACTTCTGTCTCTGTAGTTTCAAGGGCAGCATTTATTATTTTGGGTGTGGTTTACCCTCCAGTTACAGAAATCTAGAAGATGGCTATCTATAGTGAGTAGTTTCTTCTTCATTGCCTGTGGGGAGAAGTAAGCACTTTGGGAGTGATTAACTTTATTCTGTAAATGAGGGAGACACAGCTGCCTGTTCAAAGGAAGGACTGTATTGGCTGGACCCAGCAACCCCACCTTGACATTCATGGGCGGAGCTAAAGGCACGGCAGGTTGGAATGCTGCTTCAGTTTTTATTAACTGTATTTTTCAACTAACTAAAAAATTAAGTGTTTTCAGGAGGTAGAATGTTTGACTGCTTTAACTGGCATAAAGTTGTCTCTCATTGAATAGCAATTGTTGAGAAAGGAACAAAGAAACAAAGAGAAAAAGTATAATCTTTTTCATTTAGAAAAGCATCACAATTGCAGATACATACAGAATGCAATAACATATTTTATGTTTGCTACTCTCTGTCTCAAGGCACTTTAAACAGCCAAAGGAAATGAGAGAAGCAGAAAGATTTACAGTATGTGTTGATATTCTTGCTGCAGACAAAGAGACGTAGCAGATTGGGTTTAGGCAGTTCTGAAGGGAATCCTTTTGTAGAAGTCTAGGCACACCATATTTTATTTTATTTCACAGTGCTGTGCATACAGCGTGCAAAAGAAAAAAAAAGGACAAGATTTCAAGCATAATTGCATATAATTTTAATTTAAAATGATAAAGATATTTGCTTCCCATAACTTCATTTTCACAGTTTTTTGGTAGAGAAAAGAACTGGTAAATGAGAGTTACTGATGAGATATACAGTAAATGAGATTATTTCTTCTTTTGGGATGGGTTTATAGACATCAGCTAAGCTTCCATTTTAAAATCTACACATGAGGAAACTACTGTTCTCTTATTGTTGTCATTCCACTCTCCAGTGGCGTACCCCACTTTCAATATGGGAATATGAATAGGAAGCCCCAAATTTCTTAACCCAAGGGAAGTTAAAGTAAGTGCTTGTATTGATCAAATATTAATATGGGAAAAATATAAAACCCAAACCCATTCCTCATACATAAATGTTTCACAAATGCCAGTATAAATATTCCTTTTATAACCTTATAGGGTCAAGCATATTTGAAACTTTTTCAAGGGTTTACATTAACATTCTTAAATATTCCTGTGGAGCAACTCATTAAAAAACTGAAATGGCACACTACAAAAACCACACACAAGTAACAAAAAAGCCTGTGACTAGTTTTGAATTGGAATTATCCCAAACCACATAAAAATCTTACTTTGTTTCTAAGACCCCTTTTTTCTTCCTTACTACTTTAAGACTCTTGCAAACTGTCAAATAGGAAAGACTGATACGTATGCATTACCTTGAAGTTAACCACACACACTTCAAACATCTGTCTTGGCCAAAGAGCCAGGGCTCCTTTGGTCCCCTTGAGGCAGCTGGATAATTCCTGCATGCAAGCAGAAAGCTGCATTGGGGCAGAGGTCTGCTTCAACCTGAGTAACACATTTCCCTTCAACTGGATCTGACTGTCTGCAGAGCCCTTCACAGCTACAGAAGTGAGCTACAGACTGTTCACGTTTGTCTGTCCTTTACCACAGACTTTCCTTGTTTTTTTTAGTGTTTCATATGATCATCACATTTGTAAGAATTCCCTTTGTCTTCTTTTCCACCAAAGCACTCATCTGAGTTTTCCAACATGACTACAGGAAGAGGAAGGGAGGGCCCCAAGGAATCCTGCAGAATGTCTCCCCTCAAAAAACACATAAACACTTTCATGGTCAGGAGACAGTCATGCATTTATGAACGAGCACATTTTCACCATCTTGCAGTGCAAAGTCAGCTACACTTATTGTAACAATCAATAACTTTTCACAACAAAGGACATAAGGGTACCCTGCCCTTCAACATCATCACATTTCTACAAAAAGTGATCATGAACAATAATGCAGGCATCCTTTCTCAACCTGTTTGAGAGGACTGAAGGCTACTGCATTTTCTTCTTGTGCTTAGGTAAGCACCTATCCTGCATCTGCACTTCCTCTCACATCCACTTCATGATTTATTCTTGTTAGCCTCCATCAGACAGTTCTTTGTCAAGCACCACTTTTGCAGCTCAGTGGAGCTACGATCTCCTCTCTCTTTACTTGTTCCAAATGGGGTAAATTCTGAAACATATCCATGGATGTCTCTCTCCAACTTGTTTAATTGGTGTTCTCTAAGAAATATTTCCTGTGGAGATAATGGAGGGGAAAGAATAGATTTCTTATAAATTTGACGAAGGTCTGACGTACAAAACTTAGAGGATGATTTTGAAACAAAATTGTCTGCAAACCCAAGTAAATATTTTTCAACACCAAGTCACTGAAAATGCATCGTTCTTCAAAAATGTTGCAATAATACCAAGGACTCAGTTGGATCTCTAATGCAGGAAAATGAGGAAAGTGCCACGCTGGACTTGCTCCCGTTGCCAGCATTTCCTCTGGGTCCTTGAACCTTGTGGGTGCCACCTCAGCTAGAGGCTCTTCAAGATGCCTTTGTTTCTAACTCTGCTAATGATGGATTTCACAGTTAGACAGTTTCTTTAGTGGATTGCTGATATCTCAATTAGCAAATTCTAACTGTGAATAACAACATCTAGCCATGTCTTTTAAGCTTCTTAAACCAAGTGTTTGTCTTTTCTACAGCTTCCTGCATTTTACAACTTTCAAGTCTCTGGGCCATCACTTCATCCTGCATTAAACATACACGTCAAAGGTTAGTTTTAGCTGAATCAAAAAAAGGAGCTGTAAATAGGGAAAGGGTGTATTATCATCTCAGCTGGATCAATTTTACAGTGCTGTCACTTCCAGCTGTGCAGGTTCAGCACTGATGAACCCAATGTGAGGTAAGTGCTAGATCTTTTAATTGGGCAGTGGTGTTCAATCCAGCACTCCTGTAATACTGGAAGCTGTTTGATAAATCGCAATAGGTTTGTCACTTAAGATAAAGCAACACCTTTCAGTGCCTCTCTTTTTGTTGGATTAGGCCCTCATTATATTTTAAATACTCCTCTCCCCCAAAAGATGAGAGGAAGTGAGGTGTTGAAAACGGAATGTGTTTTTACGGACATAGGCAACTATCTGAAGATGTGCTGCAGCTGCTTACATGGCAGTTACAGGTTGAAACTATATCCTTTCATCACAGAAGCATCTTCAAGCTGAGCACACAGCCCTTCTTTTGACACTAGGCACTTCTTCATAAAGACACCTGCTTTGTTTTCAATCAGCCTTCAACAGGAGACTGAGAAGTGTTTTAGTTTAGAAATATACAGCACAGTAGCTCCTCACAAATGGCAAAGTGGCTGATGAGCTAGTAGTGATAGTCATGAAATATGCATATGGACAATGGGTACTGAGTGAGAATGTAAGCTATTAAGGTCCCTATTTCATTTATGCTATTGTAAATCCATAATGGTTTCTTCAGAATTATCTGGATTTGTGATACAGGGTAGCAGAATAAAGCATCCTTAATTCCTGTGACTGCAAATGACATCAGAGTGGAGTCTATTAGTTCAGCATTAATATGGACACATCTGATTTTTCCCCCTCATGACTAAGTTTTACTGCTACCTAAATAGAAGAGCTAAAAAGAAATTAAGTATTTTCTTACTGTACATAAAATACTTTTTATTTAGTCTCGACTATCTGATTTGACCACAGTAGAGTTCACGACACCACATCTAATCACACATTCTTACAGCACAACGAAAGGAAAAAACACCTTAAAAATCAAAGACATGGTTAGGGCATGAGAAGATAAATTAAAATTTAAACAATATCAGGAAGCACAGAAAAATTCAGAACTGCAGGATGATTGTGGAGTAGAAAGTCTTAAAATAGTTCAGATACTGATTTCACAAGTAATTTATGTATGGTGTTGAATCAGACCTAGACTAGTATTTGGATGTTCTACTCTGTGTCCCTCAGCAGGCTCCTTCTATGTCCCTCACCCGCATGACACCACTGCTGCAAAGAATTCCCCTCCCTACCTGATCCCTCAATCCATCCTGAGAGTTGTGGAACAGATTGAAGGAAAAACGTTTCTTTAAATTGCCCTCATTTATAGATCTGCCCTTTCCTTTCTGGCTCACAGGAACAGTGATCCCAGAGAATGACCAGCATTACTAAGAAGGTGGGAAAGTTACAATAAGGTTTCGATCACCTCACAAAGATCCATCAGAAGCAATATCTAAATTATTCACGGGTTTGTATTGCCATGTATTTTCTTTCATCTTGGTGCTAATGTAGTTAACATTAATTATAATGCTTTGTTACATTATAGTGACAATTAGTTGTCCTTTTTTGAGTTTAGGAAATCAGGATTAATTTAGTATGCTGTTGAAGATCCCATCAATTTACACCCGCCTCCATACAGCCTGACGTCACTTGTTCAATTTTGGAATAAGATTACCTTCTAGTTCTTTTGATTCAGCACCCAACTGGATAACATGGAATTATTCAAAGAGGTGAGAAAAAAGTAATTATTGTGTTAATACTTCACTGCCATTTGTTTGCGATCTATCACAAAATGATACCTGTGTGACCTTTTGGCTGTGAGTAAATTACCATCTCCTCAGCCTAGAAAGAGCTGGCTGGTAGGAAGGAGCTAATTCCCCAGCACTGGCACAGCACTGTCATGTACACCTTTCAGAANCTAACTCTAGTAGTAATAAATTTCACTTTGCAACTTAAGTTGAGCCTGCTTTGTCCTTGGAGCGTTTCCTCACTGTTCCTTATCTCAGCTCATGGACCCTTGTGTTAATTCCCTTATTTTTTCCCTCCTCTCCTTCCCTCCTCTGCCCAGCTGTGGCAGAGGAGGGAACGAGTGAGTGGCTGCTGTGGGTGCCTGGCACTTAGCCAGGGTCAAACCATGACATTGACACAGTGCACGTTTGTTGTCTCATCTAAATGCTTTGGTTATGTTTGGTAGTACCTTAGCAAAATAAGCACTTTTTATTCATTACCTAAATCAGTGACTGGAACATTTTGGTGGTTTGCTCCTCTTTGGTTATAGGTGCTGTCATACAGATAAACATATCTGGTGGACTGAACAGAAGTCAATATTTAATAAATGACTGCCTTACAGGAACTTCATCTAAACTGTGAAATTAATAATAAATGTTTTCAAATAGATGCTTTCCACCATAAGGCCTTTTGAATCATTTATAAGTTGGGTCCCTTCAGTAAGTCTTTTCATATTTAATGCATTAAGTTGGAGTATTTATTGCATTTCTGAAAAGAACAAAGAATGAGGTTCAAGAGGAAAATCACTGAGGGTTTGGATGCAAGGAAGACCACATATTTAAGATCATATACAACTAAATGGAGGTAGACTGTGCATTTAGGTAGAACCTTAAATAAAATCCTATGCATCCTATCCTCAACTAAAGGCTTAAGTTTTGCATTCATATCCGAAATATCACTTCTCCGGCACTCCCTCATTATGCAGAGCAAATATTTGAAGAAGCTCTTAAAAAACTTGTGGCTCTTTTCCACAGCATAGAGAGCAAACAACTAACCCTAGCCACCCGCTGCCTGTCTCCTCCCCTCCACCAGTTACCACTCGTGCAGAGGCCCATTGAGAGGACTGTTGAATTTTAGTATAACAGGATCATAGAATGGTTTGGGGTGGAAAGGTACAGAAAGATCTCATTCCAACCCCCTGCCATGGGCAGGAACACCTTCCACTAGACCAAGTTGCTTAGAGCCCCATCCAACCTGGTCTTGAGCAATTCCAGCAATGGGGCATCCACAGCTTCTCTGGGAAACCTGTTCCAGTGACTCACCCCCCTCACAGAAAATAATTCTTTCCTGGTATGTAATCTAAATCTATACTTTCAGCTTGAATACATTCCCCCTTGTCCTGTCACTCCATGCTCTTATAAAAAGTCCCTCTCCATCTTTCTTGTAGGCTCCCTTCAAGTACTAAAAGGCAGCAAGTAGGTCACTCTTAAGCCTTCCCTTTTCCAGACTGAACAATACAATTCTCTCAGCCTTTCCTGGTAGGAGAGAAGCTCCATCCCTCGAATCATCTTGGTGGCCTCTTCTGGACTCACTCCAACAGACCCATGTCCTTCCTGTGCTCAGGACCCCAGAGCTGGATGCAGCAGTCCAGCTGGGGTCTCACCTGAGCAGAACAGAGGGGCAGAATCCCTTCCCTTGCCCTCCTCGCCGTGCTGCTTTTGATGCAGCCCAGGATATGATTGTCTTTCTGGACTGTAAGCCAGCTCCTGTCCAGAATCATCCTCTTACCCACCAGCACCCCCAAGCCCTTCTGGGCAGGGCTACTCTCAATCTGTTCCTCCCCCAGCCTGTGTTGGTACCAGGGGTTGCCCCAACCCAGGTGCAGCACTTTGTACTGGGTCTTATTAAACCTCATGAGATTCCCATGGGGCCAGGTCTTGAGCTTGTCCAGGCCCCTCTGAAGGTTCCCCTGCACCCCTTCCCAGTCTGTCTGTGCCTCTCCCTGCTCCTGTAGGACAGCTGGAAAATGTGCAGCACAAATGGTTCCCCCAGTGCCTGTCTGGGGACAAGCCTGGGCACCTCCATGGCTGAAGCTGAATCGCAAGTGGTTATTTCAGTATGAGGTGCTTGTAAAAATCAGCATTCAGGTTTGCAAACACTTCATGGGGACAGAGTGGCCATGAGGATGGAGGCTTGCTCCATGTAACATACTTGGATTTGATGCACTGATAACAGCGCTTAAACTGAAGAAAATGGAAATGTTTTCAAGAGCTTTAAAACACTGGCATTTGTCACCTACCTTTGTTTGGACACCAAGATAGCTAGCATCTTACATTAAAAATTATGAATTATTTCATTTTTAAAAGCGAGAAAATGTAAAAGAATGCACTTAAACAACATCAAGGCACCAAAACAAATATGAATTTTCTTTTCAGTTATGTTAAAATTATGAATCACTTCTTTTGTGCTTCTTACTGCAAATACATGCTCTAAAAATGTTTGTAATGCAGGTTTTCTGAATGATTTTGCAATATTAAATTTACATTTTTTGTTGTAAAGGTAAATGTGCAAGATGTTTTGCATCTGTAACACATAGACTAGCATTTTCTAATAGCAGCACCCTGCCTGTTTACTTTGCTGTGATACACATTTATCTGAAATGAAAGTTTATGCTGTGGTAACCATTAACAAGATTAGGATCTGTTCAAATGACCTGATTTAGCCTGCACAAGACAAGTGAATAGCATGAGGTGTATCTTAGTCTGATACCCTGCAGATTCAGTAGGTCCCACTGTGATACCAGGCCCTGATATAATTTTGTCTTACATTAATGCAAAGCAGCAGGAAGTAGCTGTGGATGAACAAGCTCCTTGCCTTCCCACCAATGAATCATGCAGAAGCTGTGAAAAGCAGAAGCTCATTTTTCCATTCTCAGTTCTTAACTTGAAATATTTCTTTAACACAGTACAGAAGAGCCCAGGACCACAAGAATTATCTTTGTAAAGCAGAGGAGATGCTTCCCAGCAGGACAGAAAAGGGTGGGAGGATGCTGATGGTGATTGATATTTTAGACGTACGCAGTATTTGATATCAGACTTGCAAAGCTCTCTGGTCACTGTACTGGCACATTCCTGTAAAACAAGTCTTCCCATGCACAGAAACACACGTGCTGATTTAGACATTGCATATTCTGCCAAGCATTGGGACAGCTGGAAGTTGAGTGTCCTAAAGTACAGCACCCTGGTGTCCTCTGGGCTGAACCAGCCCTTTCTGATTTCTGCATATGTACACATGAGGTATCAAATCTTCACTAGGCACTCCAGCTAAAATTTTTAAGAGGCTTAAAATGAATTTTTTTTTCTCAGCAGCCTGACTAAAACACAGTGATCGTTCTAAAGAGGTCTAAAGTTATAGAATTCCTTACATTGATTTGATAATTTCATTATGATTGGTTAATAAATCACTGTATCTAAGTGTTAGCATTATTAGTGTGCAACAGATGCTTTTCATTGGTTATATGACTCTTACAACAGTGTTTTAATTAAACACTCTGGATGTATGTTATAACTATAGATTGCAGACACTGCTCAAATTCACAGATTCATTTAAACTTTTGCTTTAAATTTCAATAAAGTTTCCAAACTCTCAACATATTTACCACTTCTGACAAGCTGCACTACTGATAGTGTAGATTTACCTGCCATTGTTTAGGTAAGCAATTACGCAGAATGAATTTTTTGAGGACAATCTATTTTTGGATTCTTAACTACCATATATTGACAGACAGAAGAATGAATACTGTTTTCACTTCTGTTTTAAAGAAAATAAATTATTTAAATGGAGGTTTTGAGGAGGAAATGAATACAAGATCCCATGTTTTACTTTTTGTAACAGTATCTGATGTAATGTTTATGTTTCCCCAACAGTTCTTTTCAATGGGAGGAATATTTAGAGGGAAAAAAGGGGATCTGTCCCCCAGTCTTATCCCAGAACCCCTTAAGTTTAAAATTCTCTCAAACAAGTTAAAATGTAAAAATTAATGAATCCTTCCTAGTGTCATCAGACATTAGACACCATGAAATGTTGTTGGTTCAGGTTTTCTTCTTGTTGAGAACATTGTTAGGCCAGAGCAGCAATAAGGGAATATTGGAAACATTTTTTAGTCGTATTGCTTGCCCAGAGTCTGTCTCAATTAGTGCAAATGGCTCTGCATCTCACCAGCAGTGTTCTGATACATAGAGTTGGTTAGGTCACTGCTTAATTAAATACTCACTTTATTTATCCTGCAAGGTGGCACCTGCTTTCTGGAGGCTCTGTTAAACCAAGGTCCAAAGTTCTCACAGTTTTAGAGGAAACAGCCTTTGTTCCTCCACACCCCCAATATATACAGCTCTCAAGTTGTAAACAGTATTCTAACATGAACAAACATATTTTTTTCCTGACAGAAAATGCAATTATTCTTCTCTTATTTCAGTTTTTGGAGATCGGAGAGGTGACTCATGCTGTTATTTCTTCTAAGGAGCATCATGTAGATTTAAACACAATTATTTGTGAACATGGACAAATTTCAGAATCCCTATGTTCTCCCACAGGCTCTACTGAGAAAATAGTCTAACAGCTGGAGGTAACATTAGTAAAGTGCAGCAAAGCCTATTACATAGCAAGTGAGAAGTCAATACCATCTTTGTAGTCATATTCTGATATGAAGGAAAGAAAATATCTTGTGTGAAAACTTCTATTTGATTTTGCCCAGGGCTATGAGAAATGAACAATCAAGGTTTTAGCCATGCCAGATTAAGATTTTATTGCTTCTAAGCACCAGCCCAAACTGACTGGCTGTATGCCAGGGAACTCAGTTCCTTGGCAAAGAAGGAAATTGCAGTCTTCTAGGAGGCAAAACCAGTTTGTACCTCAGGTACAGTCTGATAACCTGGTTGAAATCCACCCCATCAGCAATTTAAGCATCATGGGGGTGTGCAAAACAAGTACTCTATTTTGGTGTTTCTCCAAGAGCAGTAATAATTACCAGGCAAAAGCAAAACTTCCCACATGCCACCTCTTCTTCTTCAGAGAGTGGAGAGGAAAAGGAAATACGTTTCCAGCAGATTTTGTAAGTCCCCACCACCCCAGGTGTGAGTGACTTCATAGGTAAATTCTGGGTTAATAGTGCAAACTGTGTTTAGATGAAGGTTGGCACTTTGACAATCACGTCTTGCTTAACCAGTCTGATGATGGTTGGTTTTTTCTGCTGGGCATAGTGGAGCCTGGCAACTTGATCACAAAAGAGCTTTTTTAACTTGTGCTGCCATCAAGCAGCAACATTACACAGTTCAGAAAGTCTCCCACAAGAATCTGTAGGGCCTTAGATAATTTGCTTAAAGATGAAAGTTATGAAGGCAGTGGTTGGGAAAAAAAATTAAAAAGGAAAGTAATGTTTTCTTCTAAGGGCTTGAAAGAAGGGAAGAAGAAGGATAAGAAGTCAGGAATGAAGAGGACATCTGAGATTGTCTACTAATAAAGTACAAAAATGATTCACAATAGCTGAGGAGGAATAATTAAAAGAAAATAATCAGTAAGGAGTTTACACTGAAACAAACAAACAAAAAGTAACTAGAGAATGTTGGCAAGGCAAGTTGTTGAATTGTCATCCTAGGAGATACCAATCTATGTCAGATGGCTAAGAATAACTAATTCAATCCAGGCAGATGCAAAGGGATGGAAATGACAGCAAGTCCCTGCCAATTCAGTCTGGTATGTCACTCATACATTCTGTCATTTTGGTTTTGTGGAGTGCAAGTCACATTTTATCTCATTGATGACAATCAGATTATTTCCTATCACAAAGAAAATCCTATTTGATTCATACGAACAACACCTATCTTAGCTGTCATCCAGCATTACTTTTTTTCATTACAAGAAACTGTATTTTGGCTGCTCGTAGTTTGCTGGTAAATCTCTCTGTCCTGGGTTCGATCATGGTACTGAGCTCCCCAGCACGGCAGCACACAAGTTGTTACTTCTGAAAGTTATGTCAATGCCTACTAGTGACAACATGCTACTCTCACCCTTAGTACTCCATTTGGAGTTCTGTGTCCTGCTCTAGGCCACGCAGCATAGGGCAGACATGAAGCTACTGGAAAGCATCCAGCAAAGGGACAGAAAAATGATTAAAGGGCAGAAGCATTCCTTATACATAGAGGTTGAAGGAATTGGGACTTTTCAGCCTGGAAGGTGAGGACAAGGATCAAGGGGATCTTATCCATGTGTATCAATACCTGATGTGAAGAACAGAGGAGATGGAGCTAGGTTCTTCTCAGTGGCGTTCAGTATCAGAACAAGAGACAATGAGCATAAACTGAACTACATAAAATTCCATGTAAATATACCATATGATTTTTTATTGTTATTATTTTTTTTATTTTATTGTGAGGATTTCCCAGAAAGGCAATGGCGTGTCCAGCCTTGGAGATATTCAAAACCCAGTTGGATATGATCAGTCTTCTGCTCTCACTGACCATGCTCTGAACAGGGCAGTAGTATTAGATCATAATCTCAGGTGACTTTCAAACTCAGCTATCCTGTGATTGGTATAATCTGTAAATGCAAGGAAAAGAAGTTCCTGTCTTAAAATGCTGACATATAATTAAAATGGTATATCATGTCACTATTCTTCTCCAGAATATGATATTCACCAGGACAGTTTATCATAACACTGTCGGAACACTGGCTTGTTGCAGGTTTTAGGGCCATTATACTAATAACCGACATCATAGAAATCTGTAGATTCTTCTGTTTTATTACTTCTTAATATACAACAAATCTGTAGATTCTTCTGTTTTATTACTTCTTAATATACAACAAATGTCAAGGCACTTCATGAAAAGCAATAATTGTTGCTGGATTTCCCATCCCTGACAACATTTTAAAATATATATAAGCTTCAAATCATAGTCACATTCAGGTTCTTTGACATGACAAATATTAACTGAAGACTGGGTAATAAAAGATCTATTGGTCCCTAAACCTGAGAAGAACAGAGCCTCTCTTCACTTGAGGGTAAAATCCTGCCTGGGATGAATGGACATTTTGCCATTCCATTCAGTAGGGCCAGAATCTGGCAAGTAATCAACTCTGATATACACTTTTAAAGTAATGGGTGGATGCTCCACAACAGTCAATATAAAATACTGTGGGATGTTTTCATGGATTTCCCCACCTGACAAAGATACAAGAATAATCAAACTTAATTTAGTTAAAACTTGCACTGTTAAGCCCCTAAAAATGGTCTAGGATTACCCATAATTAAGATTCAAGCAAAGCCTCCACGAAAAGTATATGCAGTAGGCATGGGGCTCCTATCCATCCTCTCCCCCTGCTCTCAGTTAATATCAGCTAATGACATTAACGACTCACAAAATTTTTGAGACTGGCACAAGCTGAATCCACATCTCTCAGCATCCTCATCCAGAGGGATGGAGCAAGCATTTGGTGCTTCCTGGTGGATGATTTGTTGTAAGGAAAACACAGGAGCAGCTGCAGTGGGAACTTCAGCTCAGAAAGCCGTCAAAAGGCCGCTAATCCTTCAGAATGTTCTGCTGTCTTGTGGGCATCACCAGAAATCTGTTGTTTAGCATTGGGTGTGATAGATTTTCCACTCAGCTGAGTCCCACTGATTTTTAAAGGGTTTGGATGACTTGTAAGAGCATTGTAGGCAGACATCTGGCAGCTCAGGGCAGGGTTGAAGAGATGCAGGGCAGAAACTTCATGGTGAGGTGGACAAGATGAAGGCTTAAGCAAATGAGATTAAAATACTTTTCAGTTCAGATGACTGGAATGCCTAATTTAGATTTATTTTAATTCAAACTGTGGGTAAATATATTTTCAGGTCACCTTTTGCAACTTTATTTCAGATCCCTTATCTGAAGCAAAGTGGAGGACAAAGTAACACTGACGCAACTGGAGGTACAAGTGAATGCAGTGACTTTCTTCAGCATGTACTGGAATGACACTTTAAATCCAGCTTCTTACAAGATGTACTCTTTGATTGTATCCAGTCTGTCATAGGCTTCCAAAATATGTAGGCTTTCTAGGAACAAACTGAAGTATAATGACATTATATATATATATATATATGTGTGTGTGTGTGTGTGTGTGCATACGAGTGTATATATATATATATATATGAGCCAAACATTTCAGCAAATTGACATCACAGATGACACAAATGTTAATCCTGTTAAAAGCATTACAAAAAGTGAATTGTATCTTCTTTTATTGTAGCAAATGACAACTTATTATAATAAGAAACAAAAATTTTCTGACATTATGGCATGATATTCTCTTATTTCAGCAGCAGAAACCTTCCAGTTGTTTTATGGAAGAGAAATCCATGTGGAAGTCTAGATTTAAAGTAGTGATGATCACTGTACCAGGGGAGAGAATATATATGAAGTAAAGATACTAGTCATCCTAGGTTTAGTACTACACACCATTAATTAAATGAAGCAGGGGGAAAAAAGCCAGCTAATTTGAAAAGTTCACAAATTGAGGAAAGACTATAAGAAATTGAAAGAAACATCTCACCAGAGCATAATCTTATTTGGCACCATTTTAGCTGACTGGCATTGCTACAGGTATCTCTGCCAAAAAAACCTGCAGAGCTGCAGGGCAGTGCCCAGTCAAACAGAGTGGGGCATTTCCCAGAAGTTAGAAAGCCCGAATTACTGAGACAAACTGAATAATTTGAACAACCTGAAGTTGCTTAGATGCAGGAAAAACAAACAAACAAAACCCCAAGCAACAAAAGCCAGTGATCATATTCATAGGCACACAAGTCTTCTGCGAAGAGACACCCTTACAATACAAGATAAGCATTAATGGCAATTACTAATTTATATACAAATTCATGCGTGTGCATATCTGCAGAGCAGAAGATGGAAATGAGCAACAGATATTAAAGGCACATTTGCACTAGCTGTGGCTGATTTTACTCTAAAAATAACTTATCAATGTTGCTGAGTTTAAGTTAAAGTCACAATACAAAGTACATTCTACCAACAGATTTTTTCATGTAGAAAGCTCTTCAGAAGTTGGAATTCCTTTTTTTTGTTGTTGTTAATTTGTTTGGAGGAGGGCATGAAAATTTTCAGATCCAATTATTTAATGGCAGACTTCCAGTTACCTATTAAAGACAACACATAATTAAGAAAGCAGCATATTGGTAAAAAAATGACTTGGTTTCAGTTGTAAAAAAGGCAAGTTATTTTTAGTAAGACTTCTTAGTTGCTTCCAGTGTTTTCATTGAATATGTGCAGTTAATGACTGTAATTTAAAAAACTACTTATGTTTTTCTAAGTTACAATAAACATAAAGAATATTCCAGCATTAGCCACATGCCAAACCTATGCACTGGGGTTGCTGATGTAAATTCTTGTAGAGTTCGGAAATAGTAGGGTAGTTACTCCAAAATATGAAGACATATTTTCTGCAAAGCTACTTAGATAATGTGCTATAGAAAAATACAGTTGTGATTGATCTGAAAATCTCTGGAGGAGGTTAAAACCTTCTCAGCAAAATGAATAGATTTTGGCTACAGTCCCCAGTTACCATTAGTGAGAGGGGAAGAGGAAATGCTGCCCAAGGGCTGAAGAGAGCTTAGTTCAAGGAGATGCTCTGTGGGGCAACAGAGCAGTGCCAAGAGGCAGCGTGCCTGAGGGGGTCTCATCCTACCACTCACAGCTGGCTCCTGAGCGTGTCTGGGTAGGCTGGAGCTGCAGAGGGACAAGCTCTGCAACAGGTGCACAGAGCTGCAGTCAGTGCAAGCAGAAAGTAAAGTTGTTATCTTAAGACATGCCCACAAAATTAGAGTTATAATGTCTGTGTACCTAAAGGGGGTTGTGATCAGAAGTTTCTCCTTCAGTCATAGGGGATGCCTCTCACTGCTCCCGCAGCTGCGTGGGGAGAAGAGGATCTGTGAGGAGTGAGGAAGGGTTTGTGCTGGCTGCCACCGTGCTCACACTGAACCAGAGGTGGGTGTTACCTAACACTGCTGGGCAGTGATGCTGGGGAAATGGCTTTTCCCCCCCTGTTACCATGGAGATGGTCAGACCAGACCATTAATGAGATGTTTGATGCAGCAGGTAATATAATACCATACGTGGCAGGCTGGCTGTGGGACAATAACCCTGTATATCAGCCACCTACTTACCAGAACGCTTCTAGCTGACTGTAATAAAGGTGGTAAAAGGAATATCTAAGCTGTGGTCTTGTACTTCAAGAATGACCTTTATTCAAAATTGATATTTCTCACCCTTTTGGAGATAATACCTGACACTAATGCTATCTGTAATGTTATTATAGCCTCCTATCTACTATTTCAAATTTTATATTAGTCTATTAATTATTAAGATCTAGTAAAAATCACTATGATAGGAACATGCTGCACATAGGTCTGAAAAGAAAACATTAAATCTTTCTTACGGTGGAAGTTCTTTTAGCAATCACATAACTTCACTGCTTTAGCTTCTAGCTGGAGCACTTCTAGCTTCCAGCATTTTTAATATGGAAAATCAAAGGAGGTAAGAATAATCTGCATAATCAAGTCAGCTCATCTGCAGAAGAATAAACAGAGAGGAAGGTTTATGTGTTTATTTCATTAGTATATACTATTGCAAAATAAGTGGTATAATATGTATGAAAATATTTTGCATATTAGTTTGGGTTTTTTCTAAGTCCAGATTTACTTTATTCCTTTGAAGCAAAAGAGCATGGAATCAATCTTCTACTTTGAATGTTATAGATAATCTGATATTCAGCAGCCTTCTGAGCACAAAATCCTATGTGGGTGGACACAGAGGTACGAAGCTGGCATTTCAGGCAATATAGAGGGGCAGAGGTTTTGAAAGCAGTAGATAGAGCTGAAACAGAGAGAGGAATGAAAGCAGGGGAAAAAACCTTAGCAATTTTTACTGTTGCAGGCGACAGACACTTAAAGACTTCAGTCTGAGGACTCACTGCTGCACGTAACCTTATGCTCATGTTCATACAATCACACTCTCAGACTAAGGAATGCCTTGCCAGTAGCAGCCATATTTCTCCAAGCACTTTTACACAGGCTGCTTATCATTCATATTTTAAATCTAGCAATGGAGTGTTTTAAATTATTCAGTTTGGGTAATTACCATGCAAAAACGCTAAGGCATAATGCTTTGGTTCATTATTTACACCTAATGTCATTGGACATGCCCTAAGTATTAACCCAGTTCCACCAGATACATGAGAAGCCTCTGTGAGAAGAGTTAATCAACCAGCTACTCAAGCCATTGTTCTTCTGGGAAAAAACCAGACAGGACAGGGAACACATTACTGAAATCTAATCCTGCAGTAATAATAGGTTATCTCAACCACCTGCCTGCTATTAAGCACATATCCTAAATCAATTATATAGCTCATTACACAATCACTGTTTGGGCCATCTAGTTAAATGTATCCAGATAAACATGTAGATAAAAATGAGTGCATCTAAACTAGCGATGTGCCATAGAATCTAAGAAAAGGCTAATTAAGGAAATAGTCTGTTCAGTAATGAGATATAAAACTCCTATTCCCCCTTTTTCCCCCTCGTTCACTTAGAAACAAAGTCATTCATAACTCTTAAAGAAAGGCTGTAAAAAAAGCACTATGGAAAGCAGTTTCTACAGCGAATGATTTTTAGACTTGGGTGTCTGGAATACAAAGACTAGATCACTGTGTCTGTTGAAGGGATGCACTCCTGAGGAGAGATTATACATATGTTAGGTAAAAAAAAAAATTAAAAAATATTGTAGAAGTAGTTGTCCCTGGGCCTTTTTTTTTTGTCCTATGAATCCTATTAAAACAAAAAATGTCCAATTAAACTGAATTATATGATTCTGTGTATTTACTGTAGATATTGTTCACCAGATATTAGAATAAGAACAAACTTAGTTTCATAACAATCTCATTTCCCTCAGATGAATTTAAATAAGAATTTGAAATTTTGAAGGCAGGCAAATCACAATTAATTTTCCAGAGAAATACTCCAGGGGTTATATTCATTATTATTACTAGCTGTTATGTGCTTTATAATATCATCTAGAAACTTCACTTATGGACCTGGACCTCACTGATGTTAACTCTGTATCACAATAATAGCTGGAAACAGGTAAGTAATAGGAATGTTTGTGTTGATTTCAACAAGTGTTGAGTTCTGCATTTCTGACATCAGTATTGTAGCTGTTTCAGTTCTGTTTAATAATGTGGCAGTTAAAAATAAATAAGAGAAAATGTTAGCCTTTCTCCATTCTTAGTCTGGGGAATTCACATTGACTGTTTTATGTTATAGAAAATGTGTTTGCAAAGCCAAGAAACACCTTGCTGCATTTCACAGGGAATTTTTGTCAAGTTCTATAAATCAAATAATGCAAGCAACAAATTGGTGCTCTGCATTCAGCAATTGTTCATGTTATCTGCTACCTTGTGTTTGAATTTTTAGTCCAGAATTTTTCTTCACCTCATTTATATTATAAAATTTCTTCCCAATGTTTTCCCCACAGAACATTTGTTAAATGTGCACATCACAATTGTACAGGAAAATCCTACTGATGCTCTGTGTCAGTCTCCAAAGCAGCATTATCTCCCTCCTTCTACTCTTAGAAGTTAGTCTCTTGCCTTTTCATCCAGGAGCTCTATTCAACCCTTCTGGCACATCCTCTATCAGTAACTGAGCTGCTTTCTTTCTCCCTTGGACTCCTGGATAATTTACAAGTCATTCCTTAGGAGTGTCCCATCTTCAATTCTATAGGTACTTGCTACTCAGAGATTTTCACATTTCTCTGTGCTTAAAACCTCCTTTTTCTTTCTTCTTTTTTTCTTATGGATTCTGTCATACCATGTAATGCAGATCCTTCTATGTGATGGATCTCACACTGCTCTTTCACAAGTCCTTGTGGCATTTACACTTACCTTTTGTGCAACATTTATTATTTACTCCAGGACCTCTATTTCAAGGCAAATACCCACTGGCAGTAGCTCTGAACCAGCCACTTCATTATCCATTTAACACAAATTTTATTAGTGTTCTAGAGTGCTAATGTTCTTAAGGTCATACCAAACTTATTAAAGTTTATTATGCTGTTGCTACTAACCAATTTCCTAACCTCGAATGGAAATAAGACTTACTCTACAAAAAATTTGTTGGAGGATTTATGTCTGCTGTACTCTTATGTTTTGATTTTGTTGTCAGCTCCTGCTTCTACCAAGCTCCAACCTGCTCCCTTTAATTTCAGCTGGGTCAGCCAACAGTTCTTCAGGCCCTTGCTCTTTTTAAATTCAAGGGAATTATTCTCCTTCTGTTTGAATTTCTCTGATATATTAAATGACCAAAGATTATCTCAGACAGATTGAATTCAATTTATCAAAACTGGCTAATATTTGAGATATCCATCTCTGGATAGGCATGAATCACATGTCTCTTGGATACTATAAAACTGAAATGTGTATAGTCTTCCTCTGAAAACAAATCACACAACTCTATTATTTTTCAAATAAAGAATGGAAACATTTATTGGACATGTAGGCTTTTTACATAATTTATGAATAATTTTAGCATTCTTCATTCCTAATGTAATTTCAAAAAAATTATTCTTACTTCTCCTGACATGGATTTTTGCCTGTATTTAGCTACATTTTTATCTGTACTGCATTTAATAAATTTCAAGTCATATTAGTTCCCCTGATCTTCACTTTTAAGTTTTTAATAAACATTTTATTGGTTTTAATGTTATAATTTGCAATTGTTATAACTGTAGTATCTCCAAACTTTTTTCTTTTCCTGGGGAAATGATAACTTCCTACTACCAAAACCTGACCTTCTATATTTCTGTTTTATAGTTCGTTACTGTTTAAAACATTCCTTTATAATTTTGCTTACAAGACTTCTCAGTAAAGAGAAAATTGATCTGGAGTTAGTTAACTAGTACTTCAATTCAATACATTTTTCATTCTGATTTTCTGAGGCAATCAATAACTCTCAAAGGAGTAACATTGGTACAGAATTTCTCTAACCACTGCTCTTCTGTTCTGTTCTTCTAATAAAGTAATCAACAATGTTATTTTGAGAAGCCTTATAAATTTGCATGACTTCAGGCTTCATTGTTTTCTTTTTCTCTGCCTCACATTAATTTAAAAATAGCAATAAAATAATGATTTGCAAGGGGTACTTTAGACTTCCTGGAATAGGTACACAGTGATCTCAGGAGACTCAAAGGACTGCAGAACAGAAATGGCATTTTTCATTTTTGAGGACTATAAGTGGTTGAACATACTTTCATTTTCATTATTCTAGCTTGTGATAAATATTGAAAGAAACATAAAAAAATTGACACCATGAAAATTTATACCAAACTTGACTTAATCATATTTGCACCCTTGTAACTGTGGAAATTTTTGTGATGACCAACCTGACTCCTGAAAAGCATTTTTTAAGGTAAATTTGTGTTTTTTCAAAACAAATCTTTTTTTCTTCCAAATATGTCCCCACAGAAGACACTAGTGCCAAGTTGAGAGATCTCAGCCCGAGTCCAGGAGAGAGAGAAACTATCCTTTGATAACCAGAGATAAACAGCAAGACTCTGGCATGCGGGGCAAAACTCAGGAGCACACCTGACTGCCAAAGATCCCCAAAGATTTGTCACAACATATTCACATTTAAGAATTTATACAGGCATTCCAGACATTCTCTACAGCTTAAAGGAAGGGAAATGTGCACATGTGTGCTGCTGTCTGTGCTGAAAGACATTCAGGAGAAGAATGTCATTCTGTATTGGACAGGTAATTTAACCCACCAACTAGAAGCCTTCTGGAGTGACTGGCATGCAGGCAATGGACTGAAGGAGAAAGCAGCTTGATAGCGGGGACTGAGCTTTGCACTTTGCACTGCAGCAAGGTGTTTGTGTAATCATTGCTGGAGGGAATGGTGTATACCCTTTGCATGTGAAAAACCAGAAAATGTCTTTGAGGCATTTTAAAAACACATATTGAATGGGGGATATGTCCCCAGAAAAGTGGTCTTTCCACTAGATCCAAGAGATTATAACCACATTAATGCAGTTCATTGAAGAAAAACAACTGGCTTCTTTGGTAGGATTTGTATATTTTATCCATTGCAATGTAATGTGTGTGATTCTAAAACAGTCCATGCAAAATCTTCTGGTCTAGAGTTTAACAGGCAACATGAATGCTGCTTGTCAACAGTAGTCCTTTAGCTATCTGTAACTATAGAGAAAATTGAATCTGACTTTACCCAGATTGCTTTAAAATAATACATTTTTCCTAGTAATTATAACAACATCCAGTTGCCTGCCTGTGTCTTTTTTTCTTCTTTACAAGCTACAACATTCCCTCCCTATTAAAGAGTCAATTTAATGGTTTTCTGGCCCTGATTGTAAAACTTCAGTCATGTAGTCATGGAACAAAACAAAACCCTGTAATTTAAATGCCTGATCATGAAATTATATTGCTACAGTCTAACCAGCTACCAGTCCTAACAGATAATGTACTTCATGAGTTATGGACTGAAAAATGATCACCCAAAAGACCTCCCTAATTATGCTGAATAAACTGAATAAGCACTTTATCTATTTTTTTTTTTCAGGGAAGGTAACAAAACTGCCCTAACTGAGAGCTTACTCTGCTCCTCAGAGATTTTTTTCCATTTGTGTGGTTTGCTCTGCTTTTCTTACTGGCTACTTGCAGAGACAGACAATTTTCACACTCATTAAATGCCTGTTGTAGTTACTAATAGATAAAACTCCAAGGGGACAGTGTTGACGAAGGCTCTACTTTGGTCATATTCCTTCTGCTGACAGGACATGAACATAGTGCTATAAAAGATTACTTGTTAGGTTCATGAGAGGAAAAAACCTACCTTCAAACTCTAGTAAATGTACTTATTTTCCAGTTACTACTAAAACTGCTATTTTTCTTAAAAGTAGGATTAATATACAAAGAATATTGATTATATTTCAGAGGTTTGAAATATTACACATAGATACCATACTGTGGGACCAAAGAAGCTCTCATTTTGCAATGAAAGTCATAGAAAGAATGACATTTAGGTAAGTACCTATTAGATCTGGCATTAATTATTCCTATAAATAAACCAAACTGTGGGATGCAGATTAAAATTTTGGCCTTTAGTCCAAGATGCGGTTTGAAATTCATTTTATAAGGACAAATGAACTTTCATTTCTTACAAGTAATTTATAATGCATGATATCATTACTATTTTAGAAGTTCAAAATATGTTATTGATTGACAATTTTTATCTTTGAATATTATAAAAAAAATTAGTTTTGAGAGCTAAGAATTCTGAGAAGTAGTATTCCATCTTGTTTTGTACTATGTTTTTCCCACTTTTAGTGAGTAAATAATTGAGTCTTAGCTTTAGTCTGAATATCATGACAAATCTGGGTTTGCTGTCCATTGCAATATTACCAAATATGTCAGAATTAAAAGGAAGCCATACTATGTTGAAACTGGTATAAAATATGCTTCAGTTTCTCTGAGCTCATTCATTCTTCAAGCTTGTCATGTGCATTGTGGGTTATATTGCAAACAGATCTCTAAGGGGTAATATTTCATTTCATTTTGCATTCTCGTAATCTGTTGTCATAGTAATATGGACAATCAAAATGAAAGATAAAATGAATATTCAGAAATGTTGAATACACAGGGTCCAGAAGACACTTTAGGTAATAAAAGCAACAATCTCTTCCAAGGGATTTTTTAACCTGGTCTGCAAATAACACTGATATGCTAAAATACTTTCATAGAGCATCATATCTGGTTAGACTCTAGGTCTGGTAAGCAAATTCCTCAGAATTGTATTCACAGATTGTGAACAGCCTGAAAGCTTAACGTGCTGTTTTCAAAGTCATTTTTTAGTCCTAAAAACTTCAAAATATCAGTAACCTAAAAGTTCATTGTGTTACTCGTTAATGGTCGTTCTTCATGGGCAGAACAGGACAAACCTATGCACACGAGGTAGAGTTTAAGATGACTTTTTCAGCATGGAGAGAGTTGATTAGCTGGATCACATCCATCCTGCACCTATAAAGAGATGGGAAGTCACCCTGCTCTGCAGGGCTGTCCATCTTCAACTGAAAAGATGCAGAGGGTGAACTCCAGGTTTTGTTCAGCAAGGCTCATGGGATTTCCCCACTAAATTGTTGCAAACTTGCATTGAATTCCAGACCTTCTCCTCACCCATGGGCAGTTTCAGCCCTAGCACTAGTTTTTATGCCCTTGTTCATCTTAGCTGTTTCCAGAGGTGTGCTCCACAGTCCAACCTCATGTACTGTTCCCCTTTAGTACATAGGGAACAAAGTGCCGAACTCAGCCCTGTGAACTGTACTGACTTCTGGCACCTAGATGTGCAGTACCAGGGGCACATCTCTTTTTGTATAAAGGCCCTAAACTCAGTGGTGTCAGCTCTGGAAACCCAAAGTACTTTTGAACTGATGCACATCAGCTCTAACCATGTTAGAAACTTTTAGTTTCCATGTATTTTATACATCCTATATAGTACTTCTGTGTAAAGATTTCTTTTGGGCTGTTTCACACCACACAAGGTTCCCTAGCCAGATGTTCAGATTACGTTTTCATTCCAGAGCAATTAATAAACTTTTTTCTCTTTGTGTCTGTCTTCCAGTGCAGGAAAGTCCTACCAATATCTTCCTCTGTGTACAAAATGCCAAGACGTTGCTCACATGGTGGAAGGCTCTGAGAAGTTTTCTCGTATCTTCAGCTGCACATAAGGAAATGCAATCTCACTGTGCTTCTCTCCTCTGTAACCCAGAGAATATTCTGGTCAACACAAAGTCTTTTGGCAAATACTTTTGGCCCCCTTGCTTGGCCAGAGACTTTAGGACAGGAATAACCAAGGCCCTGTTCAGGTCAAACAAAGTGAGGGAGAGAAAGTGGTGCAGCCTTTGTGTGCTGCTGCCTGGCATCTCGACGAGTTTGCTATTCAATGTCCCGTTGTGTGAACTTGGCAAGAAGTTTAAGTCTCTCTCTGTCCTGCCTTTCTGTCCACTTCCATTATCAGTCTGTAAAAGAAGGGCCTACCTTTCAGTCATTTCCTGAGGGACAATGGACTGGAGGGCACGAGGAGTGCAGGCACTGCAGGAACTATCTATCTCCAGTGGAGAGGCAGAGCTTTGCTGAGGGGAAGGTTTTGCTGAATCAGCACCTGGAGGACCAGCTGAAGTCCCATTTGCTTACATGCTGAAGGGCTCTGCTGAATTATAGCCCAGGGCAGCCAGCTGCCAGCCCTTTGCTTCCTGATTAAAAACAAAACAGCATTTCTAGAAGCTGGTCATGTGCTGTTAGCAGAGTCATTCAAGGTCCCCCTCTTTTCCTGAATATTCCTCTGTGCCTGCCTAACAAAACTCCATCCGCTGCTTTAAGAACTGCTGTAGTTTGAACAAATTGTATGGAAAGAACTATATTTTCTAATTATGTGCCAATTTCTTTTCTCTTGCTTATCTCATTCCAGAAAACAGTATGGCTCTTAGCAAACATCCCGAGGCAATACAATTGCCTATTAAATAGGACTCCCTGTTGATTTCAATGTACTTTCAAAGTGCTTCAAAAGGTTGATGGCACAACACAGCTCAAAGGTGCTTTTTGCTAGTGCACTTTCTGGTACACAGAGAGATAATAACAAAGGAGAACCTGAATGCTTCTTAAACATGGCTATCGGCACTGGCATTGCTAGACAAAATAAAATAACCCTTTATTAGTAAATTAAATTTTTTTTGTCCTGGAAATGCTGTGTGTGACACAGAGTATAATTCCAGCCAAGTCTGAGAAAATTAAGTATCTTCTATTCTCAAAAAATCAGAAAATCAATGCAAAACAGTCCACGCAGAACACATAATACTTTCTCAGGGGCCGTGTCATGTTTTCTAGTGAAATTCACAGTGCAATCTCTCACATCCGCTTAAAATGTCTGATTAGTTTCAGATGCAAACACATGGCAACAAAGCCTCAAGAGGAAAGGAGAACTGGCACACAGTTTTCAGGGAGGAGACACTGCTTTCCTCAAGACAGAAATGATATTTCAAGAAAGAACCACGGCCGTCTTGAGGAGATAAGAGTAAATCTTTTCATATCAGCAACCACACTGGCCAAGCATAACATTTGCTATCAGCTCAGGATTCAGGGAAAATTCATATAAACTAATCACCCACGTCTGAACACACTGAGAGGGAGAAAAAGGATTTAACAATTGATTGGTTTCATAGTTCTGGCACTTTATTTTTTCCTGTATAGGTTTTTTAAATAAGTTAAGCACTGCTATTGAACTTTTCAGACATATGTGAGGTGACCTCACTATGGAATAGAGTCTGTCTAATATCTGTGAAAAGTTACTACCCAGGTTGCAAAAGTTACTGTTGATTTTGTGTGCCCATTATTTGAAGTATCCTATTTAATTTGAAAAGGGATGTTTTTTATCAAACTGTCTCTACTCTTACCCTTTAAAGGTCAAGGACATCCAGTTTGGCAATTCCAAGTATTGGCAAAAGGAATCGCTAACAAGCATAGCTGCTGCTGAGAGAAGTAGCATCCTGTCTAGATGAGGATTTCATCATCATCCTGATCATTTTGATCCTATGGATTTAATATATGCGCATGGCAATCATGCAGTCTGTGATTTAAGAAACCCTGCATACTCATGAACCTCATGTTAGAGAGTTATGCTGTACTAGGTACAATTAAACCCACAATTTTCTAAGAAAACCCCAATGAAATATCTATGTGATAGACATGTTAAGTAAAAAATGGGCTTCAGAAAGTCTTTACATTTATCTACTTGTCTGAATATGTTCCTAAAGTTCTGATTTGAATTTTTACCATAATTCAGTAAAATGAGAAACTTGTGCCATTTTTTATATTTCCATTTATCTTAAAAATATTTGTAGTAACCCTAAAATTCAACAAATTTCTATTTGTAGGGGGTTTTAAACTTTGAATTAATTTCTTCCGGTTTAGATATCAATGTATTTTCAAAGATAGGTTTTAAACATGTAACACTTGACTTTATTAATAAAGTTCTTAAACATTTTTATTGACTTCACACAATATGGCACTTGTGAAAATGTTGAATAGACATTTTAAGGTAGTGTCTATGGGCTTGAATCAGGTCTTTTCTTCTCAGCCATGTAGACATCAGTTAAGAATAGTTAGGGTATCTTATCCCCTGCTCAAAATTTCATGCTTGTATTTCACAGGGTATGAAATCTTTGTTCTTAATTCAGTCATTAGGTGTATAATAAACTTTCATTTAAATGTAGTGTTTGTATCGTAAAAATATATTTCCTATTTTGGAAGAGTACCATGGGGAATCATCAAAACCTACTGCCTTTCTTTCTCTACATTTACTTGACTTTTTGTTTTTTAAAAAGTAGGGAAGAGGGTCCCTATTCTTTTACTCCTTAAATTAAATCTGATTTTGTGTGGCACATTAGTACACAGCCAGAAGCTGAATGCAGGAAAAATCTTGTGTACAAACCTTTCTATCAGTTTACCAAGTCTCTGTGAAAACCAAGCTGTGTAATCAAATTCATCAGACCAATGGCACGGGAAATCTGAGCAATAAGACTGTTACATGTGATATTAGAAGTAGTTGCTCTTAGTATGTGACCAGAAATCCTGCATTATGATTACCTATGTGACACAGCTTCTCACATGAGAAAACTTTGCAAGTAACAAAGGCCTCAGTTAGAGTCTGCTAGATTTCTGCTGTAAAGAAGGTAGAACAATTTTGCCTTATCTGAAGCACAATAAAAATACAGAACATTTCAAAATACTCTACAAAATGATCACTTGACTGTTTTTCATCTTAAATTTACACTGAAAAACAATCAGTGTTTTCTTCTGAAACTCTCAAGAAGGGATATTTCTCTGCTGACTGACCATGTTTTCCAGATTTTCCTAAAAGGAAGGGGATAAAAGTTGACACAGGGGCAAAATAATTACTTATCGCTAGAATTTCATATCTTTGCATACATTTTCTGCCAAAGTTCTGTGTGTTGAGATTTCTGCAATCTCTGTAATTTGAATCGATTCCTTTGTCAGAATGACCTTTTCAAAACAGTTTTATGCATCTTTAAACCTAAAGCTACAGATTAAGAGACAGCTGACAATACAGTTTGATCCCTGCCCCTCTGTGCAGAAGATGGTGTGTGAGAAAATCAAACCCATAAATTACACAAAGAAAATGTTCT
This sequence comes from Pomatostomus ruficeps, assembly GCA_013400735.1. Taxonomy (NCBI): domain Eukaryota; kingdom Metazoa; phylum Chordata; class Aves; order Passeriformes; family Timaliidae; genus Pomatostomus; species Pomatostomus ruficeps. Next base: position 54,398 of record VYZT01064748.1, read on the forward strand.
GCACATCCTACATCAATAATGTCTCTCCAAGCAGAGCCAGACAGAGGGCTCCCAATATTTCTACTGCTCAGCAGAAGGTTTCAATATTTAATGTGGCAGGCAAAGCAAGAGGAAAGTTTTCTGATGGCAGGAAGTAAATGGATTATTCTATGCCACAGAGATTGACTTAAGTGTACATTCCACACTCTCCCTTACCAAATTTTTCAGGATTGACGTATTGTTTACCTACCTGGGCTTCCACTGATGATTTTCCCTCTAACAAATACACTTTTCTAGTTACTTGCAATCTTGCAAAAAGATTGATCAGTGTCATTGTTATAACAAGTTATGAACTGCAAACACATTTAGTGCTGTTGTGCTGGTTTAAGTG
>VYZT01064749.1:6738-42989 GCA_013400735.1 Pomatostomus ruficeps
AAAAAAAAAAGAAAAGAAAAGAAAAGAAAAGAAAAGAAAAGAAAAGAAAAGAAAAACACAATGCAAAAATGTCTGTAAGACATTTGGACATTGTATGTGGGAAGAAACATGAGGTTGTATGTATCCCAGATGCTGTTGCTGCTGTAACAGCAAATTTGCCATGTGTAGCAAGGAAAGATGTAAAGGAACATCTGTTGAAATTATACATTTGCAAATCAACGGGCCCAGATAACTGACACCCAAGAGCCCCAAGAAAACCAGTTGGGAGCTTTCAGAACCATGTATGTGAAACTGAAGAAATTCCAAGTGATTGGATAACTACAGATGTAGTTCCAATGTTTGAACAGAATAAAATTAATAATCCTGTGAATTTCAAATCAGTTAGCCTAACTTGTAGAAGGGCTAAAATTAAGAAATTGAAATAGATTCATGGATACATGCAAATAAAGATAAATCCTGGAATTTAAGTAAGCCAACTCTGTCCAAAGACAAAGGTCTTGTCAGAAATAAATTTGTGGTCTTTATTGACAGCAATACAAATCTGATTTCCAAAGGAACTGACATAGTATATTTGGAAGACAGTACATTCCAATGGTTTTCAGTCAGTACTTGAATCATTACTTTATGACATTTTGAATATTACATTATACACTAACAGCAGGATAAAAATTAAATTACTTGAAAACTGTCTTGTTGACAGAGCTCAACATACAAATTTAAAAGGCAATATGTAAAAGAGAAAGGATTAATAATATGAAAAATTCTTGGACTAGTGTTAGCAAGTATTTTTAGATTATAAAGTCTTTCTGGTAAAAATAAAAATTTAGGAAAACTTCATGACAGTAAGTACTGAGAACAAGTACAGAACTGTCATAAAGCATTCTAGATCAATTTCTGAAATTGTTAAAATGCAACCAGATGTGTTCAATAAAACTAAACAAAAAGCATTACCTCTGGGAACATACCATGTGAGATATGGAGTGGGTCGCTTTGATTTCAGAGTAGGAAACAATGATGTAAAGTCAGATGTATGAGACTGCTGCATGGGAAGTGCTCAGTTCACCCCCTGTAAATAAAACAGGATGGGAGCAGTTTGTTGATTTGCTAACTGTACATAAATAACCAGTCATCAGTGAGCTATATATCAGTGTCAGTTATGCAGCACAAATTGCAGAGCCTCATGTGGAGGTGTCCATGCTCCAGCTGTGCCATCACCCACTGAGGCAGCACCGTGGGCAGGTGCCCCCTGTACACCCCAAGGAGGGGTTCCCCCATGCCATCCCTGTGTCACCACCCTTGTGCTGTGGGCTTTGGCTGGATGGAGACTGTTTCTGCCCCACAGGCCACAGGCAGAACTGGGGACGCTGAGGGACAACGCTTGGCTGTGCTAACCATCACTGCTCCTCCTCCCACTCCAAAGCCTCTGCCAACACCCCATTCCAGGCTTTAATGTTCCTGTGGCATTGTTCATGATGACTTCACTTCTTTTCAAAGTCACTAGAAGTCACCGAATACTCTCCTATTGGCTTATTTTCATCCTGCTCTTTGTGTGTTCCTGTTAGCCTGGATGCCCCACCACGGATACTGTTACCCCCCCCGCCCCCCGCCCCGCCCATAGTAGGCATTGTTATCAGAGCATTTTGACACAGATTTTGTCAGGGATTTCAAGAGTAGCATAAAAATAACCTAGAATTGTAAAAGATATTTTTTCTGTTGTGCTTAAGGCAGCCAACTGGCAGATGTGGATAAAACATTGAAAGAGTTGTCCAAAGGTCTTAGTGAATGGACATTTGGTTGGAATTTTTGAGGAAAAATAAGTGCAATGTTTGAAAAGATGTAGTTTGTTTTCTGTCTGCATCAGGGAAGGAAGAGTTGGGATAGCTGGCTAGGACAACCTAGCTAGCTCTACAATATAGCATTCATGACTTTAGAGCCCAGTAATACTTAATAAATTAAGCTCAGAGAGCAAGCAGCAATTGCAGAAGATGACTTATAAATGAGGAGAATTTTGATTAAAAATTTTTATCTCAGTATACAGCATCAGACATTGATCACAGAGTGCCAATCCTAAAGCTAAGGACTACAGAATCTTGAGAAAGTTGGATCAAGGTTGAGCTGTGAATACAGAAACCTCCCAGGTGTGTGACTGAAGTATGCTACACAGAATTTATATAGATCACTGCTTCTCTCTTTTTTTTGGAGAGAACTTTTTTCCTTGGCAAACTTTCCCACCTTCTGTAGCCTAACTTACCATTCACTGATCATCTGAAATCTCATAAGTCACTCACTGGTGTCATTTGTATTGGTCTTACCTCTTTTGTTACTTTTAATGAAAGTACATGGTCTCTACAAGTTTTTGTTAATTTCTACCAAAACTTTGCCAAATACTGCTGTGTTTGTGTCGAATTACCTGGTCTTTTATATAGAAAATAAATTTAAGAAGCTTTGGAGCTTTACTTAATATTAATTTTTGCAAACATTTCTATGAAAGCATTAAAAAGTCTTAAAATCAGAAAATAATTAAAAATCTATATGGAAAAATAGACTCTATTTCTGATGTCATGAAAAAAAATTAGGAAGCCTGGAATCTAAATCAGAAGAAGAAGATGCTTGGTTTCACTTAAATAAGGACAGATGATCTGAGTGAGCACTGTTTTGTAAAAAAAGCTTTGCCAAAAAATAGTGATAAAATACTGTTTACACTATGATAGTGGGTGGCTTTTTTATTAATTCTGTGAGAGCATATCCTCATTTGAAAAATGACCAACAACCCATTAAAAATTAGAAGACTTGCATCAGTCTCAAAATCATTTGACATAAATGGTAATATTCATTATTACCTCTGCAATATTATTTTGTATCTGAGTAACAAGGCTTGAATGGGGAAATGCCAAGAAGAAACCAGAGATCTCATGAGCTTTATGAATATAGTGAATTGTAACAGGGAGGATAATTGCAGCAGATAGTAGACAACAAAGAATAGGATAACTAAACAGCCGGGTAAACAAAGTATTTGAAAGCAGAAGGAAAAAATCAGTTTTTGCAAGTCAATAAGCAAGGCTGGAGTGAATTTGCATAAATTTCTGAAGTTTAGTCTTCCAATTTTAGCCGACTTTAGATAGTTCATATAGGATAAGTAGCAGTTCTGTATCAGTTAAAACTATCTGTGAAGTTATATGATTAGTCTGCAGGAGCCTAGTGATTTGAGAACTTTTAATCTTAGCAAATAGAGTTTCAGAGCCATCACCGAAATATTTCATATAGGAATTATCATCTATTGAATTCTTCCCATTAAATCCCAAAACCATAGATAAGCAACTGATGGTGCATTTCTTCCTATTCACTTACATTTCACTGTAAATCATTGAGGTTTTCCCTTATTCTAAATTTATGTTTAAGATTCACTTTACTATCTTTTGCTCAATCAATCATCAGTATGCTACCATGTTCCTTATTAATTACCCTATAATTCAAATTCTTTGATATTTACATCCCTCTTTCTCATTCTTGAGATATTCATTCTTTGTATTCCTGTCTCTTTTTAGAAGGATGGCTTCTCACCCAAAGTAAATCTTTGCAGTCCTGTTTACGTGGTATTTTGTAGGATAAAATGGAAAAGACTTCAGGTTTCCATGCTTTTCCCTATTCTAACTTTAAGAACTCAGATTTTTGTGCTATATGCTGTGCTATAATCTATAAGCAGCCCTTACAAAGTTCCCTGAAAAAACTACTGTTCAGCAATGTGGACAGATTCTTAGATCCTTTCTCTGCAATGCACGTAAGAGGAAAACTAAGCCTGCTTCTGCTTTGCTGTGGAGTGCCAACACTGGATCCTATTAGCTGACATTAACAATCGGGAATCTAAGGGATATTGGCAGTAGGATGCCTGCATCCATTCAATCTCCCCAGAAGATCTCAAAGCCACTTAATAACTATTCCAAATGGTTTCCCTCCTCTGCAGTGCTCTTTGTTACAATTTAGGTGACAATATAACTACAATTCAAGTTCAACCACATTCCGCAGCAACCCTGACCTGCCGTTCTATGTGCTCTGAAGAGACTTGCTGTGGGTGGCTCACGTGGAGAGTATGAAGAGGCTTGGACCTTGAGTCTCTGTGGTGGTTTAAAAAAACGGCAGAGAATTAAACTCTAAATAAGATCCTCCTCCTTCCCCCTGGCCTTCCTTCAGAGAGGCAGAGGCTGTGAGTTGAGAAAATAATTTACTGAAAACAAACAGCAATGGAATGAAAAATGGACAGTAACAGCAACAATATTAATAACAGAAGTATACAAAAGAGAAGGTGCTTTACATGAAAAAAAGGTGTTCACCACCTTGACTCAGTTCTGTGCGGCCACAAAGACAAAGAAAAAATGGTGAATGCTCTCCCCAGCTTCTCTGCTCTTGAACCCAAGACAAAGAAGAGTGATGGGAAAACACCCAAAAACCTGTAATTGTCTGAGTTGCATTGCCTGCTTTCCAGACCCTCCGGGCTCAGCTGTGGTTGGCAGGATTTGGCTTGGTTCACCTCCACCACTCCATTCTCTGCAGTTTCTTCCCACTGCAGTGCTGCAGCACACACACACAGACCACTGGGCTCAACTGTGTTTGCTGCTGGAGTTGTGTTATTCCTGAGGACAGGAAGGGATGGGCAATGGTGGGAGATGTCCACACTGTTGATCCCAGCAAGGTCCCCAAGAGAGAAACAGAACAAAATGGCACCTCTTCAGGGTGCCTCCACCTTTTCATCACCCCGAAGCCATGCCACCAGTGATGATTTTTAGTGGTATAGAATAGCAACCTATAACCACTACCACACAGATACAGGCTCTGCCCCCTACTTGGCACTCACCAGCAAAACTAGGACAGTCACCTCTCAAGTCACTTCTACCCAATGGAAGCAGGCAGTCAAGCCATTTTTAAGGAAACAGACTCAGTCTGCATAAGGGGTCATTTAGATTGTAAGTCAGAAAAAAAAAATTCTCCACTGAAAGCTCTGCCAAGCATTGAAACAGGCTGCCCAGAGAAGTGTCGGAATCATCATCACAGGAAGTGTTAAAAAAAGTGTGTTGATGTGGTGCTTAGGGACATGATTCAGTGGTGGACCTAGCAGTGTTAGGTTAATTGTTGGACTCAATGGTCCTAGAGGTATTTTCCAACCTTAATGATTGTAAGATTCTATAAATATACTAAGAAAAGGCCAGGATATCTAAACAGCAACATTTCACCTTCCCACCCAGATAGTGGTTGCAATTTTGTGTCAGAGAGAGAGAAGTATTCCAGGCAGGATTACGTCATCCTGTGGAAATGAGATGACCAGGAACGGGTCCAAAACATCTGTCTATCCTCAACAGTATCCCCAAGGTCATAAAAGAGTTCACTAACTGTAGCAGGGCAGTAGGCAGGATATGTGTTGTCTGGCACACAGCATATATTGCCGCTTGAATCGCAGGGATATTCAGTCATACTCCAAGTCTCGGCTAAACATGAAAAGAGTTTCTTACACCACAATAGACTGGACTGGCTGAGAAGCTGATACCAGTTTCTGGAACCTAGGTGGCTTCAGTACCACCAATGCAAACTTTCTTTCACTGTGAACATCTTAATATATGTGTACATTTCATTTTTGAGTCCTTAGTTAAAATTCTCCTGGCAGATACCTGTCTAAACAATCTTTAAAAGCCTGTAACAATGTACACAAGTATTATACAACCTTTTTAGGCAATCTCTCTTGGTATTTCTCTATTCTTAGAAAGTTTTTCCAAATGTCTAGCCTAAGTCTCTTTTGCTGTATTGTAAGGCAATTATTTTTTGCACAATAATGTTGTTCCGCTGCTCATATATTCTCTTTTCCCTTTCATTGTGCAATAGCTTTTTTAGTATTTAAACTGCTATCATATCACAGATCTATCTTCTCTTCTCTAGACCAATCAACCACTATATTCACATCTTTCCTCATCCACTATATTTTCTAGCCTCCACCTATGCTCACTATCTTCTCTTTAAGACCAATATATACCTGTCTTGAAGTATAGTCCCTAAACCAATATACACCTGTCTTAAAATATAGTCCTCTAACTGGAGACAGTGCTGCAGCTAAAGTGGTGCTCATGAGCAGATAAGCAGGAGAATTTCTTCAGATGTCTTACAGAAGACATGAATTATTATACAGTCTGGCAGGATTCAGTTTGTCTTTCTTACTACATGCAGTGATGTTGCTGTTTCATGTCTAACTATGATCCACTACAACTTTGGGATCTTTCTCTGCAGAACCACAAGGCAACCAGTTGTTTCATATCTTGCATTTATGTAGCGGACATCCCAGGCTAAATATAGAGCCCTTTGCTTATTCTTACTGAATCACATCCTATTTTTCTCATAACTCCTCTCCAAGTTGTCAGAGTCCAGGCTAAATACTGGTCTTGTCCTTTATTGCATTGTTCCAGCTTGGTATTGCCTGCAAATGTAATAAGGATACTCATTCTTCCATAGTTCATGTCATCAATGAAAATGTTAACTAATGCCAGAAATATTGCATAGTCCTGGACAAAGAGCAGAAATTCCTTCTTTATTTGAGTGGATTGACAGTCAGCTTCTTCTGCCTTCTGTCTAGGATAAATCACCGGGATAAAATAAGCTAAATATTGCCTGTATTGACTATGTTATTAGCAGTAAACCATGCAAAATCTCCTAGGCAGAATTTTTGTTTTACACTTGCCTAGCATTGGCACTATATCTCAGCACTGAGGGCCCTGAATTAAAACCTTTACCTTTCTTAAACCCATTATCAAGATTTGCATATCATACCAGCTGGACATCTTTTCCATTCCTGAGATCTGAATGCCTGTGTGGCTGGTTTGGATATCTAGACTGGACACTGAGATTTGTCTGCCTGTGTTTCAAGGAACTATTTTCACTGCTTCCTTTTCTATGGAGGCATACCTCAACATGTCTAAACCTTCAGGTAAACAGTTGTGGATTTTTATATATTAGCTTTTCTACAGCTATGCTGGTTTTGCTCTACAAGTTCACAGGTTACTTCAAATTGTGGCTCAATAGATCAAACTACCTTTCAAAAATAATCAAAGCAGACAAAGCTGCTTTGCATCTGATCTGTTTTTCTTCTCTAGAATAAAATACCATCTAGTCACACATTATAACCCATTATATAATTACAAAAGTATTTTGTATTTTCTATTTAAAGAATCCAGGGCCAAAGGAATTCCAGAAGGATTTTCAGGAAAGAGTAAATTCCAGTTTTCTAAGAATAAATCTCAGAAAGCTCAGGTAAAAGTATTTGACATAGACCATCTCACCAGATATATATTCTGCTTTCTCTACTGCATAGATTTCCATTCTTTATATTTTTTCTAGTATTTTGAAGTGAATATATGTGGATGTATAAATATATAACCAACGGCTTCTGTCTTTTTTTTAAATAATGGCCACCAAGTTTATTGACACTGTGGGTCTTATATGTGCTTCTCTCTGGCATCTAGACCAATATAAGCTTTCTTCCACAAATTAATTGAAATTTCATAACATTATTTTTCATTTACATATTTCACAACATTCTAAAACTTTCCTACTCATCCCAGTCCTTCCTCACTACTTCTTTTCCCACTCTGTGGATGAATCACAACTTGACCTAAACAGTAAATACACTTTCTGCCAATACTGCAAAAAATTTATTATTTTTCATTTACTATTCCCTGCCTGTTTAACTGATAGTAGAAGAGACAATTCCAGTGTTGTGAGATGCTGGCATTCATGTGGGGATTTATGCAGCTCTGAGAAATATATGCAGATGCAAAAAGTACATGTAGGGGATGATGGATGGTGAAAAACTCAAAACGAGCCATCAGGGTTCTCTCTCAGCCCAGAAAGACAACCAAATCCTGGGCTGCATCAACAGGAACACGGCCAGCAGGTTGGAGGAGGTGATTCTGCCCCTTTGCTCTGCTCTGGTGAAACCCCACCTGGAGTGCTGAGTCCAGTTCTGGTACCCCCAACATAAGGACATGGAACTACTGGAGCACGTCCAGAGGAGAGCCATGAAATTGATAAGAGGGCTGGAGCACTTCCCTACAAAGATAGGATGGGTAAGTTGGTGCTATATCTGAAACGGGCTATCAGGAAGTACAACAGGGACTCTTTGTCAGGAACTGGAGTGATAGGACAAGGAGTAATAGGTACACAATGAAAGAGGGGAAATTTAGGTTCGATACTGGAAAGAAATCCTTTATTGTGAGGGTGGTGAGATTGAGATACTGGAACAGGTTGCCCAGGGAGGTTCTGGATGCCCCAAACCTTAAACTTTTCAAGGTCAGTGAATAAGGCCTTGAACAACCTGGTATAGTGGGAGGTGTCCCTGCCCATGGAAGAGGAGGTTGGGACTAGGTGATCTTTAAGGTCCCTTCCAACCCTTAACATTTTATGATTCTCTATCAAACTACCAGAGGATAATCCCAGGCTGTAATCAGCAGTTCAGACTACAACAAGATCCTGTTTCATGATGAAACAGGGTATTAAAATTTTCGTCTGAAAGTTTATGGCCCAGGAGACCAAATGTCCAAGATGTTCATCCTATTGAAAGAAGGGCTTTACCAGCATCTGATAAGCAAAAAATATAAATGACTTGTTATTCAGAACCTGGCTGTGGACAAAATCGTGATAAGAATATTGAAGAGACATATAATATTCAGCAGAACATAAGAGTGTAACCAGAGTTTTTCACAGCAGATGGGTTTGGTGCTGAAAGATTCAGAAAAGAAAGGAAGTTTTCAAACAAAGGATTACTCCTTCCACTCCTCACAACTTAACGTGACAAAGGATTCATAATGAGATAAACCACACAGGAGAGCAAAGAAGCCTGGAGCTGGCTGCAGATTTATTTTATTGGCCTCGAGCAGCATGAGCAAAAGAGAGGAAATGTCAGACAAGTGAAAATTGTTTCAGAAGAAAGTCTAAAAGTGAGTTGGCTGCCAAGCAATTTCCACAAGAGAGAGCAAAAGTGGAATTACTGGAGGGGGTTCATACAGGTGGAATAATCCCACAGGTGATAGCAAGCATACAAAAAGAAGAATTCTTTTCTTGATTCAACTTTGCAGATTATATGGAGAATTCTGAAACTCAAACAGCATGCTTTACATTTACAGAAAAAAAAAGATAGCACATTGTGAAATGATGCCTCTGTGACTTTTCATGCAGATTAACTGGTTCCTACATAAGGTCAAAAATAGCTGTGATAGACATACATGCTGGATACCAGAAAAGAGGGGTTGTTTTATGTAAAGCACTTAGGGAACTCTGCACCTGAAATGAAGTGGAGTGCACAGTTTGAGTTTAAATTCAAGTGAGTATTAGCTACTAGCCGGGTCTGCCAGACTCTGCATTTCAGACTGAGAAATTCTCCAGTGGCTGAAAGACAAGAACCAGGAGCTGTCAGTCTTACGCCCCTCTCATAGAATCATAGAATCATTAAGGTTGGAAAAGACCTCCAAGATCATTGAGTCCAGCCTTTGATCAAACATCACCATGCTTAAAAAAACACAGCCCTAAGTGCCACATCCAGTGGTTTCTTGAACACCTCCAGGGATGGTGAATACGAAACTTCCTTGGTCAGCCCGTTCCAATGCTTAACCCCACTTTCAGTGAAGAAATTCTTTCTTATGTCAAATCTGAACCTCCCCTGTCACACCTTGAAGCCATGTCCTCTTAATCTGACACTACATGCCTGGGAGAAGAGGCCAACCCCCTCCTGGCAACAACCTTCTTTCAGGCAGTTGTAGACAGTGATAAGGTTTCTCCTGAGCCTCATTTTCTCCAGCATAAACAACGCCAGGTTGTTTATGCTGGAGAACCCAAGACTTGTTCTCCAGACCCTTCACCAGCTCCACTGCTCTTCTCTGGACTTGCTCCAGCCCCTCAATGTCCTTCTTCTAGTGAGGGGCCCAGAACTGGACACAGGATTCAAGGTGTGGCCTCACCAGTGCTGAGTACAGGGGGATAATCACTGCCCTGGTCCTGCTGGCCACACTATTGCTGGTACAGGCCAGGATGCCATTGGCCTTCTTGGCCACTTGGGCACACACTGGCTCATGTTCAGCTGCTGTCACCAGCACCCCCAGGGCGTTTTCCCCGGGGCAGCTTTCTAGCCATTCTGTCCCCAGCCTGTAGAACTGCATGGGGTTGTTGTGGCCAAAGTGTGAGCCATGGCACCTGGCCTTGTTTAACCTTGTAGAATTGGCCTTGGCTCGTTGATCCAGCCTGCCCAGCTCCCTCTGGAGAGCCTTCCTGCCCTTCAGCAGATCAACACTCCCATCCAACTTGGTGTCACATGTGAACTTACTGAGGATGTAATCAATCCCCTCATCCAGATCATCAGTAAAGATATTTAAAAGGACTGGCCCAAAAACTGAGCCCTGGGGAACCCCACTGGTGATCAGCCATCAGCTGGATGTGACTCCATTCACCACCACTTTCTGACAGTTTTTACCAAGCAAAGGGTGCACCTGTCCAAGCTGTGGGCTGCCAGCTTCTCCAGGAGAATGCCATGGTATCAAAGGCTTTGCTGAAGTCCAGGTAGGCTACATCCACAGCCTTTCCCTCATCTACTAGGCGAGTCACCTGGTCATACAAAGAGATGAGGTTGATCAAGCAGGACTTGCCTTTCCTAAACCCAGGCTGGCTGGGCCTGATCCCCCGGTTGTTCCCTGCAGGAAAAGACATTTAAAAGCATTATATTGCATTTATTTCTAAGAAAAGCCACAGTTCATCAGAATATTCTGTAGAACAGCTAGAGGAGACTTTCCATCTCCCTTGCAGAAACTGTGTAGCTCTGCAGAAATAAATAAGAAGCAGAGATACAAAGTGGAAATAGATGAGTATTCAGTGACAAGAATACTCTCTGGGACTTCTTAAGTTTTTATGGCATGATCTTTGCAACAACGTCAGTAAATAAAAAGACCAGAAGAGTATCACTTTGCAAAGTTTTGCTGTACTTAAGACACTTATGCCTTAAGACACTTCTGCTTTAGTATACAGCAGAGCAGAAGTATTAATTAACACAAATACTGGCACAGCCGTTCCTCTTTCTTATATCTTATGACTTGTCAACATCCAAAAAATTCAACGGGAAACTCTAGGTTGGTTTCTTGCAGATTTTTTGCTCTGGGAAAAACTACATTTAGCTCCTAGCAGAAAATATCTGTGCCAAGCAGAACAGCGTTGTGAAATAGCAGGAAGGCAACAGAAAGACAATTAAGCTATTGTGATTTTATGGAAGGGCATTTTTATAGATAAAATATGGCCTACCTACAGGCATTTTTGTGAAATGCATGTTACATTTTAGCTCTTTGTTTATAGTACTATGATTACTTTCAATTAATGCTGGCAACATGAAGACAATTTATTCAGGCTTATATAGAGTTTCATGCTGGCTGTCAACTTCTCTTCTTTTTCTAAATTCTAAAAAAGAGAATTTAACTTGAAGTACATTCCCTAAAACTTTTCTTTAGAGAGCTACAAAAGCAAAAAACATACTGGTTTTTCTAAGACTATTGCAACAGATACCTTTAAACAAGGTATTTTTCTTAGGGAGTTCCTACATACTGGTGGTTTTTTTACTTTGGTTAGTATCTTTTCTGGGCTTAAATACCCTTTGACTAATTGTATTGCAGTAAGATATTGAAAAGTAAAAAATTCAGCAAGGCTGATTTTGCATAGCTCACAAGTTGGATTTGCTATTCAAAACATATTTAATCAATTCCAGGTCAAGTGCACTACCTAGGTGTAAAGTTTAAAAGAGAAATCCAAAACCAGCAACAAAACCCACAAACAAACAAAAAACCAAACCAGCAAAAACCCAAACCCAACCCCCCTAAACTTTAAAAAGCAAACACACAGAAAATCAGGGGCTTTTATGTTATACTAGCATATTTCCATCCACTACTTTTACGTGAGTTCAAGTTTATCCAGCTGCACTGAATTTCACTAACAAAGTTTGATTTTCTTCATGTTGGTCATGATACCCAGAAAAACATCGCTAATGAGAAAATCAGCAGAAATCAATCACTGATTTAACTGCTTAAGAACTCTGCTGTGACTTCTGTCCTGCCTAATTTTTCCCCAGATAACACAAGTCCTTGAGAGTTCTCCTGAAGATACTTCTTTTCAAACTCTGGCTCAGTGCCCATATTCATCTTTGCAGAACTGTATTATGTGTGTTAATTAAGTCCAGAGAGTTTATATTAATAGCTGGAAGGGAGCATCTGGAATGTTTCTTATCATGTCAAAGATGCTTTTGGAATAGTTCCACATAAATACATGTGGCTTTCAAGACCATTTCCCTGTGGCCTTCATCCTTTCTTTCAAAATATATTCTATTACCCAAAATACAGTTTCTTCTTAAATATAGATATTTTAATTAAATTCAACTGTTTGTTAAAGTGTCTATTAAGCACAGATGCAGATATTTCTTAGATTGGACAAAATCTTGAGAATCTGGTGATAGCATTCAGATTTCTCATGAGTAAATTCTTACTGTAAAGACAAAGATAGTAGGGAATGATTACACTACAGCTAAAAGTAGTTTCATATAAGTCCTGAAAAAAGTAATAGGAACCACTATAGTTGTGGAAGATTTCATTAGGTTTGAAACAACAAATTTGAAATCATGTGAGCTTAAGAAAAGCTCTCAACCAAACTTCATAAGACATGTAATAAAATCTTGAGTTGGCAACAATCTTGGTCTATCTCATAAACTGTAGATAAATTTGAACAGATGTCAATAGTGTAATTATTTTTTTGTAAGTTAATTTCCCAATGAATAATTCTGAGAATCAGAATTAGACACATACCCCTCAAAATCTAATTGACTTTTAAAACAACTTAAAAGTACTTTAAAGGATTTTCCCCTCTGAGGTTTTTCTAATTATAATTTCATGTTCAGAAATACATATTTTTTTAATGTAGTCACCTTATGACTATGTGAAATATTCTCTTTATCAATAATAAAGGAGAATAGCTCTTCTAAAGAGCAAACTGTGAAGGTGAGTGTAAACAGACTCCTATCTAACACACAGAACATTTCCAAAAAAAGGGGAAATAAAATTCTGCTTTAATCACAGCAATTTTAAGTGTAACTCAGAGACATGGATAAAAATCCAGAACTTTTTAAGAAAGAGAAGCTAAAGATTGCGTGGGGGTTTGGGTGGGGGGCAGCGGCAGTATAGTGCCACGCAGTTCTCAGGGCGTCTCCGCAGCTAAGAGACGCCTAGTGCCACGCCACCAGCAGAGGTGCGTCTCCGAGCTGCGCTGCCGGTGTGGACGCGTGTACTGGCGCTGCTGCGGCTTCTGGTGGCGCAGCCTTGAAGGCTCAGGTCTGCGCAGCCACAGGAGCCCACAGCAGTGCAGTCGCCGCTCCACTCTACGCAGGTGCGGTCACTGGAAGTAGTGGTGTCTGACTCAGCCGGGTCTGACAGTCCCGCTCAGCGCTGCTCTGCCTGTCCTCTACCCATGAGCGCTTCTGCTAAGGTGCATAGCTTAGCAGAGCAGTGCACAGGCTGACAAGCTAGACAGGAAGGATCTTCGGTTTGGTATTCCAAGGCAGTTTACTAAGACTGCCTCAAAGCAGATCCAAGAGCCAAAACACAGAGAACAAAGGGGAACATGGGGTTTTATCTGGAGGCCGGACAGGGGCAGTGAGAGCACTCAGAACCAATAATCTGAGGGTTTAAGGGTGGTACAAAGGAGGGACCAGGATGCAGGGACCAATGGAGAGGAACTGGAGGAGTGGCTGAGGGGAGAGGACAAATGGGGTGTGGAGTAGGACAGAACTTTCTAGAACTGGAGTGTCTAGCAGGGAATGATAGGCAGGTGGACTGACAGCTTGGATGGGGAGGCCAACAGGCCAACCAGGGTACAGAGATCTGCATAAACAAATTATTAACACAAGGCATCTTGGGAGGAGGTCTTTCTCTTTGCCCTAGCAGGGGAGCACGGATTACAATAGGGTTGATCTCCCCAGTGCACCCTCCATTGCTCTGGCAGTGGGGGTGCACAGACTCCCACAAAAGATATAATAAAGAATTAAAATGGAAGAGAACCAGAAGAAATCAGGAACAAACTACTGAAGCCACTGGAGCCATTTTCTGGAGCTTGTTGTGCTATTGGGGTTTTCTTCACTGGGATCTGGAGGGCATTGGCAATAATCCAAAGAAAAGCTATTGTAGCATTATGTAATGTCAAAAGTTTGGAATATTCTTTGATTTAGCTGTCCCAGCAGTTCAATCATCCTAAGTAAAATGTTACTATATTAAAAAATGCTTTCACTATTTTCCGTATGCTTACCTCTTTCATATGTTTTTAATGGGGTCTTTTTTCCATCATGGCGCTTCTACAAAAGCAAGGAGCTACACAACTAGAAACAATCATCATTTCAAATTTCATGAAAATATGAATTAAAAAATATGTGGCTGAATGTCAACTTCTTATGGGGCTCATCTTGGGTCAATAAAGAAAATCAAAGAAGGGGGGGAAAATTATTAAGATTTAATTTTCTCCAGTATTTCTCTGATAGATCAGACCAACATGGGATCTGTCCTCAGTTACGCTGAATTTTATCAGACAAATAGCTACCAAATAAAAAAAAAAGAACATGCCCATCCACTGGAGTAACTCTGAAACCTAAAATAAACATTCTTAGCAACTACATAGAATAACTCTTAACTGACAAAGTTTCAGTCAGCATTATTTAAAACAAAAGAAGTTTAGGAAAGGCTATCTATTCAGTAGAGCACTTATGTACTTGAGATATCCTGAACACTTACAGTTTCTAGCCTTATATAGTTATCATGTATTATCATCTTTTGCAATGATTTAAACTCCCTCTCCAACATGAATTTTCAGAACAGAAAAACATTAATGCAATAGTGTCTTTTGTGCTGTCTCATATGTGAGGTGTGTTCACAGCATCTCTTCCTCTGAGATCAGCTGAAAATCTCATGAAACATTTCCACTTTTCAGGCATCAGGGAGAGCTGATCTTCTTGTAAGGACTTACATTTTGTGTCTGTGATCTATTTTGTCTGAACTACTAAACTACAGGTTGCACTGGAGAACATTCACTTTCCATACCTCTTGTTGCTGCTGGAGCCATGGACAGTCAAACCACAGTGGCAATGCGTGCTTGACTTAACAATGTAATGACTCAGGATCTTTGCTGGAAAGGCAGAGAACTGCAGTTCCAGTCATTGTTCTCTTCAACACTTCTGGGTTTTGTCCAGAGATGATCTGAAGTGCACAAACAGTTCTGGGCACATGGCCCAGGAGTCAAGCTTTTCCAAAAGCAAAATTCTCTAAGCACTATGACACAAAGCCAGTCTGTTCTCCTTAAGTACTCCTGTCTGTAGCACAGCCCAGCATCACCCAGAGTAAGGATTATATGCTATGTAAGGTGTTGGGTGATCAATGCATTTCCTAGCCTGAAAGACAAGTCTCCTGCTTCCTGGACATGTGCTTTGTCAGACCAGTATCTAAAAATTCTTAATTAGATACTGGAATCTGCTCACCTAAATTCTGTAAGTAGTTTCACACTGTGAAGTATAGTTTGCTAGGCTGTCAAAGTTCATATAAAAAGTGGGTTTTGGGCACACCTATTTTGAGATTGGTGGGAGTTGCTGACATCACATCCTAAAACACAAGAGGCTAATTTCTTCATGTGTAGGAATTATGCCACTCATTCATGGCAGACAGTAGAAGAAAAAATACCACACCTAGGGATACCACTTGTTTCAGGAATTTCTGCATGTGACTATAACCACCCAGTTATAAGTTTCATGCCTTAATATCCCCTTGCAAAACCACATGTGCCATTTTCACCAGCTTGCCATCAAAAAGAAAAAAAGGTTTATTCAGAGACATAACAATAAAATCATACTCAAGAAAGCAGAATAACCACTGGAAAAATGAAAATTAATGTTTTTGGAATCAATGTCAGCTATAAAAGGTGTTATATAGCTAGGTTTTACCATACTTCAAATGCAAATTCACTTGTCATGGTGAATAAAGTAACTGCACAGGTTGATCTCTCCTATGAACTAAATCATCATTCATTACTGTACATCTCTTATGAAAAAAAATTATTAAATAGATATATTACTTGATAATGTCAGCCAGGCTTTTCCTTTTACCAGACTTTTCAACCATCTCTCCCATACTCCATTTTCCACTTGCACACAGCAAGTGTCTGGCCCTGGGAGAGTAATTTGTGCCTGTGATTAATGGATGCCCCACCTATGTGAAAGAAACATATAAAAAAATTCCTGGATCCATAACAACAATTCTCTTTTGAGAATGCCTGGAAATGATAATTAAGAATAGGCCAGAAAAGAATCTTTAATCGTAACAAGTTTGAATTTAACTGCTTCAAATAAAAAAGCCTGCTGGAGACCACAATCACATCCTTCCAGTAACACTAAAAGAAAGAACGATTAAATGCTCCTTGTCAAGAAAAAAATAAAAGGATATAATGAAAGCCATGGCCCAAACTAAACTAAAATACAGGGGCCAGGAATTAATTAGTGAAGCTATTCATATTCATTTGTCAAAAGGAGCTGACAAGCAGCCAACGGACAGGAAGAAATTGAGGAGGCTTCAAAACAATCAATGATTGTGTGAACCTGAAAGAAAATAAGACAAAACAAGACAATGAATTCCCTTGGTAAAGCACTGGATAGAAAGTTAAGCTGAGAAAGCAAAGCAAAGGAATTCTCATAGGTGTCTTAGTCTTACTGTGTTCTAGACAACAGAACTTTGCATATGGATTTGACAAAGTATCAGGTGAAAGAAACAAATAATTCTAATGTAAATTTATGCCACATGTTGCCCAGTTCCTTAGGCCAAGTAAATGACACTGTAATGTAGTTCTGCTGGAGATTTATATTGCATTCCCTCTCCTGATTCCTTAACCCAATGTGATTGTCCAGTCTCCATGTAACTTTCTGACATGAGTGCAACTCATGCATTGTCCTTCTGTTGTTGTTCCACAGCTGAAGAAAAGAGTGGAGCCACAACACCCTTCTCATCTCCTCTGCTTCAGCTCCCAGGAAGCAGGCATAGGACAGAGCTTTGAACTGTGTAGCTGCACTAGCCTGAAGTGAAAGATGAAAAAATGCAATTTGGACAAAGGAAATAGTTACAGAAAGGGTTTCTCTGCATGTCTGTTATTAAGAGGGGAAAGGAGTGAAAATTTTCTACTTCATGTTTTCACTTCAAGAGACTGAAATGAAGATGAGTCCTTGATGGTCTTGAATAACATGAACAGGTAAAGCCCTCCTGCTCCCAGGAAATCCATGAATCTCCCCTAAGATTCAGTTGTTGAAGATCAAGTAGCTAGTGTCTGACAAGACCCTGAATTTGGAAAATTGCTATTTAAAAAGTTATAAAATGCAATGGAGGAGGAGGAGGAGGAGGAGAAGGAGGAGGAGGAAGAGTGGAATAATAATGATGAGGATGATGTTGATGGTGATGATGATGATGATGATAAAAGACTGGATCTAGAGGACCAGCCCCATATCTGGAGTTTATCCTCTTGTACCTAGCACTTTATCATGTCTTTCGAAAAGCTTCAACCCCTCCTAGGAAAGTGGTAATGCCTCCTAAAAGGAGGCAGTTTGCAGTCATCACTATAAATATAATTGGTTCTTTTCCTATAAGAAAACACTGAAGAATCCCAGCCAGTTCAAGTTGCACAATGCACTGACAGTAATTCCTTTTACCTACACTGGGCATCCAGTTCACAGTAATGTCATGCGGACCATATTTCACCAATTTGTGTGTGAGATGTCATTGTTGTATGAGACTGTTGAAAAGTTTATTAAGGACCATCTTATTGTCCCTGTCCTCTTCCTTAGATCCTATACAAATGAACTAGTCAAAGGATCATTTACTTGCATGTGACTGGCTAGCAATAGAGCTATAATAGCTGTTTCTTAATATCTTGTATTGTAAGATCATCTCAGTGTTCAAAAATCAGCCGCACCAACATCTTCCTGGATCATGAACTGTAGAAAAAGTAAGCAGATTCTTCTTATCCTAACCCTGTATTTACCTTCCTCAGCTCCCAACATCAACTCCATCATTCTCTAGTTCCTAAGAGATTGCCTTGGATAGTCCTTTAAAGATTGCCATGTCTTTAATTTACCATATTATATCTATAAAATAGCTTGTCCAAAATACACATTGACTAAATTGAAACACCACAAATTATATAGCAAATGTTACAGAGGAGGATTTTGAAGAGAGGATGAAAGTGACTGTGACAAGAACAGAACTCTCTGGATTCCAGTCATCACCACCATTAGCAGACTTAATACTTGACTCTTTGATAGTGTACTTGTTTCCATACTTGATTGTGTGATTCTTCCTATAATAAAACTAAATAATAGATGTTGCAGAAGCATAGAACACTGCCCTTGCATATGCCATTGTAAAAAACAGAATAAAAAAATAGAAGTTAATTCTTGGAAAGGTGTAAGTTTGTTGTAAAATTTTACTCCAGTGTTGGTTCTCCTCGTTATATACTTTCTTTTTCTTAATGTTACTGTCACAATTATTAAATTGAGGAATTTAGGTCATGGGCCTGTACAGGTAGAAATACCACAGTGCAATAAAGTGATGGAAGATAGGAAGGTCTGTGGAAGAAAATAAACATTTCAGCTGGTATTTAGGATGGTAGTAATGTGCCCATGATATGATGATCACATTTACTACTTCACTGACAATTAGAAATTCCTTATCAAAGACAAGTCCACACCACAAAAATGTGATTGTTTGCATCTCATCTGAGATGATAGACAGTTGATTTTATTAAGCTGTTTGTGCTTTTCATCCAACAACAAATTAAAACAGAATTTGGTTTTAATAATTACAGGTTCCTGTAGATCACTCATCTTGGTATGCTGCAAAAATTATCCTTTGAAGGTAAAGTAATTAAATTCCCTGCTCAGCAAGCATTCAGACAATATTTTCTTCCAACTTGTTCTTACTTGTGGTCGGGAGGAAACTCATCAAAACTAAATTTGAAGATTTATATGCTGATTACACTTCCAGCCAAAGTAGTGGACTTATGAATCCTCTTTCTTTCTCTATACAAAAGCAACTTTTCTCCATTCAAGTACTAAAGTACTTGATCAAATCTCAATGGACACAAATTTTTTATACCATGGACTTCCCCTAAGTCTTGACCACAAATCAGAATTTTTGTTGTTGAGCTGAGTTTGCTGTTGAAGTCAGTTTATTCCATTATTTAATTAAGTAAAGGTCATTAATAATATCTGTGAACAGCTCAACATAAATTTTATGGGGGTTTTTTTGGTGGTGGTGGTGGTGGTGATGGTGTTTTTTGGGAGGGTTTTGGTTTGGTTTTTTTTTTTTTTTTTAATCTCTGCCTATCTGATGAAATTCTAAATCATGGTACCAGCCAAAACTGAAAAACTCATTTCCTGGGGTACCACTGCTTTTCTTCAGACATTCTCATATGCAACCCAGTCATTACCTCTAAGACAAGGATGATAAATCAGTTATCATATTTATCAAATATGATAAATGTATGGAAAGTAAGAATCCAGCTGAATTCGTTCTTTTCCTTATTGTCTATGGTTCAATTTCCCTGGCAAAGGCAAAGACATGTATATCATTGAAAAGCTGAATATCTCTTGCTGTAACCTTCATCCTCAATGACAGACTATTCAAGCAGGATTCAGCTGTGTCATATTAGTATTGAATACCACTTCAAACCTCCAGAAATGTCATATCTAGCAACCAGCTCCACTGCAGACTGGCACAAGCCTCCCCTCTACACCTCTGTTGTTGATGACGGCTCCATCTCCCTTACAGCAGCACTGGTGGCAAGAAACTTGGTTACAACATAGAGAGCTATAACAGGGCATCCAGTCTGCCTAACCTGAGAACCTAATTTATGTTTTAATCTACACAGTAAATACCTGTGTTTCCTGTTCAGGCTATAGAGGGAGATAGATAGGTCTCCTTAGGGAGAGGGTACTACTGCTGTATATCTCAGCATAAACACCTAAGTTACAGGGGTTGCACTCTAACCTAAGTTTATAAAATAAGACTATTGTTTCACTTCAGAAAACCGGGAAGCAGAGGGAGGCAGCAATAGGTTTCGGAAAAAAAATGTCAGAAATTCAAAACATTTATGTGAAAAACAGAAGCTGTTGGCTTTCTCTCACTGGGAGGAATATGTCCTCCAGTAGTGACCTCAGACTGTTAAAGTTGTTTTAAAGGATAGAATGCATAAAAGGTGAGCTTCTGCTATAGGCATTTAAAGAACAAATTCAGTAAAATATTCACAAAATGTGAGGGAGAAGAGCACATCCAATATTTATTTAATTTTCATTCTGGCCACATGAGTATCAAATTACATATTTAAACAACACAGAGAAGTAAAATGTCTTTATGTGAATATATATAATACAGAATTTTACTTCCATTTTATGGTTGCATGTGACCTTTAATTTTTGCCATTTATTCAGCAGTTCAACTATGACTATGGCACTGAGCAACATGATAGCACATCAGAAAATTCCTATACCCTAATTTTATAACTTTGTAGCAATGCCTTTTAAACTGTTGTATTTCCACAAACTGAAAGAGTAAGCACTCAAGGAAAAATAGCCTCATCTGATTAAGGTGTATTATTTCCATCAGCATGTACTCAAAATTGAGTCCATAATGGAAAAAACAGTCACAGAAATTTTTAAATAACCTTACAAAAAATACATAGTGTGTGAAATTTGAATGTACTAGAATCTAAATGCATGGCTCTGAACGCAGACATCCAGATTTAGAAAAGTACTCGTTTCTCTTTGCTGGCCAAAATTCTAATGTCTCCTCAGTGCAAACAATTTTTAAAATGTATTCTACATTTTTAAGTGGAAAAGCATAATACTTCTTCCCTCCGTTCCCAAACTATCCCATATCCAGTGAACAGTTCATTTTTCCTGAAATCTTGATTAAAATTTTTAAAAGTACAAATCCTAATGTTATAGTGGAAAACCCCCAAGCTTTGTATGTCAAAATATTCTTCCCATTAACAATTCTAAGATCTTGGCTACTGACTAGATGGTCATGGTTTTTTTGCAATATGATATACTTTTGCTAGAAAAGATCAGTGATCAAAAAGTATTACACTGCTCCATATATACTGACTCTTTGTCAAAAGCTTGGTATTTGTTTCAAGCTTACGACACATAGTTTAAAAAAATCTTAATTCAGAGATACTTACACATTTTGCAAAGCAAATTTGGAATTCTATCACAGTGTGCTTCAAATTTTTATCTGATAAGACCCATAGATGCCATCTCTATCCTTTAACCAGTGGGTAGTTGAAACAAACAAAATTTCAGTGTGGTTTACCCAGGGTGCCACAAACAGCTCTTGGGCACAGCACACTTCTGAATCATGCTCCAACAATGATGTCTTAGGAATATGGCTGTTCTGTCCTCTGCCTGAACAAATGAAAATGTCATTGTCACATTAAATTGGTAGAAATTTACATATACAGATATATTTTTGGACTTACTTTGTGAGGATGTGCTTTGCTGCTTTGACTATTTCTCAGTGATCAGAGAGTCTCTACAGAGGGCAGATTCTGTACTTCACTTGCTGTTCCCAACACTAAGCTTTGAAGAAGTTTGCTGAACTCATGCATACTAATAAATTTTCAAAGATAAAATACCACTATAAGAAATAAATAAGTCACAAAAAAATAAGGACAGGTTAAAAAAAACCCCAGAAATGCTGAGCTTATGCAGGGCTGCGTTATACCCAAAAATCCATTGTTCCCAGGGGGTGAGATTTTGTTTCATAAACAATTGCAATTGTGTCCTTGATTTCTTATATCCTTGAAAGGGTGATGGAAAGAAAGTTATTATATATAGTCACTTTTCTGATAAAAAAATGTCTAAACAGATATTATAAGCTATAGAGCTGACAGGGTGTCCTGGGGTGATTTTATGCTCTGTATTTTCCTATTGTCTGCTTATGCTCAGGAATGGGTCCTGTAATCTTGAGCTGGCAGGGAGAAACCTGGCATGCTTTGTTTTTATCTCTTTAAGATAAAGCACAAGTTTTTTGGGGTTTTTTCCCCCGGTAGTCTGTCCGGCTGTGAGTTAGGACAGAGGGGGTTTTTTCCCTTCTCACTGGGATTGCAGTTTCTTTGGTGTTTTTTTTCCCCTTTTTGGACTTTTCGGCTTGTTTTTTTTCCTGTCTGGAAAATCAGAACATCTCTGGGGGAGACAGTTGGCAGGACCCTTGCCAGGAGCTGCCGGACGCCCCGGCCCAGCCTGGCTGAACCTTCGGGAGGAGCCAAACCAGAGAAAGGAGAGACTCTAAAATCCACCATATTTCTCCACAGCAGAGAAGGCTTACTGTCTACTATTATTCATTTCTTTTTTCCCTTGTGCCTGCGTGCACCTTGCTTGTTAAACAGGTTGTTTTTATCACTTCCCTCCAGGAAGATTTTCTTTTCGAACCTTGGCTAGGGGGAGGGGCTGAAATTCTGCCTTTTAGAGGAGACACCCTTTTGGAGTCTCCTCCGAAAAATTTGTCTCAAACTGGGACACAGGGAAAAGATCTAAGAGACAGTAAAACTCACTTTACACCAATTCACTGCTGCCGCACAACCAGTTTTATGGACTCGACTACAAATTAACTCTAATTAATAGGATTTTTAATAGGTGTTTTATTAAAGATGTGTCAATTTCTTTCCTTTTTTTAAATTACTGAATATAGATTCCTTTTGCATTTGGGAAAATAGCTCTTATGTGTTCAAAATTCACTTTTGAAAGAATACTTTATGACAATCAGAAAAAATATGGTGCTATCTTGTTCTTTCCTCAAAAGATGTTTATTTTTGTGGTTTCAATTATTCTACTCCTTATTTATCTTAATTTCCAATGAGAGACTCTTGGCAATGCTGTTTTTCACTGTAGGACTCCATTTTTGTGGTGGCTGTAATTGGTACAGACACTTGGCATCTTTTCAAATCAGTGTGGTTAGAGAAGCAGCACTGAGAATACTGTACACATCCAGAAAAGTTAAAAACAACTAATTATTTTTCCAGATAATAAATAAAATAATGTGGGAAAAGGGAAAAAAACCCAAAACCACCAAGCCCAAGTTAGAGAACAAACTGAAGCAGACATCCTAGTTGATAATAAGTCCTCTTCATCTGCTGGAACCACAGATTTCTCAGTGACTGTATCAGACTGCTATGGGTGCTCCACAACTGCTGTTATCATCCAATTAATCCATCTCCTTCACTCCATCTGAGCTATAGAGATCCCTCTAGGGCAGCTGGGACCCTGCATGTCCAGATATGTGGAGCCAGGCAGGCTTTTTGAGGTGTGGACTAGATACCTGCAAGGCTGCCATGAGTCAGAAGACAGAGATTTATTGATATGAGACATCCCAAGATGTCTTACTCTGGCAGAGGTGTTGCCAAAGGTTGTAGGAGCCCTTCCATACCTAAATGCTGTCTACACATTTCCTGGTATTTTTAAATGCATTTTGGCTTGAACCTCAACTGGGCAACTCTGAGTTCTTCAATTTGAAGACAGACAAGTGTAGAAGGCATCAAAAGAGTGAACTCTACAAATTATTCCCTTCCTGATTCCTGGTGGAGTGTAAGAAATGAGAGCTGAAATGCAGTGTCAAGATAGGAAACTGTCAATCAAGGAAATGGTCAAGTTGGTAGCTCAAGGGAAAGAGATCCAGGAAATTCCTAACAGAGGAATAATTCTATCTTATTTTTCATATATGTGAGGATATTCAAAAGTGGGGATAACTACTGCTCTGAATAGATTGGTTTCTGCAGGGAATCAAAATACATTAATCATTAGTAAGAACGAAACCATGACATTTTTGATTTGCTGATGAAAAGGAAAAGATGGGTCACTACTGATGTAGCTGACATTGATATTCAAGTCCAATAAATGAATTGCACTTGGAAGCCTTAAGATTTACTAATCTGTACCAGGAAAATAAAATACCATTTATTCCTAAATATCCCTGTACATTTTCAGTGCAAATGGCACAGGGTTTCCACCTTGGAGTCTCCCAGCCACTTTCTGCACATCATGTTCCTGCTTTTTTTTGCCTGCCTGTCTGTGCATGCATCCATTGAAAGGCAAGGCAGGAAGGGGTTGGAAGGGGGATGGGGTGTGGCACCTTAGTTGCCCCAGCCTGGTAGATCTGGGAATTGTTTGAGTCTAGCCAGCAATCCTCATCTGCGGGCAGACACAATCATGGATTATAGAGTGCCAGTCCCCTCCATGGCATCCCAGTGACTGTTTCATTGACTTCCCTGGTAAGTTTGGCACTGCACATCTGCAGAAAATTTGGCCAAGGCCTCTGGATGGCTCACTGTGACCTGGTGCTGCCTATTCATAATCTTCTAATCTTCTAAATGCCTGTGCCCAAATATGAAAGCAATGATGACTATTGTATAGTTCTTTGTGGTTTTTCCTGCATTTCTCTTCTTGAAGAAATGCATCACAAGATCTTCAGTCTTGTGTAACTTCAGCCTCTTTTCACAATTTATCAGAGAAAATAATTAATGACTCCACAGCCATAGGTCTCACCTGGTGAAGGAATGCAAATATGGAAACTCCTAAGGTGATAAGAAACATTCAGCATAGATTTATCATAAAAAATGTCATTATAAATAATTCCTTAGAGTAAGCACACCATCTGCTTTTCTGTGCCCTGCCAACTTTCATAGCTCTGATGGGAGAGGCTGCCAAGACAAATCTTGTCAGGTCTCACTGATACCTGGTAGGGTGCTAGCCAATGGAGTTTGTCAGCTCAATCAGATTTCTTTCTTTGACGGCATAAGTGGCTTATGGGCAGAAAGGGGCACATATGATATGTCTGGCTTTAATAAGTTTGTGCGAGTGCCTCACATGACATCCTCACACACAGACAATGGAAATACAGTCTAGAGCATTTGTTCATGGACCAGTCACACCAACACTTAGGGTCATGACTGTCACTAGACTACAAGCTCAAGGAAAAAATGCAGTTGTTTTTGCAAGTATTTGGGTTGCACAAAATTATTGGTCTGTAAGTAGTCTCTCACAACCAGAATAACTTTACACTTCACTAGACAAAACAAAGTCACTATAGATTAGGAGCATAAGTAGTTGCAAACCTACACTGAAAGAGTAGTTACCAAGGGCTCACTATCAAACCAAAAACAGTAAGAAAGAGTGGTTCAAAACAGGTTTTACTTACCTAAGTAATTCTTATCATTATACAAAATACTATAATTTCTTACATAAATATAATTAAAATTTAGTGGGTGATATCACTTATATTGTGTATCATATTATGTATTGTTATAAATAGTGCTCAGTATTTACATGGGTGACTTGAATAACAAGACAATTCATTTATGAGCAATGCAGTTGCAAATAAAGTACACAAGGTTCATTAACAATTGCCATACATAAAACAGATGAGGTAATTTTATGTCTCTAGGCTTTGAATCTTTGCATTCAAAATTTTCATCCAATTACTTATTGCATGCATTATAGTAATCTTCCAAAAAGTTGCAAACATTACACTAGTTTGGATCAGTAGCCCCTTAGCCAAATTTATTTATACCTTAAAATCTAAATAAAGTTATGATAAGATAACGAAAGGCAATTAAAAAAGAAAAATATAGGAGGGACTGGATTGCCTTAACATTTTCCCTCATTGTTTTCTTTTGAGAAGAAGAAAATGGCATGTTGACAAACAGCCACCTTGCAGAATGTCTCTAAAGTGTAAGTGTGTATATTTATTCCTTATTCATGTGTATATTTCACTAAATGACCTTAATGCCTTTGACTTTCTCAATGTATGAAATAACTATTCAAGCAAGGAGACAGATGGGAGACTAGCTTTAATTATTAAAAAAAACAGCTTTATTTTCCTAGCGATTATCAGCCTTTTCCATGGAATTCATAATTCAACTAAGGCATTGTTCACCTGGTGCATGTTTACAAATCTTATTTCCTCAGGTCCCTTCTTTCAGTAGTCTTTGGATATCTGCCACAAATGCTCTTTTATGGGAGCGTGATCTGGCACTGCTTTCTTATCTTCATATCAACTTTCTTGAAGCACAGGTGCTTCCCCAAGTCCCATTCATGCCATCATTCCACTTGTGAGCCATCAGCAAACAATGAGGCAATTCAGAAAGAGAGCAGGATTTGGACATGTGACTGTGTTAAACATTTCCACTTACCTAGCAAGCAAGTCACAATAGTTCATTGATGAACACACAGCTTGGGTTTTATTCAGTGATAAATGATGGGTACATTACTGGTATTCTTGCATTTCTTATATCACTGTCATCAGAAGGTGAACAGGACACTGAGCAAATAAATAGTGGCAGAAATTTGAGAGTTCTGTAGAAAAAATACTCCATTTGCTTATCCTGTGATGTCCTTTCAATTGTTCCAGAAAAACTTTTGCTCAAAAACACGACTTATCAGGAAAAAACTTATCAGGAAAGGATTGTGTTCATCAAATACCTGCCAGAGAAATCAATTTACTGGAAAAGATAAAGAATAGATAATGTGCTACATTATTGTACTTTCTGCTTTTGATCATACATTTCTCCACTCTATTGTTTGACAGTCTGTTTGTATGACAAGACAAGGCCATAAATTATGGCAAATATCTCATAAAAACCAGTTATTTTCTGAAAATAAAACACTCTCACTCTATCAAATCCATTTTAAGTAACTTTATTAATGATAAGGAACAAATACGATTATGTGTTGCATGAGCGCAAGCATCTCTCTTTGAAAAGTATATCCCAGAACGTAAATTTTAAAGCTCCCCTATTTATGTATATAGCTTTATAAACTGTTGCAATGGTTGGCATGCCAGAGAAAGGCCAAAAGTTACAAAGCTAAGCATAAAAACTAACAAGAGATCTACAGAGTTCATTAAAAGTTAATCCTTTCCTTGTACACAGGATCAGATATTTGCTTTCTTTTTGTTTTATTGAGTGAGAAAATGCATTTCTTATAACCATAACAATCATTTTTAACATGATTTAAAGTACCAAGGACTTCCACATATGAGTTGATGCTAAATAAAGATGAGGCACAAAATAAAGCTGTTTCTGTTTTTCCTTCATATGTTTCCTGTCTCCCCAGGCCTGTCCCTCCCGTTTTAGCAGTGCTGATGTTACCAACCCCCAGGCAGAGGGAAGCAATCCTTGGCAGACAGTATCTAGATCAAATTCTTCCCTTGATTTCATATTCTGGGGCTGTCAGCTCAAGAGTCTGGACTGGCTTCTTATAGAAAAACAAGGTCTCTCAGGATCCTCTTTAACAAATGGTCTAATGTCAAAGAGGTTACCATCTCAGTCAAGAAATAATGCAGTCGGGTCACAGCTCTCATTGTACCCTTTTTGCCTGGCTGTGGTACAAGTGACAAAAGAGCATGAAAAAGTCAATTTAAGTAAAACTGCTGATATACACTGAGTGTGAGCTCTGAGAAAAAGTATAGACAACACATCATTAAAGAGAGCTTCTGGGGAAGAAATAAAAAAGTAGAAAAATGACCAGAGTCAACAAATATGAGTTCTGAAAATAGAGAGAGAAAAGGAAATACTTTAAAGGTTTAGCATGGTAAGAACACCCCCTTTATAAAGAAAGGACCCAGATGCAGAAGATAAAAGAACAGGTAGAATATTTATCTGATGGTTTTGCTGTTTGTTTGTTTGTTTGTTTGTTTGTTTGTTTGTTTTTATAGATAAATGATCA
Source organism: Pomatostomus ruficeps (assembly GCA_013400735.1). Classification (NCBI taxonomy): domain Eukaryota; kingdom Metazoa; phylum Chordata; class Aves; order Passeriformes; family Timaliidae; genus Pomatostomus; species Pomatostomus ruficeps. The sequence goes on from VYZT01064749.1 coordinate 34,583, forward strand.
GGGACCTTATCAGTGAAAGAGAACACATCTTTACACTATTCTAAATATTTTCCCAGGAATATTTTCACTGTTTTGACAGATGATCATTCAGCACATGTACACAGATAACTTGGCATATAACATCAACATGCCTGGGATTTGATAGAATGCTGTCTAGTTTAGCCACATGAGTTTGAAGGATCTGCAGAGTAAGCTTAAGGGTATGCAGCTATACTGCTCTTGTTTCTTCTTGTCCATACAAAATTTTAGACTGCTCTGAAAGCTCTGAAATATTTCCAATGTGTTGCCAAACTCAGCTGTTATTTACTGGATGCTCTGCATCCAGACAGGTTTTCTAAAAATCCCAGAGCTAGTGACTGAAGGTGTCCCTGCTAATTGTGGTGGGGTGGATGAGATTAATTATAGAGGTCACTTCCAAACCCTAACTATTCGATGATTCTATGTTTCTCCAAGTTTGCACCCAAGACAACTGGTATTTGTACAAGTAAGAGGAGACAATCAGAATGGAAAATTCCAGTCCAGAAAGTGACAGCTTCCAGAACAACCATGTTTTAAGACAAAACCATTTTGAACATTGATTACCTTACTCTTCCTGTCTTTGCAACATCAAAATATTATTTATCTGAATAAGAGAAAGAGTAGAGAGAGAGCAAGATTAGAAGTACACTTTTTTATGCATGTGGGCATGCACATAACTTTCCTTCTAGTGAGGGAATTCCTCATACAATAATTATAGAATGGCCTTGTAAGGAACCTTAAAGATCATCTAGTTCCAATCCCCCTATCGTGGTCAGGGACACCTTCCACTAGACCAGGTTTCTCAGGGCCCAATCCAACCTGGCTTTGAACACTGCCAGAATTGGACCATACACAACTTCCCTGGGAAACCTGTTCCAGTACCTTACTATCTCACAATAAAGAATTTTTTTCCTAACTTCTAATCTAAACCTGCTCTCTTTCAGTTTGAAGCCATTCCCCCTTGTCGTATCACTGTATGCCCCTGTAAAAAGTCTCTCTCTCTCCATGGTTTTTTTTTCCTTCAGATACTGGAAAGCCACAATTAGGTTACCCGGAAGCCTTCTCTTTTCCAGGCTGAACAAATCCACTTGCCCCAGCCATTCCTCACAGGAGAGGTGCTCCATCCCTCTAATTTTCTTGGTGTCCCTCCTCTGGACCTGTTCCAACAGGTCCATGTCCTTCCTGTCCTGAGGACTCCAGAGCTGGATGCAGCACTGCAAGTGCGGTCTCACCAGAGCAGAGGAGAGGGGCAGGATCACCTCCCTTGCCCTGCTGGCCCCGCTGCTTTGGATGAGCCCAGGATACAATTGGCTTTCTGGGCTGCAAGCACAACTTGCTGGGTGAGGTCCAGCCTCTCCTTCACCAGCATCCCCAAGTCCTTCTCAGCAGATCTGCCCTGATCTGTTCATCCCCCTGACTGGATTGACACCAGGGATTGCCCTGACCCAGGTGCAGCACCTCGCACTTGGTTGTGTTGAACCTCATGAGATTCCCACAGGCCCAATTTTCGAGCTTGTCCATGTCCCTCTGGATGCCATCCTGTTCTTCAGCTGCACCATTGAGCTTGGTGTCATCTGCAAATAGGCTGAGGGTGCACTCGATCCCTTTTTTCCTGTCATTAATGAAGATATTAATTAACACTGGTCCCAATATGGGCCCCTGATGGACATCACTTGTCACAATGTACATTGGGATTCTGAGCCACAACCCTCTGGATGTGCCTGTCAAACCAATTCCTCATCCACCTAACAGTCCTTTCATTGAATCCTTCTGTCTCCAGTTTAGAGAGAAGGATGTGGTGGGGGACTGAGTCAAAGGCTTTACAGAAGTCCAGATAAATGACATCTGTGACCCTTCTCTTGGCCACTGATAAAGTCAGTCCAGCACAGAAGGCTACTGGGTTGGTCAGGAAGGACTTGTCCTTGGTGAAGCCCTGCTGGCTGTCCCAAATCACCTCCCTGTCCTCCATGTGCCTAAGCACAGCTTCTAGGAGAATCTGTTCCATGACCTTTCCAGGCACAGAGGTCAGTAGTTCCCAGGGTCTTTCTTTTCACCCCTTTTAAAGATGGGTGCAATGTTTCCCTTTTTCTGGTCACCTGATTGCCATGACTTTTCAAATATTATGGAGAGAGACTTAGCAACTACATCAGACAATTTCATCAGGATTCTGGGATGCATTTAATCAGATCCTATAGACTTATGTATATTCAGCTTGCTCAGGTAGTGGCAAACTTGAACTTTACTTACAATGGCAGGAACTTTGCTCTCCCAGTCCGCATCCTGCTGTCTGTTCACTCAAGAGTTGTGGTGATAGAAATCAGCCATTAACCAGTCCTTGTTTGGTTAGGGTTGCTTTGCTGATAAGAAGGAAAAAGGAACTGGACATCTGTTTGAACAAGAAATAAGCTCAGGGTGTAGCACGGAGATCAGGGAACAAGGGGAAAAAAAAAAAGAAAAGAAAAATGATTTAAAGTAATTATTTTTTATTTACTGCTAGCACTGCTACATTTGCAGAAAAGTAAATATGAGTTGTCAAGGTGACTCATATACATAGGAATTGGATATGATTTCCTGCTTTTTGGTCTAAAAGTATCCCCCTCTAGGGTTTCAAAAAGCAACGTGAGGGGATCCACAAATTCCATGAGCTGGTGCTGCCAGTCCCAGCCCCTTCAGTGGCCATGCTCATGGAGCTAATCTGCTTAGAGACTGGGTACAAAATGTTCTTTCAGAAAAAGCTGTGCACAGCCAAATGCAAAGAGAAAATTACATGGAAAAAAGTCAAATGAAAACAAGAAGTTAAATAAAGATATAAATGTATAAATACAAGTGTAACTCTAAAGCAGAAGAGTGTGCTTGAGACTGAAAACAATGAAATACAAAAGGCCTGTGTTGTAGAAGAAGGACTTGAAGGTTTTCAGACATGTATATTCACCAAAGTTTTCCTACACACAGTACAAATATTAACATTCTTCTTTTTTTTTTCCTTTCTGGTGGTATTTTGCAGGTTTTTTGAACCATCAAACTACAGAAGCAAAGACAGTGAATGACTCACACAAGACATTTCTCTTCTATTAGTCAGATATCTGTTACTGGAATAAGTATTGATTCTGTGCCTGCCTAAATGAAAGACATGTCTGATGGCTCAGGAGGGAAGGCATGTGACATTCAGGGATCATGGTTTACTCTAGTAAATATATGGATCTTTCCAGACAGTGGTTCCCAGACTTTGTTGTATGTTCTTCTAATGGTGTTGGAATGGTTTCAGGCCAGTTCTCCACATAATAATTGCCAAATCAATTAAACTTAGGAATCCTGCATTACATGGATGAATGTAATACAGTATGCTGGCGATAGCCAGGGGAGCAGGTTTATCTCTGTCTGTACCAAGCTTTTCTGCCTGTGGGAACATGTGAACACCAGAATTTAATAACTGATTTTATTGGGTTTGCATGGCCAAGCTTTGGTAGCAGGTAGCTACAGAGGTGGCTTCTGTGAGAAGCTGCTGGAAGCTTCCTCCATATCCAGAAGAGCCAATCCCTGACAGTTCCAAAGATGGACATGCCACTGGTCAAGGCTAGGCCAATTAGAAATGGTGGTAAAGCCTCTGAGATAACAGATTTAAGAAGAAAGGAAAAAAAAAATTTTACACAGCTGTAATTGTGTCCAGACAAGAGAGGAGTGAGGACATGAGAGGAACAACTCTGCAGACCCCAAGGTCAGTAGAGAAGGAGGGGCAGGAAGTGCCCCAGGCACTGGAGCTGGGATTCCCCTGCAGGCCGTGGTGCAGCTCATGGTGAGGCAGCTGTGCCCCTGCAGCCCATAGAGGGCCATGGGGATGCAGAGATTCACCTGCAGCCCATGGGGAGCCCCACACCAGAGCAGGTGGATGCCTGAGAGGAGGCTGTGACCCTATGAGAGTCCCATGGAGGAGGGGGCACCTGCGGGAGCAGCCTGTCCTTGAAGGACTGCAGCCTGTGGAAGAGCGACTCATGCTGCAGCAGGCTGGGGAGGCCTGCTGCTCATGGGATGGACTCACATTGCAGCATTTCATGGACAACTGTCTCCCACGGGAAGGATCCCACAGTGGAGCAGGGGAAAGACTCCTCTCCCTGAACAGTGAGAGAAACAACCTGTGATGAACTGACCATAACCCCCATTCCCTATCTCCTTGCACTGCTGGGAGACAAGATAGACCTGGGAAGGAGGGAGGGGTGGGGGAAGGTGTTTTTATGGTCTTATTTCACTTCTCATTACCCTGCTCTGATCTTGTTAGTAATATTGATTACTATCTCTAATTCTAGCCTGGTTTTCCCATGTGGATATTTGATGAGTGATCTCTCCCCGTCCTTATCTCCACTCATGAACCTGTTGTTATATTTCTTCTCCCCTGTCCAGCTGTGGAGGAGAGCGAGATAGGCCTTTGGTGGGTGCCTGGCATCCAACCAGTATAAAGCCACTACAGACTTTTTGGATGGAAATGCTGGGGAACCAGGAGGATTTTGAGATAAGTATAGTAATTGGGAGAGGTAACAGGCAAAACAAGTACTAAGCAATATTAGAGAGTAGAATGATCATGGGGAATTTTTGTTGTAGTTGTGGTGAAGGGATATGGGGTAAATTTTGAGTAAATTGTCCATTTTTGTACTGTGTTGTGATAATGTTGTTTTGGTTTTTCTGTGGGGAAATTTTGTTTTGTTTGGTTTGGCTGGTTTAGTTATTCCAAGTGAAGGTCATCTGATGAATGTGGATTTTAATGATAATGCTTAAATATAGGTGAGGGGTGGAAACTGTAGTGGGTTGGCCTTGGCTGGATGCCAGGCACCTGCCAAACTATTCTATCACTTCCCTTTCCAGTGTGACAGAGGAGAGAAAAATAAGATGGAAAACAGCTAGTAGGTTGAGATAAGGCAGTTTACTAAAGCAAGAAAATAGCAAAAGTTTGAGCTTGCGTAAACAAAGGGAAAAAAATTAATCTCTACTTCCCATCAGCAAGCAATGTTCAGCCAGGGATTTCCCAGGAAGCAGGGCTTCACCACACATAGAGGTTGCTCCAGAAGGCAAACATTGTAGCTTTTATATCTGAGGTGATGTCATATGGTATGGAATATACCTTTGGTTAGTTTGGGCCAGCTGTCCTAGCTGTGTCCCCTACCAGTAGCTCAGCAGCACCCAAAATACTGATGGGTTATCAACACCTTTCCAGCTACTAATGCCCGGCACAGCACTTTGAGGGCTGCTCAATGAACTTCAACCAGACTCCATACACTAATCACCAGTAATCTCCTGTGTAGAGACAAGTGTAAGAGTCACTGAGCAATTGGCTCTCTGGGCCTCTGATGGGTGGTATTTGCTTGTGTGGAGATACTCATATGATAATTCAGGGAAGAGGTGAGAGGAGATGAGGACAGGCCTGGTTTAGGAAGGGAAGTGGGACACAGAGCAATGAAGATAGGCATGTTAAGGAACAGGAGGGGAAGCTCTCAAAAGAATGAAAAGGGCTGCAAATACCCCCCTGGCTGTGTGTGTACATGACCTGGCAGAGAGCCACGAGCTGTCTCTGTGTAGGAGGTAATGAAGTGAATAAATGGACAATCCCCATTTTGAGGTTCTGACCCCAATTAGCTCTTTCAAATACTTCAAAGGGAGCAGGCACTTGCTCAGAATTATGCAAAAGCTGAATTTTTTTCCTGCATCAGAACATAAAGTGCTACTTAGTTAATTGGTGTTCATAGTTTACCATAATGTGTGTTTAATTATTGGCTTACTTACTGACTAGCAGAGTTGTGTATATTTAGTCATATATCCTATTAACCTCCCTTTGTGACTTGGATTTGTTCTTTCCACAGCTGTCACTGGACTTCAGATTTGCTATAAGGTTGTAATGTCTGCTTAATCATTTGCAATTGAAGGCCTTACTGGAGTGATTTAATCTTCTTTAAGGACTTATAGAGAATCTCATCTGGTACATAGGGAACCTTTGCCATTTGAAGACAAAGTGTTTGAGCTGCTATTCTTTTTCATGCTCCTGAATTTATGTCCTTGTTTCAATGTTCTTCATAAAATTAATTCAAATTAACTGCATTCACAATGTCACTTTAACAAAATTGAAATCTAAAACCAGAAGTATGGGAACCAAGTCACACTAGATACTCTGAGTTTGGTAACTCTGTATTCTTTCTTTGGAAAAAATAGGTTCCTCTACTTGCAGCTATATTAAGAACAAAATGTACGCTTCCTAAGGAAGAAAATCAACACAAATACCTATGCACAAGTTTACACAATCACCATCTTTGTCTGGAACCTTTAAATACTTAAGAAAGAAATGACAGATGCAGGCAATAATATTGGAAAGGTAAAGCTGAGGCCATAGTAAAACTTAAAAAAAAAAGAAGTATTTCCTTCAGTAAGTTGAAGTTTTCACTTGTTTCTTTCACCATTTGTCTCCCTCAAGTACCTTTGATGTGCCATTTTTTCTTTCTCCATAACCTTGCAGGATCCTCTGCACATATACTAAGAAAACTATAATCTGATGTGTCAGGCTACCTTTATTGCAGGGAACATGAACACTTGCATCCCATTAGTCTCAAGAGGCAGACCACTATTTCACACAAACGAGATATTCATGATGGTTTGAAAGCCATCTCTAAGCACATTCTGCACAGCAAGCAAGGCCAGGCTTTGCATCCCCCAGTGAGTTCACACAGATGAATTATCTCATGGACAGCAGTTATTCATGCTGCTGAACAAAGTGAGAAAGCAGTCTGCAGAAGACCCAGGGGATGAAATCTTGCACTCTTCTTTCCTTGGAAGAAAAAGAAGAGCAGACACACTCCCAGGGAGGAATAAAGGACTAGAAGAGATTACATGAATCATCGAGTCCATTTCCTGTCCACAACCAGGTAACATATTGCTGGATCAAAGAGCTCTACGCTTTCCCACACTGCAAAACCCTCAGAGTATTTTGCAACATCTTATAATAATTCCCAGACATTTACTACAAAAAGAGCTGTAGAAAATATTCGTGGCAACTTCCCACAACAGAAATATTGTACTTTCAATAGAAATGCAAAGATCTTTCCTAGTCAGAGCTGTGGAAGAATTCTTTCTTGAACCCATCATGACGATCCATCTAACTCTGGTTACAAGAACAAGAGAGAGCAGGCAGGCATAAGAGAAATGTCTTCAGCTCCAGCTGTCCCAGATCAGTGTCAGAGAATGCAAGGCAAGGAAAAGAATAAAACTTTGTCCTTCTACACACCCCGTGCTGATGGGAGGTGAGTGATAGAGATGCTTTTGCCTCTTTGTTCTACATTTTGGAGGGGGAAAAACCGTTTACATGCCCTATTAAGGCCATTTCCTACTGTTCCGAGGAGAATTTCTCCCTGCTGTTTCTCAGTCCCCTGAAGTTCTCAGTAAGTTCCGATCTTCCTGACATCTTGTGTGTCGCCTTATATTTATTTCTGCAGTAATGCTCCATAGTGCCAACGAGAAAATCAATGTACCAAATATTTCAGCTACAGAGCCATCAGTGCCAGGTTCAGTCAGCCAACCTCAGAGTTGTTCCAGGAGACCAAAAAATTATTAAAAGCTGTCCCAGACCCACTAGATTGCACTGTGGATGGCTATACCCACCCTTACGAACCCAGGCAGAGTTTAGCTGAGCCTGGCAGCTTCACTCTCAGTTGTGTGGTTCTGATTTCCAGCACAAGTCCCTCTGCCTGGAACCTCACCAGGCAGTTCTGCCCATTCGGCAAGTTTTTGGTACCCTCAGCCACTCCAAATTTAGGCTCTTTCAAATAATTATCAGTTGTCTTTTTTTTTTTTTTCCTCTCACTCAGTCTCTCAAGAAGCTCCATGATTACATTTTTCCAGTTCCTGGATCTTCCACAAAACATTCCAGAGGTTTCAAGAAATATTTAGAAAGTTGTTACGTCTGAATGTCCTGTCTGGCTGGTGTGCAGTATGCTTGTCAATGGAAGGGTACATACTTGAACCAAGCTTTCCAAAAAAGCTGCAGATTACAGGAATTTCAATGTAATCCTAACTTTCCATCTTGGTTGCACCAGTTTTGCTCACAGAGTGAGTTTGGATCCCAATAAAATCAGTTGGGAAGGAAGATTTCCACTGAGATCCTGGAAAGTTGGATACGGGCCTCTGTCAGGTTTCCAAACACTTAAAATGAATGTGCTGACATTTGGTAAATCTTTCCCCCTTTTCTGACAAGGCTTCTACCCTTACTGTGAGAAGTGTTTGATGGTTTATGCTCACAATGAAAATTGATGGGATTGTTGGAAAAAACAATGGGACTGCCATTTTCAGTTTGGGGGGCAACACTTTTGCCAAGTGCATTCTTCTAACTGAAATGGGAGTTAAAATCCCCTTCTTTCTG